>CM048744.1:500882403-501369903 GCA_026315105.1 Locusta migratoria | reverse complement strand
AGTTTGTCCCGGAGTCTAAGAACCAGCACACAGAAACACATGAAAATGCTGTGCATAAATTAGCCTTACTACCACTTCTTTTTGTATCAAAAAAAGAACTTTAAATGTTTTTGTATTAAAAGTGTGTATTACTGATGGGAAACAAAATTCAGAACTCAAACCTGCACCGAAACAGTTTCAAACCCAGATGTGACTAAACATTAAAAAATATTACGAAAATTCAATTTTCTACATATTTATATTTTGATCCTACGAAATACTTGAAAAGTATGTGAACCTTCCAATTTTTTTTTTTATGATTTTGCATATAAAAATTCCTCTTGTAGCAAGGACCATTTACAATAGCACTGCAAAGGCAGACTTTTCTTTAACCTACATTATTTTTCAATGTTATTCTCTAAGAAACTGCAATAATATAAATATTAAGTCAGCAAGAAGAGTCCTTGTCTCAAAAACAGTTAACCTGAAAAAAACCTGCTGGATACCATCATTGGCAATGTTTTTCCACAGTATTTTAAATACTTGGTATATGAAAAAAGAATTTTCAGATACATATTTGGATTGATATTTTTATTTATTTTTTCAACCTATGTCAAGTATGACCCACCCTATCTTAAGATTAGTGTAATTTTGAGCAAACCATTTAAAAATTGTTAAATATGACAAAAATATAGAACCAAAAATGGAAAAGATACAGAAAATAACACCGACAAGTGCAAAAAAAATAACACCTATTTTTCTTGTCCCTAGTGATGAATCACCACCACTTTACCACTCAGATTGATCCACTGTCTGAAAAACCCGCAAAATTGTTCCCCCTTCCACTACTTTCCAAGGTTTACATCACACTCAACAGGACTTCTTGCTTGACAGTCTCACATTACCTTCAAATCAAACGAAAAACAACCTTCTGTTTGGAACTCTAAAATATCTTATTGACAACAATCTAAACAAGGTACTTTACTATCTTTCGACCTTCATTCGCCTTCACATTGATGTATCACAACCTGTGCCTTAGTTTAAAAGAAATGTTTGGAAACAGCAGTACATGTAGATTGTACCTGGCACTGCAAGGGTTAACAGTATGGAAGTGCATAACTATGAACTGATCCGAAGTGATATAAAATTACTATTTTGAATTTTTAGCTGTCCTCTTTCGGTTTTCCCTTTTATAAACTACCCCTGCATTAAAGTGAACAAAAATTATTGGAATCTGTCAAGCATTTCCGAGTTGTAGCAGGACTAATGCACATCAACTGGTTTTTATAAACAGGGATCACATATTTAAGATGTAGGTGTTTGAATATATTTGCTGTTGTATTAAATTAAATCACCATAATTTTTTTCAAGCAAACCGTATCCATTATGAACTATGTGTTATAGGGTAGCATCAGAGATGAACCTTGTCAGAATTTAATACCAAAGCAACATTTTATTAAATGTCAGCAGTGGAAGTTTCCCAGAACAAAGCAAAATTTTAAAACAATTTATTTACTAGAATAATTTCAAACTTTTGTGTTGTCACCTGTAAACATAAACTATAAATTTTTGTAACTGCTTTTCTTGCAGGCGACTCTCAATTTGAAGAACTTCAAGCCAGAAAATATAGCCGTAACACTTGCCTGTGACCACATAGAAGTAGTTGCTGAAAACCAAGAATATACTCCAACATCTGCATCGAAACAGAGAGTTGCTAAGAACTTTACGTTACCACATAACATAATTCCAGACACTATTGAATGCCTTTTATCACCTGAAGGTATTTTGACAATTTCTGCAAAACTCAGAACTTAATGTAACAGGTTATTTTAAGTAATGAAGTTACACAAGAAATTCAAAATTTCTTAATCTTTTATTTCTTCAGCAGACACAAATTAACATTATTTCTTTGCTGGGGTAGCAGATTTGGGTTTAGCAGCCTTAGGTTTGGCTGCTGCCTTGCCTGCTGCTTTTTTTGCCGCAGGCTTGGCATCAGTAGCACTTTTCGCCTTCTTTTCCTTCTTTGGGCGAGCTGCTTTTGCCTTGGCAATCTGTGCACGTCTCAATTCCAGCATTTTAGCACGCCTAGCCGCATCAGGTGTTGGTGTCAGAGTTATCTGTAACAAATATTTGTTGCATTAAAAATAAGTTTCCATAAAAATAAGTATCTAGAGACTTGTTTCAAATAATGATTTCACTTTCTTCAATGCATAATCAGTATTTTTAATATAGTTTGAAATGTGCCACATTACGGTGCTTTAAGTGCTTATTACAATGCACAATGTTTTAACAATCCAAAAGGTTGACGTTTTTCCTGACTCCTAGCATGTTACAAGCAAATTGAACTCTTGTGCAGCGACTTATACGAAGGGAGGCATTGCCAGTCTACACTGTATTGGTTACTCAACAAATTAGTCACACAATGTCTTTTATTCTGATTCTACATTCAGCTACTGGGGTGTCCAAGCTGTAAAAGCTTCAGTTACAAGCAGCAGTAGTATCATAAAGCTCATTATTCAAGATTGTTACAGCAGCACATGCACTTAAATACACTGCAAATATTAGATTTAATTCCCACAAAGTTAGGATTTGTAAAAATCTCCACATAGTCCGATCAACCCAAGAACCCAAGCTCATTGCCTCTAATCGCAACTTCACACCAAGAGTGATGCTAATTTTACAACTCAAACCTATGTTCATTCACTCCTAAATGGGTGAACGAACCAATTTGACTATTTTCTTTAATTTTGAATAACTTTACATTTGTGATAATGTATACAAAAATGTTTTTCTGTAACTGGTAATATACATTACCTATCTGAGCCCAGTTTCCCATCTCACAAATTACAGGTGAAACTATTTGTGCATGCTATGTAACAGTGTAAAATGGGAAAAAATACAGAAACTTGCTTGTGTTTCACTTGTGCATGTACCGAACAGTGTTTGCAACAGATACCGACAAACAGTTCACAACAATGGAAGAGAGAGTGTGCACGCGAGCAAGCGAGAGATATGTTGGCTGCCATGATGGCCTGGCCAGAACATTAAACGACTGTTTATGATTGCTTTTTATTCATAATTTTGTTTGTGAATACGCAACAGTTGTGAATAGAAGTTGCATGCTTTCATAAATAACACAGTATTTGGAAATATTTACAAACTTATGTTCTTTATGAATATTTCATGCACTACAGCAGTACGACTTTTGCCTCCGACACTAATGTGGGCTGATGAAACAGAAGTTTAGTCTGTGACATCTCCACTAAAATGGTGAGAGCATATTTCATTTGTCAGCTACCAATGTTTCATTCCCACTGCTGTCACCCTCAGAGATAAGAGTTACAATTCTCTATTGAATGCAAACACATAACTTCTACACTAAACATAAGCACTACAATCAAAATTCACTATTAAAAAAGAACATATCACTTAAAACTGCATTTTTAATCGGAATGTTTATGTAACCTAAAATTTTGTGCAAGACCTCCACTATAAACTGCATTGGCTTTTTAACTCTCAAATATCTGCATGTTTACAACACACTGGAAACACTACCAGGTCTGTAGTAGCCATTCCATGTTCCCTGTTTTATTCTCAGTCTGGAAAGAACAAGATGCCTAGTCCTGGGTCTAAGCTAGTTGTCCATTATGGCTGCCCCCCCCCCCCCCCAACAACAGAAGAGATTGGGAACATCTCTGCCTACACCAGCTCTGCTTTCACATACCAAGTGTTTGCTTTTTCTGTATCAGAGGAAGGTGGAGTTTACTATGTCCCTACCTGCGGCCCTGCCCTTTCCCCATAGGGAGTGAGTAAAAATTATACATTGTTTCAACTCCTGGAAGTAAGATTATTTAGTGAATCATCCCTTAAAACCAAAAACTCCACAGTACTTCAATATCACATTCTTCCCCTAACAGAAAATTATCCTTAGTTCTACTTGTAAGTTACATGTTGTGCACACTGTCTGTAGCATTACCTAGTAATGATGGCAATGACACTTTTTCGATCTTTATTTTACCATCATATTTGGTAACTAAAGTCGAAAAACATCTTTTGAGATGAAGTGTGTTCAGGGGAAGGAAACACTTGCTACAGCTCAGCAGAATCATTAGCAAAGACTTTAAGACCGTCATAAGAAGAAATAAGCCATTTTATAAAATGTCTTGACACTGCGGTCCGCAAAATATGCAGGGAATTTAAAAAAGTACTCTGGCTATTTCTCGGCATGTCAAAAAACGGTACATCAAAGACGTGCTTTCAATAGCTTTTCAATTCACTGAATACATAATAAGTTACATACAGTGAAATATTTACTAGCATTGAAGCCCGTGTTCTGATATTTACCAGTCATGTAGTACTGAGGACTCCATGCAAGAAAACACAGTACCATAAATAAATACTGAAGTAATATTGAATTTATTTCATGTTCCTCTTGAAGTTACACATGATACATTTAACATTATTAATACAAGTTTGCAATTTCAATAAAAGAAGGCATGTCATTGCTATAGTATCATTAATGAATGAATCTGCTTGATCCCATAATCCAAAACGAAAAGTAAAATTAATCATACCCGCACATTCCTATTATAATTGTCAGTTACTACTGGATCAACAAGGTAGGCCTACGTAGCATGAAATTTTACTTTAACTTTAAACAACATTTTTCATTATATGTACTACCATATTAAAACTTCTTAATAAACAGCTTTCACATAAACAATGTTCCTTTCATGCCTTTTTTGCACCATATCAAAAGAAGGCTAAGATAAGTGAAGGTTTTAGTACAGCGTGGTTACAGTAGGCGGCATTGAAAGTGTGAATTGTGTAGGAAACCAGATCATACACTACACACAGAAAATGATGGGGAGCTGACAGGCACAAATTACAGTGGGGTTTGTAGGGCTTTTGGAAAAGTTTAATACGCCCTCACATTAACATGCACGTACACTCAAGGAAGCTGAGCAAACTCCACATATATTACGGTATTTGGTACTGAAAACAAGTCTGTTGCCTGTGCTGCCATGCGAGAGGTCGGCAGGAGGGGGAATGTTTACATCCACTCATAGCCTCGCAACAGTCATAACTATTAGTGACTACGGCAATGTTCCACACTGGAAACTGATCGTGAAAACACTTAACCACAGCTCCTATCATCCGTGCAGCTTCGCAAATCTTAAAACAAAATCTTAAGAAGTTTTAAAAACTAGAAAATGCTTAAGAATTAGGGTGTGCAAAATACACGAGGATTTAAGAAGTATGAAAATTGGTTTTAAGAACTAAGGTGCACAAAATAAATGAAGGCAAAAATTACGCGAGTAAATACAGTATGCAATAACCAATTTTTAGTCATCTACTTAACAGTGCATATAAAAATAAAAGGCAAGTTGCTGAAGAAAACAAGAACTATGCTGTGAGTTAACGAATTTTGTGAAAACAGATGCTACATAGGAAAAGCCTTGGAATGAAAAGTGTCATATGGTAGAATACTGTGATGCTTCCTCTAAAGAGAGAGTAGCACATATGTTTGGGAGCACAGCTTCAATAAGAGGATATTATGGAGAAGTTTGTTTTGTTTAGAACACAGTTTATGTCAATATGCTGAGAGGAAATTTCGGAGGGCACTAGAAATTTATGTAATTTTGTGTTGCAATCATGACAATTTCTAGTGCCCACTGCAAATTCCTCACAGCAAGTGGGTTTTATGTAACATATTTTAAGTATAGCGAGGGACTATTTAAACTAAATGGCAACATACGTAATGATCCATTTTCTGATCAACAAAAGGGCAAGAAGCCTTATACTACACAAAGCACCCAAATTACACAAGAGTGAAAACTTTACCACTGAATATACAAACAAACCATGCAATTTTAAAATGTTCTACCAGGTAGACTTTTGAGGCAGGCCTTTTCTTCATACCCAATGTCATAAGCAGACTCAACTTCCTAAAAGTATATGGCAAGTCTGAAACAAGATCTTTTTGAGATCTTTGGGCACAAAGTACCACAATCACTAGTAAATTTTAGCAATTTAGCTATGTGATACTATTGTCACTGGTTTAAATTGCATAGTATTAAATGTATGTATATTAATTTACAGTTATAAAATTTAGATCTTTTTGAGATCTTTGGGCACAAAGTACCACAATCACTAGTAAATTTTAGCAATTTAGCTATGTGATACTATTGTCACTGGTTTAAATTGCATAGTATTAAATGTATGTATATTAATTTACAGTTATAAAATTTTTGCTTAAATTACCAACTTTCATATTCTTCATTAAACAATTGGCCATTTCACGTGCATTTGAATTAACTTTGACGCAATTAGCAATTAAAAATAATGATTGAATATTAACAGTTCCACTTAATGTAGAAATTTTAATGACATCAGAGCAAAAGAATCTTATCAGAGACAGCAACTACAGTCTGCTATTACCAAACAATTTTTGTAAATGTACAAAAACATGTTCAAAACAAGATTATGTTATTTCAAGCATGTACAGAAGAAAAAACAGCACCGGTTGACAAAATTCATAAATTGACAGCTGTTAAACACCCCTACCATGGCAGGATTAACACAGTAAAGTGTGATATCTTTACAATTTTGACAGGACATCTTTTGGATATGAACTTTGTCAAGATGACCACTGGCCAAATGCAGGAAATTGTGTTCTAATCCCAGCCCAGCACAAATTTTTAACATTCTCAAATCTACACGATCATGTGAGTCCTGATTCTATCTTTTTGTCCGACCTCAGACTTCCGATATGATTCCAAACTACATGCACTGACTGTAGGTGAGGAGCAGAGCCTGAATTATCATTGCATGTTGGTTGGAAGCATACCAGAAGATTGACACCGGGGTAAGAAGGTAAAATCCACACCCACACCATCATGAGGTTCGGTCGAGACCTCACTTTTTCAAAGCCTTTTAATTAACTACAGGATGTCTCATGAAAGATGTCCGCAAGGCACTTACAAATCACATGGCACAGCTCCCAGCCACTGCATTCGCCGGTCATGGCAGCGCCCGATTACTATGGGAAGAGCGGCTTGACATCATCTGAACACTTATTTCATGCAGGACAATATAAGATCACACATTTCCAATGTTTCTATGGTAACAATACAAAGTGTTTTAGATGATAGGATAGTGGACTGGCCGTCTTATTCTCCAGACCTAAAGCCCCGTGACATTTTTGGGAAGCAAAAATGCAAGCAATCCCTATATACTCAGAGTTGGAAGACAGGATTCGACTAGCCATTTACCAGATTTCGGCAGCTGAAATTTGACAAGTGTTTGCAATTGTGTTCAAGAGATGTCAGGCCGCTCTTTCCATAGAGGGACATCATTTTGAATATCTACTGTAATTAAAGGCAAGCTTAGGTTACTCAGATGGCATTTCTTTTTTAAACTCAGTGTATGCACCAGCAGCACAATAGAGAATCGGTCGCTGCCATGGCCGACAGATGAAGTGGCGGGGAGCCATACCATGCAATCCGCGGACGTCTGGCAGGTGTCTCTTGAGACACCCAGTATATAAGATGCTGTAATTAATTATGTAACCTTATGCTCAAAACACTGTTTTCACCTGAATCACAGTATATTTTATACAAAAAGGAAAATCAACAAATTTGTTCTCAAGTGTCAATATACGTGTCAGTATTTTGTAATATGTTCAAAGGGTCGGCATCTCTCACTGTAATAGCGTTTTTAGGCTATAGTGGATTTCACCTTTTCTAGCCATTTACACAAGTTTTGTCACTCCTGTGACACTTCCTATATTCACAGTGTTAATTCATCCCCACTTTTCAGCTAACCTATCTACTCTTTTCCCAAATTTTAATTTCTTTAAACCATGCTCATGAAGAAAAAAAAATGATGTACGTGACATTAAGAGACGCAGGCATGGCTTTCACCTTCAGGTAGTGTTTGTTACGCAGTCAAGTTTGATACTTTTGCATTTCACTGTTTGGAGTACGTACCTAGTGAACGCAGAGGCTGATTCCCATCAGTCACCACCCTGATTGTCAGCTTAGCTTTGTTTATGCAACATGTAGTGTTTCCTGCTTGGTTCGGTGTGTGTGTCGAGAATTTATTCTTTTTGTGAAATGCAAATATTTGTAAACCTTGATAAGTTTTATAAATGGCAAGACTGTTTGCTTGTGCGTGTTTTTCTGCACATTGAAGTGGGGCTTTGTGTACTATAGCCTAAAAACGCTATTATAGTGCGAGATGCGGACCCTTTGAACATATTACAAAATACTGACACGTACATTTACACTTGAGAACAAATAAATTCTCTATTATTGTTGTGCAAAACATCAAAAAATACAAAAGTGCAGATTTTTCTCAGTTTCACTATGTAAATAACGAATACCAATGAAAGGTTTGCTGACTAAGTTCACTATGATGAATATAATTATGTCAAAAAATTCTGCTTCCTGCAAGTTACCAGTTGCATTCGATGCTTAATTTTATTACACAAAATACTTCCTTGCGAGTATTTCTATGTTTATTTCTACAAACCACACACAAACCACTGGAATAGCAGGTCCATATGGAACCTCAAAAAGTCCCAATTCCTAAAAAAAGGTATACTTATCAAAATTCACAAGGAATGTATTACAATAAATTTTATTTCAAATATGTACATTTGACATTGAGTTTTTTTTATCTTAAGTACCTTACTTTGGCATGCTATATGACAAAAAAATGGCTTAATATTAAAGAAACAACATACTGTAGGAACACACCAGATTTACTGAGCAGCACTGGACGTTAATGTTTTATGTTTTATTTATAAACAACAGATCGATTTCATTCACTTAGTGACCATTGTCAGTGTATCCTTCAAACAAGCATTGTGAATGCACTGAATGTAACTGCAACTGTGTCGAAATAAGTTTTGGCAAACAAAAAATTGCAGTGTCCACAATTACGTTTGCCGAAACTTATTTCGGCACAGTTGCAGTTACATTCAGTGCATTCACAATGCTTGTTTGAAGGATACCCTGACAATTGTCACTATGCGATTGAAATCGATCTTCTGTTTATAAAACATTTACGGCCAATGCTGCTCAATACATCTGGTGTGTTCATCATTGTGTGGTCATTGAGCACCATCCTGAAAATGGAACCTCAAAAAAAATATACTGCATATACTGCAGGCTTTCCCATAATATTCCCTAAACATAAATAAGGACACACTAGGCCACCAAACAAAAAATAATGACAATGAAACATGGAAATTTTCCAAGTGTTTTAGGTGGATGACTAGACCACCTTAACCCTTTCATTCCCAGTGTTGTTAGACATATTAAAAGCTGATTTATACCGTATTGTGTGTATGAGGAAGTCTCATTGCTGTTGAAAAACACTTAGTCCGACATTTTGCTTCTTGGTAGCAACTTTTGAGGCTTTAATCCATCTTTGAAGTTGTGTTACGATGCTGTCTGTACATGGCCGAGTGTGCTTCAGGTTATTTTATTTCGGCAGTGAATTGTTTGATGCGGCAATGATTATGATAACCATATGATTGACAGTGTTAGCTATCAACAAAATAACTCCTTAAGTAATAAAATACCTTGATACAAATGTGATCTGCATGAAATACATGACAAAGTATCAAAAATGCACTGTATTAATACAGAAAACACTGAACTTTTATTTTTACAAAGCTGAATTATTATTGTGGGAATGAAAGGGTTAAAATAGCGATCCATATTTCTCCAAAACAACACCTTCTCCCCATTCACATCACATGGTCCCACTAAATCCAACTAGCCACCTTCCTTTATGGTGACCACAAGGATGGTCTCTTCAGTGCCTCCATTCACATCACATCTCCCAATCATCAATACGGTGAAACCCTACTTTACACTTTCCTGGCCTATACACCATTCTTGTTGATCCAGTCAAATTTCTTATATTCACAATGTTAATTCACCCCGTTTGTGTAAACATATTTACTCTTTTTGTGCTTTTAAAACCATGTTCATGAACATTAGATGACGCTGGCATGGCTTTTGCCTTCAAGTATAGTGCTTGTAACATTTATAAAGTCAACTACGCTTATCCATCCATTTTTTGAGTATTGCTGCCCAGTGTGGAATCCTTATCAGGTGGGAGGACAGTGAAAGAGTCCAAAGAAGGGCAGCTTGTTTCGTATTGTCACGATACAGGGGAGACAGCATTACAGAAATGATACAGGATCTGGGATAGGAATCATTACAACAACGGCACTTATTGCTACAGTGTGGGCTAGTTACGAAACCCCAATCGCCAACATTCTCCTCCGAATGCAAAAATATATTGTGGACTCCCACTTAGGTAGGTAGAAATTATCAGAATAAAATACGAGAAATCAGAGCTCCAATGGAGAGATTCAGGTGTTCTTCCCGCACACTATTCGAGAATGGAATGAGAGAGAAATAGTATAATGGTGGTTCGATGAACCCTCTGCCAGGCACTTCAATGTGATTTGCACATTATCCTGTATAGATGTAGAAACTGACATTGTGTTTAATCAAATGTATTTTGCATTTTGTTGTTTGCAGTATGCTCCAAGTGAAGGCTGATTCCAATCAGCCAATGCACCGATTGTCAGCATGCAGCTTTGTTTACACAACTGGTAGTTTCGCATTATTATGAAAGGCACATATCAATGTGTTTTGTGACTTTTTATAAACAGAGACCGAGGGTTTGCTTGTGTATGCTTTTTTACATATCAAAGGGGGCATGATATGATATAACCTTAAATATGTGACAGTAGTGCAAGTCAAGATGCTGACCCTGTGCAAATGTCAATACTTAAGCATATATTTGCACTTAAGAACACAAATTCTTGAATATCATAGTGTGAAACATTGAAAAAAACACATAAGTATCGAACATGTGCAGTTTCATTACTTAAATAACAAATGTCATTTAATGGCTTGCTGACAGTATTATGAATGAAATCAGTCAAGAATTTCCACTTCCTGTAAGGTACCAGTTCCACCTGGTGCTTAAAATAGTACAAAATTCAGCAAGCCTGTATTACATAAATTTTCTTGCAAGTATTTTCTTGCCCATTATGTACATACATCAGATCTGTGAAAATACAAAGGTGATCCAGTAAGCACACTAAAGTTTAAAACATTACTTGCTGCAGAGAGCTGCCACCCATTCCACACAAGGTCCCCTTTCTACATAGTCAACATCTGTAGTGACAAAGGGCTCACCAAGGTCTTTACTGTATTACCCACACCATCTTGACCAGCCCTATATACATGTATATTCAGAAAAGCACAATCGACAAACTATGCAGTTACTACTATGAACACTTCATAGAAATTACAAAATCCCATTTCTTTAATGCCCATTGTTTAATTACTAAGCAACATCACAAGTAGATTGACACAACAGGAATAATGTGTTTCATGATTGCCAAAAACCACTTTCTTGTGCTTAGAAAATTTCTCCATGTTGTATTCTGTAAAACAAGTGCTAAATTTTACTGTATTCACGATACTGCAGTAGGAACTAACTCACTAAGTTCCAAAGGAATCAAGACTTATCAGTTGTTGCTTTGCAGTACTCTGCAACAATGGAAGTACTTTCGTCACAACACTGACCTGGTTGTATGTGGCCATTCCTTCTATAAGAGTTGACTGGAGAAAAGTAATGATAATGTCATGTGCCTGCAATAGTTTCATGTTCCAATCCACTTCTTAGCAAGTCATCAACCGTTTCCATCTAACCTTTCAAAACAAACTATACCAGATATTCACTTATCTGCCACATCATAAACACAAACTAATAGCTGGTTTGACAACCTTTGGAACGAATAATAATGGCAATGCACCTTGCACTGTAAGAATGAGGCTTTGATATATTACTGGTGGGATTTGTCTCATTTGTACACACAAATGAACTTAATTGAGTGGGGCTGCAGCAAAGGGGTACAAATACCATGTCCGTGTACAAACATGGAGAGTGGGATTTAGGGGTGGGGAGCTGGCACAAGCAAATCAATAGCATCTTGCCACTTAACTACAGTAACAACAAAACACTTCCTATAAAAATATATGTGTCTACAATATGCCTCTAACAAGTTTCAAATCTATCAAGCTTTGACATTCTCCCATCACACAATGTTGATTTTTTGATACACTGAGCCTGTTCCTGAATTGGATGTCACTATAAGGTAAAAATTTCACCAGGTGATTAACAGTTACCTAGTTATTAAGCCCTGAAGAAGATCTAATACTCACTTGGTAGTCATTTTCCGAGTCGCCATATTTTTCCTCAGCAATCAACAAAATTTCCAAATCCAACACTATAACAGTATTCCACAAGATAGCATTTTTGTGCCTATAGAATGGACATAGAATGACCTGTCTTCGAATTTACACAAATGTACATTTAGTTTCCAGAATGGTCTATGAATATGAAAAATATTAAGAAACAGTTTGCATTTCATCCACTGAATCTTCAGGGCCTTTTTCTGTGCACCCGTTAACTGGTTTGTCTACAATTTCCACGAATTGTCTACAAAATGTTTATTTTGACCTGAACTTTACCTCTGATGTCAAGATTTACAATACTGTAAGCTATTGTTTGACATTTCACTAACTGTACAAGGGAGAAACTTCTGGGGCTCAGTTTGCTACCTCTCTGAATTAAATAGTCAATTATGCAGAGGATTAGTTATTGTATTCCCTCCTATCAGCCTCATTATGTTCTTTTGTCCTTGTGGAAATATTTAGGAGGCAGGAAGGATTGCACTTACAATATATGAATATAATTGTGAAGCTACTTCCCCCCCCCCCCCCCCCACACACACACTATTTGAACACTACATAACAAAATCACCATTTTCTCTAATTTACCACCGATTTCCAGAAATGAAGTATGATTATCCCAATTCCATTTTTATGTGCAATAGGCACCTCAGATCTACATAATACTAATTCGCAGGAAAATTATTTGTTCATGCTGCATTCTTCACCTAACAAGTTAGGTATTACAGAAAGCTACAGCATGAATTCATATAGCACTTGCTAGAGAAACCTGAACAAATTATCATGTTCAAGTTGGGGCTTTAAGTGCATAATAGAATGTCTACAGAAAATGTTTCACTCATCACTCATATCTGTTAAAACACGAAAAAAGCCATACAAGTTAGAACATATGGCACGGAACACTTTCACATTGGCACTTTCAAGCTTTTTATTCTAACACAAATGATCAACAATATATGGTTTCTTAGTAACATAGTAGGTACTCACTGCAGTTAAGGGGAATATGGTCCACAAACTGATTCACTGAAGATAAATGAACATGGCAAGTAAACATGTCAACATCTTTCATGATTCAGCAATTTAACAACTGCCAAGCTATGCTGACCTGACAATAAGGTCAAGATAGAATGTTCAGTTACAACCTGGCCTGTACGAACTACACACTAATCCAGATACATTAAAAATTATGGGATATTCTGCAGTAGGGCCTACAAAGTTTTTAATAATAGAGCACCTATGTCCCTTCAGAATAAATGTGTGAACAGGACATACAGCTATTCACATTGTACTTCTGAAGCATGGGTGCACACACAGATGTAAATTGTACTGGAAAGCATTATACTTAGTTGCACTTACCCCCCTCTTCTTGGCTAGAAGTTGGTCCCTATCTTCTTTACGTTTTATTGCTGTAAGAATTGCCTTCCTCTTCAGCACAGCTGCATAAGGATTTAGCTTCAACATAGCACGAGTGTTTCTGAGGGGATTAAGCTTCCTCACACGGCGAACCACTTTCTTCCTACAAATAAGTTTATATATCAGCGAGAACAACAATTTAGCAATATATATTTACTAAAAAAAAAAAAGATCAGATGTCAACAATAATCACTGTTATCATAACCCAGTGCTCAAGAGTATCATCATTTAACGCCATATAAATCAAGCACAACATGAAATTGTAAACCTAAAAATTCAATAGTCCCAGTGTTGGTTATTACAAAGAATACTATCAAGTGAAACATTTAGGTAGCTATTTTATAAAAATAATTAATGGTGCCCTGAATAACGACTTACTGTGGAGGCCTTAAAACTTTCTTGATTTCATCAGCTTTCAGAAGACGTGACAAATCAGTATTGGCCATTTTTGGCATGGGCAAGTTGTACCCCTTTTTCAGAGATGCAGCTTTGCGCCATGAGCCATATAGTTCATCCAGTTGATTAAATGCAGATTGAGTCCAGATAACAAAACGTCCCACATGGCCACCAGGTGCCAGCTTAAGCAGGTTTAATTTTGTAACATCAATGAGGTCAACGCCAGGAATGTTGCGGAACGCTTTTGTGAGACCCTAAGAAAAAATAGTACACTTAGTACAAAACTACTTATTGTAGAAACAGTGAATGAAACATATAGTAAAGATCAGATGTCAACAATAATCACTGGAATTTCATAACCCAGTGCTCAAAAGTTTTATCATCATTTCAACAACACACAAAATCTTTGAATACCATTAAAGTTTAATTACCTGGTCTTTTCCATAGATTATCAATGGACCTCGCCTCTGAATGCGGCGGCGGTTCCTCATTTTACCCTTTCCTGCTCTAAATCTGCGAGATTTATATACCTGTTAGAAAAAAAAGAACATATTTACCACTAATGTTTCTTTTACATTAGTGAGTAGTGTTAACAATCGCGCAACGACATTTAAATATAGTGTTGGACTCTGGGAAATCAAAATTACCTTTTGTATGTCAGTCCATGCTTTAATACGACGCAGAAAAATGACTGCCTGCTTTGTTTTGTTATATTCCTGAATCTTATCTTCAACCACCAATGGAATTTCAGGAACTTCTTGTATCATGTGACCTAGGAATAAATTCATAATTTAAGCCTAGAATTATACAAAAAATATGGCGTATTCTACAGATAAGTTCATTATTCCTTATATTACTTTAACTGTAGAGCACCTATGCCCCGATCAGAATAAGAGTACTCTGAAGGGAACGCCAAGTTGCTCATTTATATCGCACATTTTCGGAACACTTGATTAAATTGAGTTTATTCAAGTGTGGACATTTATGTGCAAATACTACTTTATTTTCTTGCCAAGTACCTACCCTTGGACATCACTAATGCAGGAACACCAGTAGCTGCAATAGCAGATACTACTGCGTATCTCTTCTGATTGACATTTATCTTACGGTGCCAGCGGCGCCAGGGTTTAGTTGGTGCAAACATTCGTCCACCACGACACATGTTACCAAAAGCTCCTTGGCCTGAACGGTGAGTACCACCGCCACGGACACGGGGAATACGCGCAACAGCACGTCCAGTACCCCATGACTCTGCACTTGTCTGGTGACCTAAAACACAACTTAATTTTTAACACACAAAGAAGAAGAAAATGAAGAAATAATAATGTTTTCAAAAAATCAGATACAATAAGTTTTATCAGAGACAATCAGAAACACGGACCATTAATTTATCATCACTCCATTAAGTGAATGGTTGTAAGGAACAACTTTCCATTCATTCGAAAAATCAAATGTAAATAATATAAGGGAAAAAAAAAAAAAAAGCTTGAAGAAGCAATGTCATATCCACAACGAAAATCTTAGCTTTCTGTCCAACACACTGTCAGGGGTCAAGGCCAATAGGTGGTATAGCTTCACTTTACCTTTTGAAGATATTCTGGTGTTTTATATTACACCACAGAAATATCACTGGAAATCCTATGACCTCCCATTCCTACAAACTTTATTTCCATTGTTCATTTTAAAAAAAACTATTTGGGGCTCTTTAATTGCTTCAAATGAAGTGTGAATAATCATGGTTCCATAAACATATGCAAACATTAGTCCATGAACATACCTAATCTTTTCATTAAAGATTACTTCCTGTGGCATAATATGCTGACAGTGCAAACATACTGCCTTCTTATTTTGAAAAACTACATACAAACATAGGAATAATCTGTAAAAAGAAAATAAACGCTGTAAGGTTGAAAGCCTTTTTCAAGTACCTTTGCCTGTCAGCAAATTATCCTCACAAAGGGAAAATTTTGTTGCCAACACAAGAGCACTAGTCATAAGGAAAATTTAGTTAGGTCAGTGAGATAAGTGAATTAGTAGTCACGGCATTTATCATTTGACTGCTCACAAACGTTTAAGTACAAAAAGCACATCATACCTGCATCCTTATTTACACAGTACGGCTGTCTGTGATTTTTGCTCATGCTATCATGGATAAAATTAACCACATCTGGTCTGATAGGTGCCTTAAACACCGATGGTAAGGCAACAGTTGAACCAGTGGGCTCATTTTTATCGCTGTGCACGTTGATCAATGGGCGAGCTGTCGACAGAGACTGAAAAGAAAATTAAATTTATAGCACTATCACGTCAAAGTAATTCGGTCAGTCAACACATCGGGTAATCAGTTGAGGGCACGAAAAACTAAGAATACCCCGAAACCTGGAAACGTAATTTACTATACTAGAAGGACCTCAGAACAAATACACGATAAATTATTTCCTTCTGAATTATGCTTCGGAATACTACGTTGACAACTTATAACCTATACGAGCGTAAAAGGGGCAACTACTGGCAACACTTCACTTCTCCCGTGATAAAATACGGATTTCACATATTCTAACAAATGTTCTCCAAACACCGCAACTGTTCAATACTCACCCTACGCCAGGGTTAAAAAAATCAATGAATTAAATATATTTTTTTACAAAAACGAGCCGTTCACCACACTTCTGAACACGCGTGCAGATAATTTAAAGCGAACACGTGCTCCATCTACTAAAGCTTCCAACTACCATGCAAGTTTATAAAAACTTAGTACAAAATAATCAATAATAATCATTTACTACACCGTATTGATATCATATATTACCATTTTAATTACTTATTCTGACCATCCACCGAATACTTTCTCCACTACTTCCGATCCGCCATAAAAAGGACAGACACGAACAAACACGTTGCTGCAACTCCAAAGAACACTGATGCCAACATAACTGTTGTCCACAGAGGAGGAAACAGGCCAGCGATAGTATTGCAGCAAGCAAATTTCGATCAAATTTTTCCCTTGTTTTGAAAGATTTAAATCACGGCCGCTTTTATAAGTGGCCGGAGTGAAGAAACACGGCAACGTTTCGTTAAGTGATCAGTCCTATATCGTCCCCCTGGATGTATGGCAGTTTTTGTTGATTTAGATTTGCGAAATCTGCTTTCTACGATTTTATACTGGATTTGTGCAATACTCCGTACTACAATAATTGAAGCTTAAAGGCGTGGCTACAGATGAATATAGAAGAAAATGGAAGTATAGTATTCTGTAAAGCTTGCAGCGGTTTTAAAAATGTATGTTCAGCCATGTTTCCTAGACGGCTTTCGCCAATAAAATCGGAACGTCGAAACTACAGATGTCAAATTGCAACAGAATATATATCGGAGAAGGGGAAAATCGTATGGCAGAAGAAAAATTAATAACGTGAAAATTGATCACTCTGTAGACCTATACAGAGCAATATTCTTAGAAATAAATTGTACCCTTGTTCCTAGCATTTTTATATGTAGAAAGAATGAGCAAACATAAAAAACAAAGTTTTTCTAAAACTTTTTATTGGTGGGAAATTCATTACAGTCGACCCACAAGGAAAGTACCTATAGTGTGTATCAGAATGCAGAAATTTTTCAGTCTTTAGTTGATAACAAACTGAAATTATATTTCTAAAAGAAAAAAAGGGGGACGAGAATAGATCCCACCTCGCTGTCATTGAGAAGATACATCATTAAATAGTAGCAGTGAGCAAATTATACTGAAGATACTGAATGCAAAGCAAGGGCAATAGATATCCTATGTTTCTTGTATGAGATGAAACATTTAGTTTGGTTGCTTCAGCTCTTCATACTTTTCTGGATGAAGTCTAAGTATTGCTACGTTCCTCCTCAATTCCATTGATTGAGTCATGTGAGAGACACAAAACTGTAATGTAACACACATTTAAAAAATGTATTTCATATGGACTTAACGAGCCATTTATAATTAATCCGTTCATGATAACTATGGAAGAAAAAGTGTAAGTCCAGAGCTGATTCGAGAAGAGAAATATTTCTTTTTAATATTTTGCTCAATGCAGTTGGACCAAAATACGGAAAATATAAATTAAAGAAAGAAAATTTTTCCAGTAATCAGATTATTTAATCGTATCCCAAAATTTATGTTACATAAGATAATTTTAATTTTTTAAAAGAGGGAGAACCATCAGTCTGTAATATGGGTGAGACTAGAACGATCTTTACATTTTGGCCAGATAAACTGAAGATTTGCTGTGTGGTTGTGGGGGCTCCAGAAAGGGTGTCTTGCATCCACATTATGGCTGCTGCGAGGTGTGAAGGGCAAGCCCCTTCCATGCCATAGTGGAGAAGCGAGGCAACTGTCCCCCAATTGAAGCAGCTGATCGCCGCCATTTGCAGGGATGAATCTTAATACTTAGGTTATGATTTGAAGTATATGAGACGCAACAAGAGCAAAATGAAGCACAAAATAAAGACTTTTTTTTTAAATACTGGGTATTGGAGACTGTTTACAAAGTATTCTTAAATGATGAAGTTTCCTAATTTTCGAAATGCGACTCCATAGACACGACATTTGAGGATATAAGGATCTTTTCTGTCAATTTGTAGCGAATTTGCATCGATTTATTTGCATAAGATGATTATATGATACTTGTGAAGTAGCAATTGTTATTTAATTCACATAATTTTCTGTCAGGACCCGTTTACTTTTTGCTGACTACACTTTACGTTTTGCATGCTTATTTTTGTGTAGCATAATTTTGTCTACATTCCTTTCCATATTGCATAGAACTTTTCTATCAAATTGCTCGAATTGAGTACATTTAATAGTAATAACCCATATAACTTTAAATAGGTATTTCATTCGCAGATTACATTTTAACAGAGATAGTACGTCTTGAAGTGGTTGAGTATGCAACATTCCATCAAATATTTGACCATTTAGGAAGTAAATCACCAACTATGTGTAGAAAAGCAATTATTGAACCTCCCTCTGCATCATACACACACACACATTTTATATATATATATATATATATACATATATATATATATATATATATATATATATATATATATATATATATATATATATATATATATATATATATGATTACTTCTTCATCTGGCTCAACTTAATACATTAATCCTTTTAGAATTTTAGTAATTGATATGCAAATACAATATAAGTATTTGACATGCAGCAAAGTGCTTTTCTCGGTTTTTGTCTGTAATCCAACCCTACAGCATTTCCCTATGTAATTTGCAATTTATATAGCAGACAGTTCATTACATATGAGGTGCAAATAAAGACATGGTAGCTGGTCAGTACCCAGTGGACCTCTCAAGGGCTGTCAGAGAGAGTTTAGTTAGTTACCTTGTTCATTATGTTTCCCCCCTTATACGATTAATAACGTCATTAAAACTGAATTTTTCTCTTTCATTAGAGCCGGGTTTTTTCACTCAATATGATTTTTTTTAGGAAAATTACTTCATCAACTTACATTTTTAATCATATACATTGTGGGTATTAGTCTTTTCTGTTACCCTATTGTAAAATATTAACCAATTTTAGGTTTCAGATACAATATGGGAATTCGTTTTTGAAAGAACACTCGTCACAGAACATTTGCAGACTACCACTAAAAATACATAATAATAAACAAAACATTAAGAAGACAAATTTGCAGGTATTTCGTCTAATTGCTTACTATAACATGAGTGAGTGTGACGAAAAGGGTAAATTTCAATGCCAGCAAATGATCGTTCCATCGAAACTTTCTTGTTGAGAATCCCTGACATGAGTGATAACCCAGTGTCAGACAGTGTGAATGGCACCATTAGAAATCCATTCTAGAATGTTTTGACAAAACGTGATGTGACAATGGACGGTGTGAAGTGGCCTTAACTTAGTGCCAAAGAATTACACTCTCATGAACTCGAAATTTCTTTAATTGGAAATATAAAGTACACTTTTTTCAGCGAAGATCGTTAATTTATTTTATTTGCTGGTTTTTACCGGTTTCAATGAGGTATGTCATCATCTTCAGAAAGCTTACAATGTTCTCCTATCTTCACTGCAAAATGTTACAAAGATGGTTAAAATCTGTAAATTGCTTTTTGTATACAAATAAGATAAAAGTTAACGAAATACATACAAAACTTTTGGGACTCATGTAAAATATGGAGTTAGTCGTGTAAATTTAAAATGAGAAACAGAACATTGTCAAAGTATTAAAATGTGCATTATAAAAACTGGCATCACCAAAGTAGACTGTTATCTGCATTTAACACTAAAAAATTGTGTTTCTTCTTGACACAAGTAACAAGGGGACTGAAACAAGTAAACATTCCAAAGGTGTTATATAGCCACCAGGTGGGCAGTGGTGTCACAAAGAGACAACATGGATACATTTCCCACTATCAGAGAATGTACCACTTTGGAATTGTGATACCTTTTTATAATATATAAAATGTGTAACTATTATTTAACGCTTCTCATGTTAAGAGTAAGCAAGTGAGTAGTTTCAAGTGTAGTTCAGTGTCTACATTGAGTACAAAGAATAAAACTTATATATAGTATAAAAACCGAAGCTCATTGACAAATGACAATGACATAACATTACAGTCTATGTGGTTATACAGGCAGCATGTCTCATGTCATATGAATAAGTGATTTTTTAAAAATATTTTTGTTACATGGGTGGCTCAAAGTCTACATTGAATGTGAAGGGTGAAAATACTAATGGTATAAAAGGATAAAAGCCTTAAAAATGACGCTACTATAACAAAAGGGTACAGCTTATGTAAAGTATAAAACAAATGAAAATGTCATAATGTTGGTCACTAGGTATTATATGTGACATGCCGCAAGTCACATACCAGTGAGAAACCGTGTTACCTGAGTGGCTGGAAGTCAATATCGACTGTTAAAAAATTTATATACAGGGTGTTACAAAAAGGTACTGTCAAACTTTCAGGAAACATTCCTCAGACACAAAGAAAGAAAATATGTTATGTGGATATGTGTCCAGAAACGCTTAATTTCCATGTTAGAGCTCATTTTATTACTTCTCTTCAAATCACATTAATCATGGAATGGCAACACACAGCAACAGAACATACCAGTGTGACTTCAAACACTTTGTTACAGGAAATGTTCAAAATGTTCTCCGTTAGCGAGGATACATGCATCCACCCTCCATCACATGGATTCCCTGATGCGCTGATGCAGCCCTGGAGAATGCCCTATTGTATCACAGGGGTCCACAATACGAGCACATAGAGTCTCCACATTTGGTACCGGGGTTGTGTAGACAAGAGCTTTCAAATGTCCCCATAAATGAAAGTCAAGAGGGTTGAGGTCAGGAGTGCATGGAGGCCATGGAATTGGTCCGCCTCTACCAACCCATCGGTCACCGAATCTGTTGTTGAGAAGCATACGAACACAACGACTGAAATGTGCAGGAGCTCCATGGTGCATGAGCCACATGTTGTGTCGTACTTGTAAAGGCACATGTTCTAGCTACACACGTAGAGTATCCCATATGAAATCATGATAACGTGCTCCAGTGAGCGTAGGTGGAAGAACATGAGAAATACTAAAATGAGCTCTCACATGAAATTAAGCGTTTCTGGACACATGTCCACATAACATATTTTCTTTCTTTGTGTGAGAGGAATGTTTCCTGAAAGTTTGGCTCTACCTTTTTGTAACACCCTGTATAGTATAAAACAATAAAACCTTAAAAATGACGATAATATAACATTGAAACAGTGTCATATTACGCTCAACATGTTTCTTGTATAACATGAAACTGAATGATATGCTTCATGGGTAGCTCAAAGTTTACCTTGAATACAAAGAGTCGCACTAATTGTAGTATAATGAAAATTAAAAACGTTGAAAATGACATTAACATGATATTGAAGTCATGTATATAGTACTGAAACAAAATAATTAATAAATTGACTATTATCTTCACTGTTATGGCATGGTGTGTGTCCCATTAAAACCACAACACCGTTTAAACTGCAGAAACTATGTGGAGGAACATCAGGATTGACGTTATAATGAATTGGGTTCTGTTCACAGCTGAGTCAAGACTTTGTGTTCAGCCAGACAATCGACCTTCCCTCATCTGGAGTAAATGTGGAACTCAGAACAATCCTGCTTGTGTGCAGGGAACACCACCATGGTATGGTGGGGGCAGGAGTCAGTATTGGCAGACATACAACCCTGTTGTTCAGAATGGTGCAGTGCTTTGACTGCTCAGAGATATAGAGACAGGATCCTTCTAAATTTTGTTGTGGCCTACGCTGATGCCATAGGAGATAGGTTTCTTCTGGTGGACGATAGCACTCGTCTCCACAGAGCTGCACTGGTGAAAGACATGTTTCAAGCTGAGAGAAATGAAGGAATGGAGTGGCCAGCTTGTTCATTGGACTTACACGTTATAGAGCATGCCTGTGATGCACTTAGCAGACAGATTGCAGCCAGTCCAGTACCTCCCACAAAAGTTGCAGACCTGAATATTGTACTCGTGGAAGAATGACGAAATATGCCTCAAGAGCTGAAAGATAACCACATACTGTCTCTGACACGCAAGTGTATAACTGTACTGGCTATCTGAGGTGATCACACACCATTTTAGAGGAGGACAAGAATAACAGTTTCACTATTATGGTAGACCCATGGTGCCTCACTCTAAGTGAATGCCATGTAAACCACAAGTGAAGAAGTGAGACAGCAAAAGTTCGCCTGTATCACACAAAAATTACAAATGTAATCAACATCTGAATAAAATACTTCATCATATGCATACTGTGTATGATATCTTACCTGATCCCCTAATTATTTTGAGCTCTATAGTATGGGATTACACAGATTACATAATATGTGTCTTCGAAATTTTCTTTTTAATATGATACTTAGGTTTTGTCACAAATTGCAAATGGTTCACAATAGTGGACATTTTTTCATTGACTGTTCTACCAGAAGTGAAGCCAGGAAAATTAGTTGTTTATGATATTATTAATGACATATATAGTGAATGTTCCAAATATCTCACGAAATAAGCATCAAAAGAAAAAACTACAAAACACAAAACTTTTCTAGCTTGAAGGGGGAAACCAGCTGGCACTATGGTTGGCCCACTAGATGGCACTGCCATAGGTCAAATGGATATCAACTGCATTAAAAAAAATAGGTACCCCCATTTTAATGCATATTCCTTTAGTAGGTAAATAAATATGAATGTTTTATTTGGAACACTTTTTTCGCTTTGTGATAGATGGCACTGTAATAGTCATTTTGCCAGTACAGACGGTATTTGCTTCATAATACATTACTCGTGTTAAAATGGGCCGTTTAACAATTGCAGAAAATGTGGTTATGGTATTTATGCAAAACAATTATTATCAAAATGCCCAACAGGCCTTTGCTTTGTATGTTTATCGTTATCCTGGAAGACATCAACCAAGTGTCCAGACCTTTCGCCAGATAGGTACGTTATTTAAAGAGACATAAAGTGTTCAGCCACAAGTGAAATGTCAGCCATGACCTGCAACAAATGATGATGCCCAAGTAAGTGTTTTAGCTGCAGTTGCAGTTAATTCGTATGTCAGTAGCAGACAAACTGAGCGAGAATCTGGAATCTCAAAAACGCCAGTGTTGAGAATTTTACATCAACATAAATTTCACCCATACCATATTTATATGCACCAGGATTTGCATGGCGAAGACTTTGAACATCGTGTACAGTTTTGCCACTGGGCAACTAGATAAATTACAGGACGATAACAGGTTTTTTCATGCATTCTGTTTAGTGACGAAGCGTCATTCACAAACAGAGGTAACGTATACAGGCATAATATGCACTACTGGACAGCGGAAAATCCACGATGGCTTTGACAAGTGGAATATCAGCAACCTTGGCGTGTGTGGCATTATGGGAGGAAGGTAATTGGCCCCTATTTTGTCGATGGCAATCTAAATGGTGCAATGTATGTTAATTTCTTATGTAATGTTCTATCGATTTTACTACAAGATGTTGCACTGCATCACAGTATGGCGATGTACTTTCAACATGATGGATGTCCAGCACATGGCTCATGTGCAAATGAAGTCGTCTTATATGGAATATTTAATGGCAGTTCGATGGGTCGTAGAAGCACCATACCATGGTCCGCACATTCACTGGACCTTACATCCCCGGATTTATTTCTGTGGAGAATATTGAAGGATAATTATTATCCTGATTTACTGAGAACGCCCGAAAACATGCTTCAGCGCATTGTCAATGCATGTGAGAATATTACTGAAGGCGAACTACTTGCTGTTGAGAGGAATTTCGTTACGCATATTGCCAAATGCATTGAAGGACATCATTTTGAGCATTTATTGAAGTCATGAGGCAATTACAAGTAATAACACAGTAACAGCATGCATTCTCAAAATGTACAATTTCACAAAAGTACATGTATAACATTGGAATAACCGAAATAAAGTTCAAACATACCTACAGTCTGTGTTTTAATTTACAAAGCTTACCTGTTACCCACTGTTCATCTAAAATTGTGAGCAATATATTTGTGAATATCACAGCGCCATCTATCAAAATGCGACAAAAGTGTTCCAATTAAAACATTCATATTTATTTATGTACTAGACGAATATGTAATAAAATGGGGGTACCTATTTTAAAAAATGCAGTTGATATCCGTTTGACCTATGACAGTGCCATCTAGTGGGCCAACCATAGCTCCATCTGTTTTCCCCCTTCAAGCTAGAAAAGTTTTGTTCTTTCTAGTTTTTTCGTTTGATGCTTATTTCGTGAGATATTTTGCCTGGTCACTATCAATGGACCAATATCTGCAGCGTCTGTACTCAAGACGGGCAGCTGCAAAAGGCCTCTTTTCTCCAAGTTAGGGACCGCCTTAGTATATGCCAAACGACTGCTGGAATAAGCAGTCACCACTCTCTGGTCAACACCTTTGGATGAAGAGGCCAGAAAGTGCAAGGGCTCTCTTTTCCCCTTAGTTAGAGAAACAACCTAAAAGGCGGATGAACTGCATGAAGTAGTAAACAGTGTAAGGTCGCAGAAGGCAAATGGAAAACCATTGCATTAAATATCACACAGTGATATTCCTTGTGTTATCATCATGGCTGAATTCCGAAGATAGTCTTCCAATCGGATCTCCAGGGAGGATAGTTGTGACTTATGTGAATAATGCAACCAATACGAAGAACACCCTGCTAACAACAATCAATATGAGCTGGAACATGGAACGTTCAAAGCATGTACGATCCAAGGAAAATACACATCTTGGAAATGAATAGACTGAACAACGAAATAAGGGGAAACAGTGAAGCTCGCTGGATAAACAGTGGACAGAGTAGACTCCAAGACAAAATTATCTATTACGCAGGGAGTAATGACAGTCAACATCTTCATGGAGTTGCAGTTATACTCAACAAGATTCTTCAAAGGGCTGTGAAGAATTTTGTACAATTTTCTCCTTGTGTCTTGCTATTACAAATCGAGGCATACTGTCTAACACTCAATCTAAACCAAGTGTATGCCCCGAGTTGGATAAAAGCGACGAAGATGTAGAATATTTCTACAAGGACATCGATGAAATCATGAGACTGACAAATATCAAAGATGTCAATTTACTCCTGGATGATATGAATACAAAGACAGGACAAGGGTCCTGTGACATATAGTTTGGGCAGAACTGGCTGTGCGAACAAAATGAAGAGGAGATCGTCTTCTTCAATTTCGCCAAGAAACCCCCATGGTAATAATTAATACCTTTTTCAATTTACCAAAACGCCGCCTGCATACGTGGATATCACCACAAGAAATTAAACACTGTATAGTCTGGAATCAAATCGACTATATTCTGCTCAATCAGAGGTACAGGAATGCAGTGAAAAGTGCCAAGACCTATCCAGGAGCAGAAGTAAGCTCAGATCATAATATTCTTGTTGCAGAGATTTTGATGAAGCTCAAGAAGCTGAAAGTTTTGCCAAACCAAAGAGCCATTGACACCAGCCTACTAAGAAAATGTTAATGTTAAAATGGAGGTATTACAGGAGATAAACGAAAACTTAAATAAGTCAATAAATACCTGTTCGGAAACTGAGAGTCAACCTGAAGACATGTGGCAAAGTTTCAAATAAGATATTATAGAACCTTGTAGGAAGAATCTGAAACCTGAGAAAAGAAAAAATCGGATAGACTGGATGACTGATGAGTGGAAGGAAGAAGAAATCTTGAAAAATACAGACAGACAGAAATATATAGAAGTGCATAAAGACATCAAGTATAAATGTCGCCAAGGAGGAGTGGTTAAAAGAGAAATGTACTGAGACAGAAAATCTGCAAAGACTGCATGACTCCCACAGTGTGCATAAAAAATAAAAGATTTTACTGAAGCTCTTGAAAGACAAAAACTTACATACTTAAAAATGAAGAAGGAAACATTGTGTTGGATATTAAAGATCAACTGGCTCTATGGGAAGAATATATCAAAGCCCTATTCAGTGACCAAAGAGAACAAATAACTGTTAATAATAACAACGAAATCGGACCATCTATTTTAACTGAAGACATACAAGCAGCAATAAAATCAGCTAAAAGTGGAAAAACTCCTGGCCCTGACGACATACCTGCATATGTGCTTAATTACTTCCTTATTTAATAAGATCTATGAAACAGTAATAATGCCAAATGAATTGTTAGATCAACATTTGTCACAATTCCCAAGAAGCATATCGCCGCAAAATGCGATGAACACCATACGATGAGCCTAATGAGCCATACACTGAAGATCTTCCTCAAGATCATCCACCACAGGATTTATAAGAAACTGGAAGAAGATAAAGCAAATACTAAGTTTAGGTTTAGAAATGATTTTGGTATAAGGGAAGCTTTGTCTACAATGTCTTGATGCAGTGATATCTTGATGTCAACCAAAATGTATAGTACACCTGTTTTATTGATTATAACAGAGCATTTGATAAAGTTAGACACAAGTAACTAATAGAATCATTGAAACGAAAGAACCTTGACAAAAGAGATTTACGAGTAATAGTAAAACTGTATCTAAACCAATGTGCAACTGTTCGCATTTAGTCTGAACAAACGAAGACTGTGGAAATCAATAGGGGGGGGGGAATAAGTTATGTTGCAAAATACTAACACAAATTATGTACAGACGAATGGAAAAAAACTTGTGGAAATTGACCATAGGAAAAATCAGTTTGCATTTAGGAGAAATGTAGGAATACAGGAGGCAATACTCACATTATGACTTATCTTAGAAGATAGGCTAAGGAAAGGCAAACCTAAGTTTTTAATGTTTGTAGATTTGGAGAAAGCTTTTGACATTGTCGACTGGAATACACTCTTCCCGATTCTGAAGGTAGCAGGGGTACAGTGTAAGGAGCGAAGAGTTATATTCAACCTATACAAGAACCAGACCCAATTATCAGAGTCGAAGGGCGAGAAAGGGATGCATAGGTTGGGAAGGGAGTAAGACAGGGTTGTGGCCATTCCTCAATGTTGTTCAATCTGTACATTGAGCAAGCAGTGAAGGAATGCAAGGAGAGATTTGGAGAGAGAATTGAAGTTCAGGGAGAAGAAATAAAAACTTTGTGGTTTGCCAATGACATAGTAATTTTGTCAGAGACTGCAAAGGACATGGAAAAGCAATTGAATGGAATGGCCAACGACTTGAAAGGAAGATATAAGATTATTATTAACAGGAGTAAAATGATTGTAATGTAATGTAATGCTACAAAATCAGGTGATGCTGAAGGAATTAGATTAGGTAGTGAGACAATAAAACTAATACATGAGTTTTGTTATTTGGGTAGCGAAATAACTTCCAATGGCCGAAGTAGAAAAGATATAAAATGCAGAATGGCTGTGGGAAGAAAAGCGTTTCTAAAGAAGCAAAACTGCTTAACATCCAATATTAATTTAAATGTTAGGAAGTCCTTTCTTAAAGCATTTGTCTGTAGTGTAGCACTGTATGGGAGTGAAACACGGATGATAAGTAGTTCAGACAAAAAGGTGAGTAGTAGGGCAATAGGGGTATCATCCCACTGAGATTCAACTGTCTGTAGTTTGTCATTGATGCCAAGTACTGTTACTCCCTCCACCCCTCCTGCTCGGCCACTTGCCTGACCGCCGATGTACCATTACTCCCCCCATCCCCACCAGACGCCCAATTGCTCGACCTCCACCCCCAATTAGTTTAATTAAATTTGCATATGAATTTAATTATAAAATCCTGTTTTTATCAGTAACAAGGGTAACTGCCTCCACAAATTAGTACTTGCGTGAGCACACACCCCAACCCTGCCCCTGCTACCGTCCCCACCTCCACCCCACTGAGCCCTAAAATTGCTGCTCCCGCGCGTCCTAGTCTGGGACTCGAACCCGCGCTCCCCAATAATTTTTTGTTTTTTGTTTTTAAGAAAGTTATTCCTTATCGAAATACACCAACATTGGAAAAAAGGAGCCAATTATTACGTACTTTGAACAGTACAATTACCTGGTATAACATAAAACATGTCCGCTTCAACAAGTTGGCTACTTGTCTGAGTGCCGACCCCACCTCGCACCTCAGCTGTGCCCACCACCCACTGCCCACTATTACTTTTATTATATTCATATACCAAATTAAATTTGAGAAATTTAACTGCCTCACCTGACCCCGCCATCACCTCTGACGTCATCCCCCACCTCCATCCCACTGACAGTCCTAAAGATTGTTGCCCCTGTGCTACCCAGTCTGGTACTTGAACTCCAGTCCCTAAAATAAAAATTCCAAAAGTTACTACTTATCGACTTCAAATAGTATAATTACCGGGAATAACCCGAGAGTTTCGTAAACAAACTGATCTTGCCAGCCACCAGGCCGTCGATCACCGCTCCCAATTATTAATTGCAAAATCCAATTTTTTAACTAAAGCAGTCCTTTTAATACATCGAACCTTTGCAGGTAAATAAAGAAATTTGGTGTAATGCTACAGATTGGTGTTGTACAAACATTTAGAACTAATGTTCCGTTGGTTCAGCCGAGCAAAATAAATGCATAGACTCTAGACATGTAAAACACCTACCTTAACAATTTCTCTTGATAGACACCATGGAAAATAAAAACGCTTAACAGTAATGAAGTTCTATCTCCAGTGCGATCACAAACACACAAGAGTTCTCGCAGATGCCTGAAGACAGGAGGAGAAAGCACGTGAATAACTGTATAGCGGTATACATGTTTACTTGGACCCATACAGAGCCGTAGGCTAGGGCTAGAGTTAAGCACTGTACCCTAACGTGTCGCGGTATTATTGTACTACACGTTCCCAACAAAAAAATAGTCATCCATCTTCACTCCCTTGTACGGTCGCGTGACCTAATCTGTAGGGTATAAAAGGATGTTCGACAGCCTCCAGTGATCAGTCTTCTGTGGTAGCTGGAAATGTTAACATGGGCTCATCAAATGTGCTAAGCATCCCTCAGCTGCTGGGAAGGAAGATAAATCCAACGGACGAGCGCTTTGGATTGTGGTTCTTACTGGAAAACCTGCACAGTCTTGTTACTGACATCAGTATCATAAATTACGCCGTAAATGCTACACTCCTCAGAAAGAAGAACTTAAGTGTGCCTACACCCATTACAGAGCTATTTTGCGACAACATTATGATAGTTAAAATCGAACATCGGCTAATTCCACTTTATAAGGTATAGTCGCAGGATTTGCGTATTTCTTCGAGATGTTTTCCAGTGATTTCTCGCCGAATTTCTCGAGTATTCCTCTTGCTACCGCACCACGATCACCGTGTAGGAGAAAAGGCAACTTCGGCTTGAATCCATGTCTCACAGTGACGAACTTGTCGAATTTACCACACAGGTAAAAGTTAAAAGATCCGCACATTTCTTTCTTTACCATTACATAACTCCTCCTTTCTGTCTGTTCCTGACCATCCACTTGATCGCAGATTTTAACTGCCATAATGTTGTCGCAAATTTGCCCTGTAATGGGTGTAGGCACACTTAAGTTTTTCTTGCTGAGGAGTGTAGTATTTACGGCGTAATTTATGATACCGATGTCAGTAACAAGACTGTCCAGCTTTTCCAGTAAGAACCACACTCCAAAGAGCTGGACTGTTGGATTTGTCTTCCTTCCCAGCAGCTGAGTGATGCTTAGTACGTTTGAGGAGCCCATGTTGACACTTCCAGCTAACACAGAAAACTGATTAACGGAGGCTGTCGAACATCCTTTTGTACCCTACAGATTAGGTCACGTGACTGTACAAGAGAGGGAGGATGGATGACTATTTTTTGTTGGGAATGTGCAGTACAATACATACCGCAACACGTTTGGGATACAGTTCTTAACTTTAGCTCTAGCATACAGCGCTGTATGGGTCCAAGTGTACATTGGCATACTCGCGAAGAAATATGCTAACCTATAGTCATCCTTGCTCCCTCCCTTGTACGGTCATGTGACTAATAAGTATGGTATAAAAGGATGTTCGACAGCCTCCAACGATCAGTCTGCTGTGGTAGCTGGAAGTGTCAACATGGACTCCTCAAATGTGCTGAGCATCCCTCAGCTGCTGGGAAGGAAGATAAATCCAATGGACGAGCGCTTTGGATTTTGGCGCTTACTGAAAAACCTGTACAGTCTTGTTACTGACGTTAGTAACATTAATTACACTAAAAATGCTACGCTCCTCAGCAAGAAGAACTAAAGTGTTCCTACACCCATTACAGAGTCATTTTGCGACAACATTATGGTAGTTAATATCTGAGATCAACTGGACGGTCAGGAACAGACGAAAAAGAGGCGTTCTGTAATGGTAATGAAAGAAATGAGCGGATCTTTTAATTTTTACCTGTGTAGTAAATTAGACAAGTTCGTCACTGCGAGACATGGAGTCAGGCCGAAGTTGCCTTTTCTCCTGCGCGGTGGTCGTGGTGCTATAGCAAGAGGAATACTCGAGAAACTCGGCAAGGAAACACTGAAAAACATCTCGAAGAAATACACAAATCCTTTGATTATACATTATAAAGTGGAATTAGCCGATGTTCAATTGGATGTTTTAATGATGGAGCTCCCTGGTATACTGCAATAGCTTCGAGCAGATGTCTATTATCTCCTGCATTTGGATATCACGCAAGATTTTGCAGGGATTTTTAAGAAAGTGGAGACGTTCAAGTATCTCGTATCCAAACACGACTTTAGTATGGAAGGAGACTGCACAGAAAACCGCAATGTGATTATGGACAATGATTAGACTGTTGGAATAGATTGTTTAGCATGGCTGACATCGAATTGCCGAGTGAAAATATATAATAAATTTGTGTGTCAAGTCACGAGCCCTGGCGTCAACAAAGTTATAATCACATTATCGATTTTATATAGTGTCCAGACAGACGACTGCGAGAGACTTTTACTTCTTCGTTGGGTCAAGAAAATGGCGGTACCAGGCTGGAGGCTACAATATACAAATAACAGATGAATAGTGTTTGCGACCCTGTACAAAACTGTGTAGGTGTTTTAAATGTGAACAAACGGTATCTGCAGAATACACCCCTGTATATTGTACCGATGTCCTCCATGTGGACGCAGTTAACGAATTCCTTACAGAATAGCCGTTGTGTGGTGTTTATGCAATTTGTTTATTGGGGTCACAAGAATATCCGGAAATTGATTGGTGTACAGATAAATCTCCCAGGCACTAAAGACCGAGAAAAGCTTATACAATATGTTCCATCACCTATTAGTTACAACAGCCTAGCTGTAAATTACTTGGAGATTCGTAATACTGGTGCCGGCAAGGAAGATTTAAGTATTATGCAGAAGAGCTACGTTAAAGCAGGAGAAACATATTTCTCCCAATCCAGAACATTATTCTCCATAATGCCACCAGATACAGATATTGCCAAACTAGTTTTTTTTTTCACGTTTCATTCTCCACCCTGAGGGGGTGGAGCGGGCTGTTTGAGGGCCAGCTTTGCCCCTGGTCCCTACAAACAACGTCATTCCACAAGTGCAGCGAAAAAGAATAAATGCGTCATGTAGGCTCAAACCATTTCCCATTAAAGAAATTACGCCTCTAAGTGTAGTTAACGTTATATGTGCAAGGAGAAGAAAACTGGAAATGGAGGAGATCGAATCTAAGAAAAAGAAACTCGGATATACAGCTATGACAACTGCTTTAAAGGAAGAATACCAGTTGCAAATGGAAAAAGGAGAGGCTATTCTTTAAGTGCGAGCACAATTCACGCGTGCCTTTAAAAGCAGTGTATGGCTAAATCTGCCTACAACTGGATTTTTCAGGATAATTGCCTTTACGGTTAATAGTGGTGCTAAGTGGTCATATCTTGGAGTATTCGTCGAAGATGGCGGCTTCGAGCTAGCCCCTACCACGCCGTAGCAGAGAAACGAGGCAACTGTTCCCGAATTGAAGCAACTGATCGCCGCAATTTCCAGAGAAGAATCCTAGTACTGGGGTTGTGATTTCAAATGTATGAGACGCAATAAGAGCAAAATAATGCAAAAAATAAACGCATGTCTATTTTAAAAAATTACTGATTATTACAGTCTATTTAAAAAGTATTCTTAAATGAATTAAGATTCCTAATTTTCGAAATACGTCTGCATAGAGGCACGGAATTTAAGAATGTAAGTCTCTTTTCTGTGAAGGTGGAGCGATTTTTCTTCTAGATATATGCCTAAGATGATTTCATGAAACTTGTAAAGTAGGAGAGAGTGTGATTATTATTTATTTCACATAATTTTCTGTCACGTTCTGTTTGCTTTTTGCCGACTACTCAACACGGTTTGCACGCTTATTTTTGTATAGCACATTTTTTGCTACATTCCTTTCCATATTACATAGAATTTTTCTTTCAACTTCCACGAATTTGGGTATGAATAATTCTAAAACCCATGCAACCCATTCGCACATTAATTTTTAAAAGAGATAGTACTTCTCAAAGTGGCTGAGTATGCAACATTCGATCAGGTAATGACAATTTATGTAGTACAGTCACCACCTGTTAAGTGTCTAAAAGCAATTATTCGACCTAATTCTTCTTCATACTTACATATATATTATTAAAAAATGTAAATAGTTGCTCACCATCGGAGGTTCGAGTCCTCCCTGGGGTATGGGTATTTGTGCTGTCCTTAGGTTAGTTTACCATAGTTTAAGTAGTTTGTAAGCTACGGACTGATGACTACACAGTTTGGTCCGATAGATTTACAAACATTTGAAATCTAAATAACTCTTATATGTCAAGTTCTTCATTCAGCTCAACTTAGTATTTTTAGTAATTTATTTGCAAGAAAAACATAAATACTTGACATGTAATAAAGTATTTTTCTCAGTTTTAGAGAATCATTTTCTCCATGAAAATACTATACGGTATACAAGTAATGACTAATCTGTGAAACGTAACATTGTTTCCGTCTTCGTCTTTGCTTCCATTCTTACTGTAACAATTAAAAGCAGCAAACAAAGGAACTATGTTGCCCTGAAAATGGCAGCTTCTGCCACATTCATTGTGGGGACGCGACACTAGCACCAGCGAGTGGTCTAGTTTTTATTTAGTAAGTCTACAGTTTCGAGCATGTATACTATATTAAGGGGCACTTAAAGAATCTCTTTATAAAGCTCCTTTCCCACCTCAATCAGCTTAAAAAAGATGGTTACATTGAGTCTAATTGCGGTGGATAGGATGTTGTACATTTAGCATCAGAGAAGCCATTTCCAGAGTTTAAGACTTCTGGAATAACTACATATAACGACCACTCATTTGCAGAAATTCTAAATTTAAAATTCCATACAGAAATTCCACAGGAGTACGTTCTAGAAGTGCGGATAGTGTACACGCAAGAAGATGTGGAGAGCTTTAACAGTTGTGCTATGCAGAAAATAAAAGGTAAAATTAAACTATCAGAATGCTCTCGGCTAGAACTGCCAGAAGGAACAGAACATTGTTAAAGCCATAAAAGATGTAGAATACAGGAAGAGACAAAGATATGTACTGGAGTCTGAAAACATACCTTCGCTGTACCTGTCGAATTACAGGCTGGAAAAGGAGATCAAAGATTCCAATGTCCATTTAAGTTACAAGTTAGAAGTTAAGCTAGATGTTATTAAAATGACTCCAAACAAACATAAAGGAAGAGTTGTATTCTGAGTGTAAATGTATATATACAAGGAATTAATAAAAGTTTTTTTTAAACGAGTATGTGTGTGCTTATTTTCTAACCTGTCAAACATCCTCAAAATCCTTCATTTACTGTGATCTATGTGCCTATATATATTTTCGGTGGAATACCCAGCTGTATGCAGAAAATGTATTCCTAAAACACTAAACAGGAATTCCTCTGGAATCTGGTCTAGACTTGCTTTAATAGTCGTATTATGTAGTAAATAAAAAGAAAAAATCCACGAATGCTCTCTATTGGAAAAAATGCGTTCATATTACAGCAGTAAAATATGTAGGCAGTCAACTATATATTGAATTTCGAAAACTTTCTTAAGTTGTACTTCCCGATTTAATGGCTGTATGTGGAAATGTAAGACAGAGAAGTAGATTTTTGCTAAAAGTTAAAAACTAAACTGGATGTTATTAAAGATACACCAAACATGAAAAATACAGAAAGAAAGAAGGTTAATAATTTACTATTCTACATTCAAGAATTGAGGGGTGGGAAGTAGTGTGTTGGGTAATGTTGAAAGTAGCGGAAAGGTACTGCAAGCACTTTTCTTACCTATATGAATCGAAAGAATGAGACCAATGCCTAGCTCGTCAGTCTTATATACAAGGCTCCACCCCTCCCTCAGATCTAACGGTACTTTAGACGATTGACCAATAGGAACACAGTATTCACCCTATTTGAGGAGAGGGATTGTGAGTAATAGAACGGTCCTGGCGGTCACTCATTGAAGTAGTGACTTGAAACTCATACATTGAACAGTTAGCAGTAAAAGAAAAAGAAACTTCTGTGAAACAATTAGTACAATAAAAAAAAGTAGTTTGTGAGGTTCGTGATAGCTAATGTTATGCAAATAGTAATTGAGTGTTTAGTTAACTGTAAAATAATCGACAAACCATAGAATTAATTTCGTTTGCGGATATATATATAGAAATCGACTATTAATTCATAGTGTATGAGAAAGTATATTTTCTACAAATGGTGGTGGGGTTCTGTTAAACATTTAGTTTTTTAAAAAAAAGGAAGAATTCATCCTTTGCATGTTTCGTCACACCGCAACCATGATTTAACGTAGCGATCGTTGACGTTTGTTTATATGTGGATTCACGTATGGTACCTGATGGAACAAATAGTTCAGATATTATTAGCTGTAGGGGGTATCATAAAAATAAAGATTAGGTCATTAAAACAAGTGTTGTCAGTACTATGATGCATAGAGTTTAGGTCTCAGCCGATGCTACGAATTAGATGAACAAGGTTACTTTCCTATATAAAATATAAATGTTTGAGATACATAATTTGAGTGCTACAAAGTCTTTCGTGATTATACTGGCCATTGATGTGATGCTTTTTGTTTTGGAAATATGATGCATAGAAATTGTTGTTGGCAATTATGAAGAACTTATGTCTCGACTGCAGTTGAGAAATAGACGTATTCGTAAATAAATGTTTTCGTTTTCTACTATGTTTATTTGTTCATCTTTAGTTGTACGAAAAACAAAACCTTGATATATTGATCGCCTCTGTCATGGTTAAATATTCGTACATGTGGAGATTTGGGTTCCTAGCCGAGTTTCGTGAAGAGCAGTTGGCCCTACTGAATACACGCATTCCTTGCTATTTCTGGCTTTCACCTGCCAGGCTGCAAGCACGCGCTTCAGCCTGGAGGACTGGCCGGTCTAGTTGTAGCCACATTAGCGTGAGGGCGGAGGTTTTGTACTCGTTTAGAGTTGTTGAAATAAATGGTTTCTACGTAAGTTACGAAATATTGCGAGATTCCTAGCATCGATGGTAATTGTTGTTAAGCATTACTTCCGAGAGAAATATTCTTCCTTAATAAATACATACTAAGTACGACTATTATGCAAAATAATCGGAGGCTCACCTGTCGGCGGCGGCGGTGGAGGTGGCGGCGGCGGCGGCGGCAGCGGCGGCGGCTGGCGTCAGGCAGTTATTTTGATACGCAAATTAATATTAGATCGCAACCTTCGGAGGCGGCGCATGTCCCCAGCGTCGGGGGCGGCGTGTCGGCCAGGTGTGTGGCCGAGGGTGGTGGTAACGCAAGTACAGACATGTTGAGGGGGTGGCACTGAGGAAGGTGTTTATGTGCCCTGCAAGTGCACTAGTGTTAAGTGCACTTTCATGTAACCTGTCATGGCGGCATCCTTTGATCTGCAGTCGGGCAATTGGCCGAGTGTGGAGGGGGTTACGTGGCATTGATGACAAACAAAAGACGGGCACACTGCATTCCATTACCCTAGTTTTGCTCTTGTTAATGTTCATTTTACATGCTCCTATCAACAGACTGTACATTCCGTTCAATTGCTCCTCAAGGTCCTTTGCTGTCTCTGACAGAATTACAATGTCATCAGCAAAACTCAATGTTTTTATTTCTCCACCCTGAACGTTAATTCCTTCTCCAAATTTCTCCTTGCTTTCCCCGTATAACTTGCTCAATGTACAAATTGAATTGGGGAAAGGCTACAACCCTATCTTACACCCATCCAAACTCTGCATCCCTTTCATGCCCTTCAACTCTGACAACTGCTGTCTGATTTTGGTATAAGTTGTAAATAACCTTCCATTCCCTATATTTTACTCCTGTTGATTTCAGAATTTGAAAGAGTGTATTCCAATCCCCATTGTCAAAAGTTTTCTCCAAATCTGCAAAAACTAGAAATGTAGGTTTGCCTTCACTTAATCTATCTTCTAAGATAAGCTGTAAAGTGAGGATTGTTTCATCATTTCTCCTGAATCCAAAATGGTCTTCCCAAAGATCGGCTTCTACCAGCTTTTCCATCCTTCTGTAAATAATTCGTGTTAAAATTTTGCAACCATGACTTATTAAACTGATGGTTCTGTAATTTTCGCATCTGTCTGCACCTGCTTTCTTTGGAATGGGGATTATTACACTTTTCTTAACGTCTGAGGGTATTTTCATTGTCACATACATCCTACGCACTAGGTGAAATAGTTTTGTCATGGCTGGCTCTCCCAGAGACTTCAGTAGTTTCGAGGGAATGTAATCCACTCCAGGCGCCTTGACTCGACATAGGTCTTCCAGTGCTCTGTCAAATTCTTCTCTCAGTATAGTATCTCCTATTTCATCTTCATCTACATCCTCTTCCCTTCCTACAATATTGTCTCTAAGTTCATTTCCTTTGTAGAGCCCCTCTGTACACTCTTTCCACCTATCAGCTTTCCCTTCTTTGCTGAGAACTGGTTTTCCATCTGAGTTCCTCATATTCATACAGCTGCTTTTCTTGTCTCCAAATGTTTCTTTATTTTCCTGTAGGCAGTATTTATTTTCCCCTATTTATACATTCTTCTACATCCTTGCATTTGCCTTCTAGACACTCCTGCTTTGTTTTTTGCACTTCTTGTTGTAATGTAACAACATGAGCCTCCATCTAATGTAGTATACGATACCTCTCTTTACTGAAACCCAGGATACCCTTCTTTCCTTATAGTGTAGTTTAGCATACCATTTCCTATATACTGAAGCTCCAGATGCCCTTCTTCCCTGTAGTAAAGTTTATGATACCACCTTTAAACCTTTCTATCCTGTAGTAAAGTTTGTGATACCACCCATATTCATTTCTACATTATAACAACTACATTGTTTATGTCACTAGGTATTTACCTCATTTTATTCCCATTAATAAAATCCATTAATTTCATAGTAATTACAGCTTTTATGCCCATTACTAAATTTCAATAACTTCATAATTACTATTACCTTATTTTTCCATTATCAAACCTCATTAATTTCGTAATACCTATTACCATTGTTCCCATTATTAAACCCCAGTAATTTCGCAGTATTTATTTTGCAGCATTTATTTCCTTTCATTTCCTTTATTAAGAATAGATTAATTTTCATATTTTTGGCTTGATCAAATTCCAGTACAAATTGTAATTTAAAGTTGTTCTTACATCTAATTGTCATTATGGCTAATTGTCAGACATTGTAGTTCATTATAAAGCAGATTATTTAACTTCAACCAAACAATAGGATTCACTTCATTTATAAAATATTAAAACTATTTAATCAGTTACTTGTTATACTAATACATTGACATTGTATAACGAATGCAAAGTACATGAATTTGTTGTTTATAAAAGAACCGATTCATAAATTATCATGTTGATAATTATGCATCACTTGACATTGTTAATAATGTAATAAATACATGTAATGCGTGGGAATTAGTAGTCAGTCAGATGTTGTACTTCAGAATTAGAGTTCAGTTCAATCCAGTTGTATCTGGAAGTGGATTCGAAGAAGTATTTGTTCCTTTTGAAAAACACACCTTCACAATTAATATTTATCGTCAAGTTCAAATTTTATAACAAATTAATTATTAAATGTGGTGATCACCTTATTCAAAGAGGGATCATCATACTGTCAATCTCATTTCTTAGTCGTCTTTACTCCATTTTGTCTGTTTCATTTACTGAATTTTTATATTTTCTCCTTTCATCGATTAAATTTAGTATTTACTGTGATATCCAAGGATTTTTTGTAGGTCTTGCCTTTCTACCTATTTTGACCTCTGCTGCCTTCACTATTTCATCTCTCAATGTCACCCATTCTTCTTCTACTGTTTTATTTCCCCCCATTTCTGTCATCTGTTGCCTAAAGCTCACTCTGAAATTCTTAATAACTTCAGGTTCCTTCAATTTATCCAGGTCCCATCTCCTTATTTTCCTACCTTTCTGCAGTTTCTTCAGTTTCATCCTACAGTTCATGACCAACAAGTTATGATCAGAGTCTATATCTTCCTCTGAGTATGTCTTACAGTTAATAACCTGGTTCCGAAATGTATGTCTTACCATTATAAAATCTATATGGTACTTCCCAGTGCCTTCTGCTCTCTTCCACATATGCAACCTTCTTTCATGATTCTAAAATCAGGTGTTTGTTATTATTAAATTACGTTCCATGCAAAAATCTACCAGTCGATCTCCTCTTTCATTCCTTTTGCCCAGTCCATATTCACCTACTATCTTCCCTTCCCTTCATTGTCCTACTACCGAATTCCAGTCTCCCATCACAATTAAGTTTTCCTCTCCCTTAATTGTCTGAATAATTTCCTTTACTTCCTCATAGATTTCTTCGATCTCCTCATCATCGGCAGAGTTAGTAGGCATATAAACATGTACTACTGTGGTCAGTGTTGGTTTCATTTCTATCTTGACTACGATAATGCGATCACTGTGCTGCTCATAGTAGTTTACCCACATTCTTATTTTCTTATTCAATATCAGACCTACTCCTGTAATAATCCCAACTGATTTTGTATTTATAATCCTGTACTCGCCTGAGCAGAAATTCTTTCCTCTTTCCACCAAACTTCACTAATCCTCAACATATCTAGCTTCAGGCTATTTATCTTTCTATTTAAATTTGCTAACTTTCCTACCCGATTAAGGGATCTCACATTCCTCACTCTGATCCATAAATGCCAGTGTTGTCTTCCCTGATGATCACATTCTCCTGAGTAGTTCTCGCCTGGAGATCCAAATGGGGGACTATTTGACCTCTGGAATATTTTACTCGAGAGGATGCTATCTTCAAATACTCATACAGTAGAGCTACATGTCCTTGGGAAAAGTAACGACTGTAGTTTCCCTTTGCTTGAAGCCGTTCACAGTAGCTGTGTGACAAAGCCACATTAGCTGATGGTACAAGGCCAGTTCAGTCAATCATCCAGACTGTTGCCTCTGTAATTACTAAAAGTCTGCTGCCCTCTTCAGGAACCTTACGTTTGTCTGGCCTCTCCACAGATCCGTTGGTTGTGGTGTGAATTTTTGTGCTCAGTAGCTTGATTTACCCTAAAAAGAGATCTGTAGGGTGACTAAGTGTGCGGAGGATCGCTCCGATATCGAAGTGATTACCTAAAATATGTAGTAGTTTGCATCTACAACAACTATTTTTTATTAAGACTTATAGCTTTTCGTGTAGAAATTTTCGGTTTTACAGGTCTATGGATCTAGGAGAAAATACCGGAATATAGCAGAGCAGTGTTTCGATTGATCGAGTATTTGTTAGTTGGTCAGTGATCGAAGATGTACTTCTGTGCTGTTCTAGTGTACAGCTAAGCAAGCGTTCGTTTTAATCGATGTTGTGTTGGTGTATGGACTGGAGTTTGATTTTATAATGCGAATTAGCTCTTATCCACTTGTGTGTGTCTAAAATAGGTTATTGATAACTATATTTTCATAATGCAAGTTATAGCAGTTGTTGTAGTCAACTTCTACGGTAAATAACTCGTTTGTATCAACTATGAGGAAATGATCCATAGAAGTGTTGCAGTATTTGTCAGTAATGCGATTTTGCACAGATGTCTCTTTATGCCTTGTAGAGATGCCCTTTATTGTGTCGATGTTGCATTAAGAGCGCTGGTATAGCTGTGATAAGTCGTTCGATTTTTTAAATATTCTTACGGCTATTGATAGAAGTAATGTAATAATTTTTCTTCACAAAATTAGCTCTCTTGTATTCATAATCTGGTGTGTATGATGTATCCTGGTTTGTGCGAAATACCGATTTCGATCTGTTTAGTCGTACGGTTCGTTGCAACCTAGAGGTCTTCTACACTTGTAGACTGCATATAGATACTTAGTAGTGTTAGGGTTGTGGAGTATTTATCTCGTCTTTTAGTTGTGTTTGCTTTACAACTGAACGTCTATTGGTAGTGTAGCAGTAATGCTTGCGGTGATAAATTATTGTTCTTCGGTCGAGAAGCATCCATATCATTAAAACCTATGGTTAGGCGATTGTTTACGAACTCTCATGTTATTCCCAGTAATTGTACTGTTTGAAGTACACAATAAATAGATCCTGTAGCATTACACCAAAATTCTTTATTTACCTGCAAAGGTTTGATGTATTAAACAGACTGCTCTAGTTAAAACATTGTATGTCACAATCAGTGGCGTAGCTATGTCACCAAGGGCCCCGGGGCAAAAATGAGATTGGGGTCAGCTTTAAACTAAAACTGTATACCGATGCAAAACTATTTCATCAGCTCCTTACCGCCCACTGGAAGAAATAATCAGGCAAACCTAAATACTGCTAAGTAAATTATGTGTCACGCAGCAGATAATATAGTTATAACTGTAAAACTTTATTTGTTTGGTATTTTTTACGCAAAAATTACTGGGTGCATTTGGATCAAATTTTGCTGAGGGACAGAGTTGGGACTGGGCAGGACATGCAATTAAAACGACCCCATGCTCCATACCGATCAGCTTTATTTCATTGATAGCACAGTCAAAGAAAGAAAATAGGGGAAATATTCGTGTGGGATGGTTTCAGCAAAAGGAAGTTGCCGGATTTTGAATGATGAAACACTGTGCATTGAGCTGTACCGCTACCAGGCTGCATGAAGTAATAAGTAAAATAAGTCGACATCTTCGCTTATTATCACGGCACTGGGGTAGAGGGCAGCGTTTAGAATGGACAGTTCACTATACTGTCAAGTAACCATATTTTCTCTTCTTCTTGCATGCATTTCAGAGTGCAGTTGGTTACAGCACCTAATTGGAATCTATGAATAAGGAGCACTCCCTTGGGGGAATTCACTATACAAATAGTTTAGTTACCATAATAATACCGTTCTGTAATAATACATTGTACAGGCTTCATATTCAAATGTGGTCAGACTGTGTATTGTCAAACACACTGCTAGTAGAATGAAACTTCACTCTGCAGCGGAGTGTGCGCTGATATGAAACTTCCTGGCAGATTAAAATTGTGTGCCGGAACCGGGACTCGAACCTGGGACCTTTGCCTTTCGTGGGCAAGTGCACTACCGACTGTGCTATCCCGACACGACTCGCGATTCCGCCTCACAACTTTACTTCCGCCAGTACCTCGCCTCCTACTTTCCAAACTTCACAGAAGCTCTCCTGCAAACACGCAAGACTAGCACTCCTGGAAGAAAGGATATGGTGGAGACATGGCTTAGCCACAGCCTAAGGGATGTTTCCAGAATGAAACTTCACTCTGCAGCGGAGTGTGCGCTGATATGAAACTTCCTGGCAGATTAAAATTATGTGCCGGAACCGGGACTCCAACCTGGGACCTTTGCCTTTCGCGAGCAAGCGCACTACCGACTGTGCTATCCCGACACGACTCACGATGCCGCCTCACAACTTTACTTCCGCCAGTACCTCGCCTCCTACTTTCCAAACGTCTCCTGCAAACACGCAAGACTAGCACTCCTGGAAGAAAGGATATGGTGAAGACATGGCTTAGCCACAGCCTAAGGGATGTTTACAGAATGAAACTTCACTCTGCAGCGGAGTGTGCGCTGATATGAAACTTCCTGGCAGATTAAAATTGTGTGCCGGAACCGGGACTCGAACCTGGGACATTTGCCTTTCGCGAGCAAGCGCACTACCGACTGTGCTATCCCGACACGACTCACGATGCCGCCTCACAACTTTACTTCCGCCAGTACTTCGCCTCCTACTTTCCAAACTTCTCCTGCAAACACGCAAGACTAGCACTCCTGGAAGAAAGGATATGGTGGAGACATGGCTTAGCCACAGCCTAAGGGATGTTTCCAGAATGAAACTTCACTCTGCAGCGGAGTGTGCGCTGATATGAAACTTCCTGGCAGATTAAAATTGTGTGCCGGAACCGGGACTCGAACCTGGGACCTTTGCCTTTCGCGGGCAAACGCACTACCGACTGTGCTATCCCGACACGACTCACGAAATTAGAAGAACAGTTAACATAAGAAACAAGTAGAAATTACAAGTGAACATAAGAAAGATGTAGAACATTCTGGAATTGTTAATTACAAAGAAATAAATTTTTGCCAGTTGGCGGGATTGAACCGATGACCTGCAGCACTGTTGTTGGTGACACTATCTCCTGCGCCACGCCGGCAGTCGGTTTACATAGTGTCTCGCAGCAGTGTAATTCTAAGCATTTCTATGGGTTGCAGGCTGCAGTTAATTTTCTTTATTTTTCGGAAACTGAATTTATTCAATTTTATCGGTTTTCGGAACCACGTGGGTCCAAGTTCCGACTTCCGGGCTTTGCAGCTAGTCGCCTGAGTTCACGCCACTTCTCATATAAATCTAGAACCTAGATCGATTGCTGACAGACTGCAAATTAAGAATCCACCGTGAGTTTGTATAATGAATCCGATTTTCAACCACTTCACCTTCTGTGGAGTGTGTTCATGTAACGTAGCCGTGCGTCGCCGTTAGCGTGTTTGCTCGCAGTCCAATTCAGTTGTAATTTAACTTGGCTATACATACACACACACAATCTCAAAACAGGCACGACAAACCACAGCCAGCTTCAAAATGTTTTTGTGTATTGTGTTTTGTGCTACCTCCGACTTTCTGAATTTCGCCTACGATAGCAGCGTATGATTCCATCTCGTCTCAGCAACTGGTTTTGGTGAGTTTCGTTGTGGCATTGCGTGTGTGAGAGATAATGAGTGTTGTTTGCGAATCCTTCCTCCCAGTAGCGTTAAATCATGTATAATTTAGGCTGGGCACCATCTGCATTAATCCATGTAAGAGATGCATTTTTATTGTGTTAAGGAAATTGCTTCCCCATTTCGCTTGTTTTCTATCTGAATAAACAAGTTTATGTTCAGCATAATCCGTAAGTAGTTTTAGAGCACCTTCCCTCTTTTATTTAATATTGTTCTTCACAAGAGCTGAGAACAAGCTCAGATGCAAATTATGTCTAAATTCCGTTGCGCCATAAATGTTTTCTTAGCTACCTTTCTAAGATAATTTTAATTGTGGTGGCTTGCTTATTAATGTCTGTATATAATAACGTGTGAGCTGCTATGTGTATTGACCACTGTAGTATTAACTTCCTGTTATTGAAGTAATTTGAAACAAGTCAGTTCTCAGTTTGGGCCAGGGAACAAGGCTTTATAGCAGGGAGTAAGGTAGTTCACACGGACCTTATTTGCTAATTTTAGTGATAAAACAAGGCTCTTGTTTCGTACAGTGGTCGACTTTTAAGTGGTAGCACACATTCTTAGACATCAAGGCACTGTCAACTTAGCATTAGAAGAAAGTGTGGGGATAAAATTCGTAGAGGGAGATTGAGGGACAAATACAGTAAGCAGATTCAAAAGGATTTAGGTTGCCCAACGTATTCTCACACGAAGAGACTTGCACAGGACAGTGTAGCTTTGAGAGCTGCATCAAACCAATCTGCGGACTGAAAACTACAACAACACCAACAATCAGTTCAATGATAAAACAGTCTACAATCTTTAGACCGGTTTGAATACCACAGTGTTTTTATAGGCATGGTCCTGTTTGGAGGTGGTATGTCACTGCCTTTCTCTGCCCTACAAACTTACTTACCCAGCCAGTTACAGGGGACCAGGTCAGGACACTTGCAAAAACAACGGAGAAGGTATGCTAAATTTAAAGGAACACAAAAACCCCAGGATTGGCAATCCTACCCAGAAGCTCGAAATTCAGCGAGGACTTCAATGTAAGATGGCTACAATACTTTTCACAACGAAATTCTTTCTCGAAATTTGACTAAAAACGCTAAGAGATTTTGGCCACATGTTAAATATACTACGGGCACAACACAAATAATACGCTCGCTACATGATAGTAATAGCTATCCTGCGGATGATAGCGCTACTAAAGCATAGTTACTAAAAACACAGCTTTTCCAGACACATTCACCACAGAAGACGAAATCAATATTCCAGATTGTGAATGACAGAGGCCAGAATGATTAAATTGAAGTAGATATCCTGGCAGTAGTGAAGCAATTTAAATCACTTAACAAGAACAAGTCTTCTGGTCCAGGCTGTGTAACCATTAGATTTCTATTTGACTATGCTGAATCGATAGGTCTTTACTCAACAACTATATACAACCGTTCGCTCAAAGAAGGATCTGTACCAAAAGACTGGAAAGTTGCACAGGACACATCTATATTCAGGAAAGGCAGTAGGAGTAACCCACTAAACTACAGGCTTATTTCACTGTCGTCAATTTGAAGCAGTGTTTTGGAACATGTCCTGTATTCAAATAATATTAATTATATCGAACAGAATGATCTATTGACCCAAGGGCAACACGGATTTAGAAAATATTGTTTATGTGAAACACAACTAGGTCTTTACTCACACGAAGTGATGAGTGATCTCAAATTGATTCCATATTTCTTGATTTCCAGAAGGCTTTTGACAGCATACCTCACAAACAGCATTTAATAAAATCGCGTGGTTATGGTATATTGCCCCAAATTTGCGACTTGTTAGGGGATTTCCTGTCATAGAGGACACAGTTTCTAGTAATCAATGGTAAGGCATCGACTGAAACAGAGGTGATATCGGGCGTTGCACAGGGTAGTATTATTGGTCCTCTGCTGTTCCTTATTTACGTAAACGATTTGGGAGAAAATCTAAGCAGCTCTCTTAGGTTGTTTGCAGATCACGTCGTCATTTACAGTCTACTCCTGAAGATCAAAACCAACTGCAGAAACCCCTAAATAAGATATCACTATTGTGTAAATATTGGCAATTGGCTCTAAATAATGAGCAGTGTGAAGTCGTCCACGTGAGTACGAAAAGGAATCCGTTAAACTTTGTTTACAAGATAAATCAAACAAAAGTGAAGGCTTTACAATTCATTAATTACCTAGGAATTACTGTTACTACAGTCTTAAACTGGCTAGAACACGTAGATTATGTCGTGGGAAAGGCGAACGAGAGACAGCGTTTCATTGGTTGGTTTGAAGGAGGACATCGAAAAAGTCCAAAGAAGCGCAGTTCGTTTTGTGTTGTTACGATATAGGGGAGACAGCGTCATGGGAATGCCACAAGATGAGGGATGGGCATCATTACAACAACGCTATTTATCGCTATGGCGTGGGCTACTTACGAAACTCCAACCGCCAACATTCTCCTCCGAAAGCGAAAATGTATTTTTGACTACCACTTAGGTAGAAATGATCATCAGGATACAATACGAGTAATTCGAACTCGAACGGAGAGCTTCAGGTGTTCTTTCTTCCCTCGCACTATTCGATAATGGAATGGGAGATGAATAGTATAAAGGTGGTTCAATGAACCCTGTGCCAGGCACTTAAATGTGAATTGCAGATTATCCCATTTAGATGTAGAAGTAGATGTAATGTGGATTAAGGCCAATTCACACTATCCGTTACATCACAGTTCATCAGAACATTCCGCAATGTATTTCTGATGGCGGCATTCACACTGTCACTGTACCATCACCTCACGTCAAGCTTTCTCAAGAAGAAAGTTTTGACGTAACGGTCGCCTGCTAACATCGGAAGTTAATCTCTTTCCATCATGCAATTTTCATGTTGTAGTTGACGATTACACAGTTTACATATAAATGTGTGTTATTAACCTTTTGAGTGCTGCACCTGCGCGTCCGGCTGGGCGAGTCAAGCCTGCCCTGGCGGCCGCCTAATCCGCCTACCTGCGCTGGCCGCCGTCTCCGCGACCTGTTGTGTATGCCTGAGCTCTCCGCCTGGCCGTCCTCGCCCTGGCCGGAGTATTTCTAGAAACCAGTCTCACAATGTGCTTGCTGACATTACAAATAAACAGAATATCTGGATACTTATTCCTTAACTTTGAATCTTGATATAATTGCCTGACAGACAATGTACACTGAAATTCCTCATAAATTATGTGTAAAAGTTGAAGATATTAGAAAGGATAAAAATGCGGTATTTTCAACCTTATTTTGCAAAACCCTGTGTTCCATAAAACCTTCCAAACTGTGCTTATTAGACAGAACATTATTTTAACTGCAAAAAGTGTAAATGGTCAACCAGTGCAGGCCAACAATGCTAGATGATTTGAATCAAAGGTGAACGCGTAAATCACGTCGCGAGAAAATTGTAAATTTTGTGTTCTATCTCCGACTGTAAAAGCATGCTGCTCATGAAACTTAATACTTGATAGGTTGGCAAGAGAAATTTCAGTGAATGTTCATATAAAATTTCAACAAAATCTGCAATGGTCGAACAGGGAGTGTTAGGTGAGAGGCTTTCTTTTGTTTGCGTTTAGTTCTTAAGGATCATCATAAGGTCTTTTTATACATCTGAATTTTATTTGGCATACTGATATTTAATCATCTGTACACAACTTGCGATTCAAATGCTCTAGAATCTGTAATGACTAAACGTTGACGTTCTTCTGTACTAGCTCAGTAATTCTCGTGCAAACTACTTTCGATGAAACCATCTGGAAGCCGAGTCACACTTCTGAATCTAACCACTATATTTTGAGAGCATTAATCCAGCAAATTATCCGCAGGGAAACTTAAAACAAAATATTTAACATTACTGAATTCTTTTTATACGGGATGCAATTGTTATTGTACTGTAGAAATAATCGATGATGTACAACTTTTGCTTAAGAATTAGATAAGGAAATACTCAAGTTTCTGAACTACCTAATTAAACGTCACCTTTAATTCCTAATGACCATTTGTGCTTCAGAAACCGGCGAGTTTGTGCAACTGACCAATTTGTGGAAAGACGCCCTTTCCAAGTTTGCGAATACATTTCGATTAGGTATACCCAGTTAATTGTCTACAGGCAACGATCAATCAAATCAAGGGCTCTAAGTACTTATATTTACGTCTGAATACTTTCTGCTTATCATAAGGAGATGAATGTCTAGGCCTATAATTTTTTTCACAAATCCAACGTCCTGGAAAAATAGAACAGCAACCCGTTACTAAATATCATTAGAAAACTGTAGCCTCAGTTGCGGTAAAAGATATTTATTTAAGCGGCGACTAGTTTTAGCCGAAGCCCAGTTTCAAACAACCATAAAAAAAGAAATGTGACAACCACATTTTAACAGTTAATAAAATTATAGGATATGGATAGCTGTAATGTGATTGTCACAGTCTTTGGGCTTTGCCCGACACTAGTCGCCATTTAAATAAATACCTTTTACCGCAACCCAGGTCAGAATATTCTAGAAATAATAATGCTAGAATTTTTTGTTTAATTAAGAATATCTAATGTTTAATATCTATCAAGAAGTTACGGAAGAATTCACAAATTTGCACTAAGTATTTATTTTTGCATCCTATGTCCAGACATTTGAAGCAACCAGTCTGTGTTTGTCAGCAGAGATTGGATGTTTCACATCTTCGTACATTAGTTGTTTGTCAGCAAAGTAATTCATCTGGAGAGGCTTTTAAAGCTCTGACAATTCGGTGTTTCTTTTTTCTTTTTGTCTTTGTTTGCACTGTTATATTTCCCTTCCTTCTTTCTCATCCGGGTTTTGGACCGTCAATGGCGAAGTTAAAAATATATATTTTTTTAATTTTTGTGTTTTTATTATTATTTTTAAACAATTTTTTGAGATGCGATGGCTTAATTTCATCTTCCAGCTGTAGCAACTGCCCTAAAAGTTCTTCTTTGTGTGATATGTTTCAAAACATGGGTCAACACACAAAGGTACATTGCATGTTCTGCATTCATACTTCGTTTCTCTGTGCACATTCTGTTTCGAGCAGACTGCACATCTACGCCACAGTCTGCGTTTCTTGGACTGGTCACTTGGAATCACATGTGGAAAGTGCCTTCCAGTAAAGTGAAGAGGATTCTCGTCACCAGAGCGTCTTCCTTTCCTATCTCTCCTCCGTTCTGTAGAAAATTTTTCTCCAAGTTCTCGTACCAGACATAAATGAAAATCTGTTAATGACATTTTTCTCCCTGTCATTGATCTGTGAAGAGTGTGAGCATTCAAAACACAAAGGTCCACAACATGAAAAAAAAACTTTTTGTACCATTTAACAGATTTATGCACAGATGCAACAGAGCTTAGTAACATGTCAGAGTGATCTACTGCACCCATATTTGCGTTGTAGTCGACAACACATTGTGGCTTCATTACGTTCTCGCCGGTCTTCCTGTTTGTCTTGCCCATGTCACGCATTTCTGTAGTGTTACAGGTAGTCAGCATGAACACGTCTCTCTTGTCACACCAACTGATAGCAAGCATTGTGTCAGTTGCCATACAGTCAACTTCTCCTCGTTTCAGTTTCTTCTGTAGCTTCGGAAAATTGCGCCTGTTGCTACGTATAGTACCGCATGCTGGTTGTGAAGCCAGAGGAACAAGGCTGGACTTGTGTACCAGTTGTCGACATACAGGGTATGTCCACGTTCAAGATATGGCTTCATTAGTGTTGCTACTATATCTCCAGATTTCCCCAAATTATGGACTTCAATTACTGTTGTGCCTGTGTATACAATGAAATCCAAGACGTATCCAGTTTTACAATCGCACAACATGAATGTCTTGATCCCAAATCTACTTCGCATGCAAAGGGACCGGCTGCAGTGTAAGCCGGCATTAGCGCCCAGGTACCGGCCAGGCCGCGCGGTGAATGCCGCCTGTATGGCTTGCTGGAAATATCACTGCTGCGGCAAACCACGTCCGTCGGCCCCACGGCCCGGCGGAGTGCTGCGGGATATCCCGTCTGCAGCGCTCAAAGGGTTCATCTTTATTCTATTATTATACTTTGTTTTAGCAGTAAATTCCAAATGTTTCATTACGACTTAAATATTTTTCACACTTGATTGTCCTCCAAAAGCGAGGTCAAATATCTGAAACCTAAAAATGGTTTATGTGTTGTAATATTGTAACAGAAAAGAGTAAAGCAAATTGTTTGTTGAATAATTGTAATGTCATTAAATAACATTTTAAATGAAAAAGTCATTGCTAATGAAAGACAAAAATTCACTTGTGTATGACAGCATTAACAACGTCAGCAGGCTAAACGTAATGGATAAAGTACATTAACAACGTCAGCAGGCTAAACGTAATGGATAAAGTACACAGACTATGTTTACGCTCTTATTAATAGTGTTCGCAGTGTCTGAATTTTTTTTCTTTCTTCAATTTTTTTCTTATTTTTGATTGAAAATAGATGTCGATGTTTTGAAGTGTTGTTCTAGTTGCCAGCACTTCACCATACTAAGTTGGTCAAAACCATACATTGCAAATCTGATATTATCAGTCAATAACATTTAGTGTTATTGTTTCCTCGATTCCAGTAATTAAATATGGTTTTCTACTTAACATTGCCACTCATAACATCACTTTCAACATCTGGTATGGGGATATGAGAATTATATACAGTGAGAATACAACTTTACATGACAGTTCCATGTCTGGACATTGTCATGAAGGATAGTGTGAACTGACCTTCAAAGTAGCCTGTTAAATTATCTGAGCAGGAGTTCAGGCAGTTTAGATCTGCAAATGCAAGTTAAAACTCTCACTGCTGCTCTAAATTACTTTACGAGTGGCCACAGTAATTGCGCAATGGAAATTTATCTAACTGCTCACTCCTTAAGGGTGCGACCAACGTTTTAACAAACACAAAATTAATCTTAAAAGTAAATGAATAGATAACACAGGTCGACATGGATTCTGGGGTTTGGAAAGTAAGTGGTGTTATTTACTAAATTTGCACCCCTGAATATGAAAATCATATCAGTTTTTTTCCATCACCCTCAGTTTTTTCTGCACAGCTATCCCCCTCCAAATCTACCATTGGCTGCGAAATCTATGTTATGTAGTGTCCACAGGTACAGAAATGTGGCAACTCTGCATTTTTTGTGTGAAGGTGAGACAGAGGGGGCTAATGAGCTTGGAGCTGACGTTCCATTATCGCCACAGAAATCAGTGAGTGAGTGCTACAGCTACAAGAAGGTGCTTTCGCACTTCGTTTTGTGGTGGTATTTCGCTCAAGGTGTGTTAAAAATGTCAGGAAGGCAGTGTGTGAATAACCCAGATACATTTTGTTATATCTGTGGAAATTATGTGATACGTGCAAGACGTCGAGAAATAACAAAATTTGTGCAGAAGTCATATTTTGCATATTTCGGCATGAAGCTTGGCGATCAGGACAAGTCATTTGCTCCACACATTGTGTGCCATACATGTGTGGAGCAATTAAGGAAATGGAGTGATGGTAAAATCAAGTGCTTGAACTTCGCAGTTTCTATGGTATGGCGTGAACAGAAGGATCATGTTGATGACTGTTACTTCTGTATGACAAATGTAACGGGATACAACAGAAGAAACATGAAAAACATATCATATCCAAACTTAGATTCGGCAATTAGACCTGTTCCTCATGGCCCAGGGCTACCAATCCCCTCTCCACCATCATCAGTGGATTCTCTTGAATTCTCTGAACCAGATGTAAGTCAAGAAAGCAGTGAATCCGACTATTCTGAATGTGGTGCTGATAGTAGCCGAAAACCTCTTACTCAAACAGAACTTGACAATTTGGTGAAAGATTTAGGATCTCAAAAGATGCAGCACAACCACTGGGATCGCGTCTCAGTGAAAATAACCTACTTGCACACGGTACATCATATTCATTGTACAGACATTGTGATAAAGATTTCAGGGAATTTTTTATTGAAGATGGTTTAATGGTGTTCTGCAAAGACATTGCCGGATTAGTGATGAAAATGGGAGCTCACAAGTATGAGAGTAAGGAATGGAGATTGTTTATAGATTCTTCATAGCGAAGTTTGAAAGCAGTGTTGCTTCATTTTGGAAATAACCTATGATCAGTACCAATTGCGTATTCAGTACATTTAAAAGAGACATACAATATCATGAAAATACTTCTACAAAATGTGAAGTACGGAGAACACCAGTGGCTTGTGTGTGGTGACTTTAAAGTGATTGGCATTCTTCTTGGTCACCAAGCAGGGTACACTATGATGCCTTACTGTATGTGTGAATGGGACAGTAGAGCTTATCATGAGCATTGGAGTAGGAGAGAGTGGCCTAAGAGGCAAAATCTGACAGTGGGATCAAAGAACATTGTGAATGAACATTTGGTTAATCCAGATTATATTTTATTGCCTCCATTGCACATCAAATTAGGACTCATGAAGCTGTATGTTAAAGCATTGGACAAAAAACGAAACTGTTTCCAATACCTGTGTAGGCAATTTCCAAATCTGTCGGCTGCAAAGTTGAAAGAAGTGATATTTGTTGGACCAGATATAAGGAAGTTGATATCTGATGAGCACTTTGACAGTTCTATGACAGAAATAGAACTTCAAGCTTGGAGAACTTTAAAAAATGCATCGTTTCCTTGGTCAGAATAAGCAGCCTGATTACAAGGAAATAGTGGAAGACATGCTACAGTCCTTTAAACAGTTAGGATGCAAGGTCTCTCTAAAACTACATTTTCTAACGTCACACTTAGAGAGTTTTCAAGAAAATTTGGCTGACACATCAGAGGAACATGGTGAACGATTTCACCAGGAACTTAAAACTATGGAACATCTTTATCAAGGCCGTTGGGGAATAAACATGATGGCTGACTACTGTTGGTGCATCACACATGAAGGAGAAGTGACACACAAGAGGAAGGATACAAACATTCATTCACGGGCAAACGAAAGTGGAAGTAATACCTCTACCTGGTAAGTGCCCACCATAATATTTGCTTCTTATAATTCATATGACTTCCTTCCAATTCATTTTTAAGCACTTTACTGTTCCATTTCGTTTCCATCGTCCCGTAATTGCTTTCCAATTTCATTGGGCGCAGAGTTAGACAATGGTGAATATGATGATGATAGTGGTGGTGCAAAAACCTGACGTGCTACAGAGAAACAGTCTGCAGATTTGTGATCAGCAGGGTCAATTTAGTAAGAAATTCATACTTTCATCCAAACCCCAGATAAAAAGTCAAAATTTGTCAACCTGTGTAATTAAACATGGGATGGGGAGCATGAAAATTATAAACAGATGTTTGATACTTGAAATCATCATCTATTCAATAAAGTAACAAGTAAATAAATGTGGGAAGACCAGATTAAGAACATGCCTTGTACAGTAGTGAATTAAATCATAAAGTTATTGCCCATAATAAAATTGTTTCTGCTCTTTATGAATATGAAGGTAACGTGGGAGGAAAATTGCAAACACACAATGGATAGATGAAAGCACATTCATTCATTCATAGCTAGACACACGCATAATGCTTGCGACACTTTACTCATTCAGGATCACTTAACAGAAACGACATACGAAATGGCGGTGGCGTTTTTGACGAGATAGCAGGTGTCCTGAAGCACAAATTTCAGATCACTATGCACTAACGCAAATCATGGTCGGGAGGCAGCGGCATGGTCTATGACTATGAGGTATTACACAGAATTTACAAAAGAAATTAATTTAGAATAAGCAAGTAAATCACACGTAAGAATTCATATAGAAGAAAGCTAGTATTAATAAAAGCATGGTTGAAGGTCGAAGTAATGACCATTACGAAAGCATGAGGTGCAGTTGGTTATACAAAACAGGAAAGACAGAATCAAGCTAGAAAATCTGAAAAATATTTAGCATACTTGTGGATACAGATATTGATATGAAAACGCTAGTTAAAAAACAACAATGAAATTTAAATATACTAAGCTTACACAAAGGCTGAAGACCACACACGAGCATTCTTACTTGAGAAAAACCGGAGACAGCATCATCACCAGAATGTAAATGTAAATACTAAATTTACACAGAATTACTCGAGTTCTGTAAATTAAGAAACACTTCGCCTCACATAGCGAAAGAATTACTCAAGAAAGCTATCACTAAAAAACCAAGACTGCCAGAGCAGAAAGAAAGCAAAGTTCTAACAGCATGCCTTCCCCTCAGCATGATTTGACGAAGTACTTACTTCCACAGTCGCAGAAGGAGTGAAGCTGTAAGGCCATGCCAGAACCTTCCCCAACACACACCGGATGTAGAGTGCGCTAAAAACCCATACAGAGCCCATTCAGAGCATAGTGTTGTAGTAGTACATTTAGTAATTCATGTGACAATGATATTTCGAGTATATAGTGGCAGAGATATTACTTAATATATTTCGTGTAGTGCTGTAAGCTGTGAGGCTTAAGACTCTTTGTCAGAGATTCTTATTTTTGTTCTCTTGTTGTGTTTTATGAAGGAATAAAAAAAAGGTATGTTGTGCCATGTTCTTAAACTGAATGTACGTTTGGTTAAGCAAAAACTATTATTATTTACGAAGCAACAATAAAAGAATATTAACCTGAAATTAATGAGAGTCTGTGAAGTCATTTTTATATAAAATATACAAACAACTTCAAACGACCACTTCAAGAATTTGATGAAGGTGAGGTATAATCCAGTGTTCTGGATACTCTTATCATAATGAAGCAAGTTACAGAAGACCTCATCAGCAGTGTGTCTGTGTGGCACTGAACGAAGAGATCCACGAACCTGAATTAATCACGGCAACGAATATCTTTTAAAAATTGTTTACAAGTCATCCTATAAATTTTCTTTCAGTCTATAACAGAAGTGCAGACTGCTGGAAAAAAACAAACTGGTTCTATAAATGTGTCTGTGTACCTTATGACAACACATTACACAAATTTACAATTAGAACAGTACTATTATAGCGTCTACCAACCCTCGCTACCTGAGGAAGATAATACCCTCACAGAGAAGTCTCTTGTCACCTCTTTCGTCCAAGATTAGGATGGTAGTGCACTAAGAACACAGCGACCTCACCATCTCGCCAGGTAAGCTTGTCTCTGGCCATCCAGCAGATGCCAGCACAGACGACAAACGAAGCCATGTGTTCTTAATTAAAGTAAACGAGGCGCTAAAGCACATGGTGGCGACTGTAAGCCATTGTGAGGCAGTCAGGCAATATTAAAAACAACCTTCCACATTCACATAAACACAAAAGTTCAATCACATGGACGGAAACATATATAAACATCTGGCATTGATCATTAATAAACAGAATAAAAATAATTAACATATTAACGTACAATTTTAATGGTGCAGAAACACTGTAGGTGAGTGAATAACTAAAAAAATGGAACACGACCACACATTCAGTTCAGTTTCATCACCCTCTGCTTAGGTGCGATAAACAGTGTGGATCCAATCATGTTATACTGGATTGGATCCAGATTATAATTTGTTACACACAACAACAACAAATTAAAAATCCATCTACTCTAGGCATTGTGGGCAGTTAGGGTTAGCCGGCCGCGGTGGCCGAGGGGACTGAGGCGCTTCAGTCACGATCTGCATGGCCACTACGGTCGGGGGTTCGAATCCCCCCTCGGGCATGGATATTTGTGCCGTCCTTAGTTGTAGGTAGTTCATAAGTAGTTTGTAAGTTTAGGGACTGAAGACCCCGTAGTTAAGTCCCTTAAGCTTAACAAACATTTGAACTTTTTTTTTTTGGGCAGTTAGGTTTAAAGATGAACAGACATTTTAAATTATTTAAAGAAACATTATTGAAAAATAGTAAAGAAGGTGCTGTACAATAAATAAATAAATGAAACTGATTGGTTAAGAATTTGAGGGTAACAATACATGCATAAACAACAATTTTACAAATAGGTGCACAATAAAAATGATACAATAATGATAAGCTTTTCACTCCTGGGAGTGTCTTTAAAGAAAAAAAAATCAAGTTCAAGTCACTATGCTGAGTGTTCACTTTCTTGAAACAGAAGTTATGGCTAAAGTTTCATCTCACATATTGATAAAACTTAGGGGCATCGATGGGGAGGATGAACTCTTTGGGATAACTGCGTGGAAATTACAGCCCGCACTTATTTAACACTTTACTACTGCCAAGTAGTTGTTCAGTGTCTAAGGTCATAGTTGATTGTCCCTCTTTCCAGCTCCAGGTGCATTTCGCCTCGCCGACATCTCTCCCTTTCTGTCTCAGCGCCAATGGTAGGGTCAGTCATCGTCTTACATTAGGCATAGACGAAGACAAACTTTGCGTGCACCCAAGATGGCGAGCGATCACAAGAGGCAGTACCACGCCTTCATGGCATAATATTTGTGAGGTTCCGACATCCAATCAGGACCCAAGGGTTTGGAATGGCTAAGTGCCAAAGAACAGTGCCCCTGCTGCTCTTGTTGAGCGATGTGCAGAAGGATGCATGTAGACAGCCAGACCAGCGCCGACCTTGCCTCCCAGGATAGCCTGGCTGCAGGCGACAGCTGCATCAGGTGGGTGCTGCCCACCGCGTTGACAGGAGCGTGCGCCATCTGTGCCCTCTGTCGTCACGTACGTGTCGGGAGGCCCGCAAGACACGCCCACTTTTGTGGCGCCCAGTTCACCAGCGGGCAGCGTTGCTGGTGACAGCCGCTGTCAGCTACTCAGAGGCATGGTAGGGAGGGGCGGTTGCCAGCCGGCTGGGTTGCGGGCGCGCGCAACTCGCCTGCTCCCCTCGCTGGGGGCAGGACCAGATGGCAAGTGGCAGCAAGCTGTCTCGTGGGCGCTGCTTGGCTGGAATGGCTTGGTCTGCGTTGACGCGTGACGAAACAAGTGGGACCCCCGTATCCCTATTTTCACAGTGTCGGGGCGGGCGCCGAGGTCTGCCAGCGCATGTTTCTCGTAGCAGTGTGGCATGCACGAACTCTTCCTTTGGCACTTAGAAAACAGTTCATGACACATATTCGTTGCCCACTGGTGCTCATTATGCTGGTGCAACATATTTACATCAACATACAAATACAAAATTACACCGATTATTTATAAACAAATAGGTGAGAACGTTAAAGTAAATTACAATTCCTTAAATAAACTAGACTATTCGGGTCTATTGGTTTTACAAAATGTGACCCAATGCTTATCAAAGAGAAATATTAACATATGAGAAATGTTTAAAAATTAACATAGCACAATCACAGGGACGTAAAGCTAATTTAATTATGTTGATGCTGTGGCCACAGGCTTCGCAGAGACACACTCGCGGTCACACACACAAGGAGGTGCAGGCGGCAAACGTTGGCAAGAAGCACATAGCAAAATCAGATTGCACGGTATGGCGCAGCACTGCAAGGAGACATTTTTTTATAATATCTACTACGCAAACTACATCTCAGGCCCAACTATACCACCTCATATTTAATTTCCGACCCCTTGCAGATCACTGGATTGCTCCTGTCTCTCCAGTGAGTACCTGTTGAATCTTTATATAACTAATAACAATTTAGTATGCTTAGTGGCTCTACACTTGCTTATTGTCCATTTGGAGTAGCAGCATCACGACGTGATGATTGCTCCAGCTGTCCCTCGATTCCTAAAAACATTCTTTAGACAAAATCTCAAAATACATAAAAACGTAAATTCTCATTAAAATTCAGCCTGGTGTTACAATAAACAAATGGATAGTATAATCAGAGAAACACTAAAACAGGGCATGAAATTATATAAACACTTGAAACAATAAGACACTTGATTAAGTCAAACATACAAATCACAAATTGCCTGTAAAAAGAAAAAAATGTACTGCTAAGGGTGTACTAAATTCGAGCATTCATCTCGCCCTTTGGTCGCATTAATCATGGACTCGACCTTGTACACTGGGCCACGTACTTAATTAAAGTAAACAAGGCCCTAAAGTGCAAGGCGGGGTCTGTAAGCTGTTGTGCCGCAGTCAGTCAATATTAAAAACAACCTTCCACATTCATATAAACCCACAAGTTCAGTCACATGAGTGGAAACGTATATACACATGGGGCATTGATCATTAATAAACAGAATGAAAGTAATTAACATACTAATAGACAATTTTAATGGTGCAGAAACACTTTAGGGGAATGACTAACTCAAAAATGGAAAAACTATCTTCCACATTCTTATAAAGCCACAAGTTCAGTCATACGGGTGGAAACATATAAAAACATGTGGCATTGATCATTAATAAACAGAATGAAAATAATTAACTTACTAATAGACAATTTTAATGGTGCAGAAACACTTTAGGTGAGTGAATAACTCAAAAATGGAACACGACCACACATTCAGTGGACGTGTTTCTACCTTTTAACATCAAGAACATCGCCAGAGGTGAAAGAAGTGAAAAGTGGCAGAAAAAAAAGTTGTTCATAACTAGGACCATAATCCGTATATATGGATTCATATTCTCTCATACTACCTCTCTGCAACCAAAACACATAATAATCAGAAATAAAACATCAATCATTAAGACAGTTGTAATATTGCATCTCACAGCATAGGAATTGGACAATTTAATGAAGTTCGATATACAAAACAACTGTTAATCGAATTTGATCATTGTTGTTACAAATTGGTTGATTTACATTTGCAAGTTCTAACATGCTAATATATTTTTTTCGGTGCACTGAAGTTGTTTGAATACCAAAGGCACTTCCAAATTCGACACTTATGATTTCTCTTGTCCTTGCTGGACCCTTAGCTCATTTCTAATGCCATAATCTGAATGACAACATTAATATCTGATAAAATAATCTCTGTTTATGCGATATAGCGAGCCATGGCAACTTGAATTCTGACAGCAATTCTGGATGTATAACTCTGCTGTCTAAGCATATAACTGTAATGTGCCTGCACATTCTTATGTTTTGCACAAGAATTTGGATCGTCCGTCATGTTGTAAGTAGCTAGATTACCTCTGGATCTGAAATTTATGTCAGTATGCGAAGTAACAGTCTTGTGTGAGTACAGAATCGAATCATATTTCCTTTTGGTTATCTTGTAACACTTCATAGCAGACATGTTGTAATTAGTCAAGAAACAAAATATGAACAACTTTCGCTGGCTATCTCAGAAATCTGTAGTTCAATGTCGAGGTAGTATAGAGATCACTGGTTTTAACTGTTCTGCACAGTAGTGCAATCTTTGTTGAAAAATTAGTACAGAATCGATAAAACAAATACTTATTTACAGAACAAGACCTAAGAAACCTTTCATTAACGCTGGAAAAAGAATGGTGAAACATAACTTTCTTCTGTACCTTCAGTGTCTTGTTGATATTATAAACCTTACTTTCTTCTGAAATTTCAGTCTATGTAGATAACATAAAATTTAATAATGATTTTATTAAGAATGCAATATGTGTATTTCAGTGTCTCCAGTAGCCACATGTGATTTGTAATTTAAATGAGTTGCATGGAATCTCAAAACATGTATTGGACTTTTGTAAATAGTCATAAAAATGACTCCAAAGGATTCAAAAATTGATTTTACACATTCGAAACGAAACTTCTACTCGACATATACCATTCTTACCAGTGATTGAATATTCCCAAACGTTTCTTTCAAGATCGACACTGTCACTCAGCATTTGTGGCATCTGTTTTTTTTTTTTTTTTTTCTTTTTATTTGCCAACCTCTCTGTTAAATCTACGGCTAAATGGTATACAGCTCCCACACGAAAAAATTCTCTATCAGCCATCTTGAAAGTCACACAAGTAACTTTTCAATTTCAGAGTTGCTACATTTACATGCAACACATCTTTCAGGAGACAAAAACCGAATTTCCTAAATCCGAACTCCATATTTCTCGTATTTCACATTCTTTTTTGCCTAAAGTGCCATAGTATAGTCTAAAATCTCGTGAATAACGTCAAGGCACGTCCAAAAATTATTTTCTGCCTAAAAACTGGTGTTGATGGCACTAAATTATGTTAACCTGTGTATGGGACAAAAATGATCCTCATGGAATGGGAGGGATAAAATTTTGGTTAGTTGTGCTACTCTACAAGTGATAGAAAGTCACGAGATTGTTTGGTCCTGTAATGAATACAGTAGGTGGCAGGGAACTCGAAACTCCTACATGGGTCAAATATTACCCACGTGGTACTTTTAGTGTTAACACAAATTACTATCAATCTATTACAAGTTCGTTCATCACCCTTAAACGAGCTTAACGGTTTCTGTAGAACTCCCAGAAACAGGAATGAAAGACAAGGATCTATAATTTTGCAATCTACTGCAATTTAAAAACAAGCATTGAAAACATTCATACCCAACACATATAAGGTATGCATGCTCTTCTAAAGGCTGATTCCATGAAAGGAAGAAAAGTAACGATATTGTACTGGGTTTATGGGTCAGAATTTTGAATCCCCTGCATCTAAGCTAACAACAACCTTTAAACACTTTGTCCATTCAAATATAGGCAAGAATCCATCACACGCTCTTCAGAGTGAACCGTTATCTGGAAAGTTTTAAATCTAGTCCATGGAGCTAAAGTCTCCACTTCGCCTTGAAATCACTCTTGTTGTGAAAATTAGGTAATGGTCCATATGCTTCTGAAGACACTAATGCAAGATCTGCCATTTCTGCAGACAGATCATTTTGATGGGGACCAGCCTTATCCCTTTGAGTGCTGAACCTGCACGTCCAGTTGGCCTAGTCAGGCCTGTCGTTGCGGCCCCCTAATCCGTCTGCCTGCGCTGGCACCAATCTCCGTGATGTATTGTGTGTGTCTGAGCCCTCTGCTCGGCCATTCTCACCCTGGCCTGAGCATTTCTGGAACCAGGGTGGCTGCAACAGTTTCTCAGTAAGTGTGCTCGCTGACGTTACAAATAAACGCAGTATATCTGGATACTTATTCCATGGCTTTGAATCTGGAAATGATTGCTCGACAGACATAATGTACACTGAAACTGCTTATGCTGCAAACACATAACTCTCGGGTCATTCCATGTCAAATCACCTAATTTCGAAACATTTTCCAGCTCGACCATCACTGGCAATTTTAAGTGAACATTCGAACATGTCCCCAATGAACACTGTTAAACTTTAAGATACGTGAAAGCAATATAGGCATTTTTTGATGTCATGCGCAACTTTGAGCAGGGAAAACGTGAATTCCTAAGAAATTTGAGCCGTGATAACTAGGGCCATATTTCGTTGAAAAATATGAAATAGGAATAGCGTAGAAAAGAATTTTACGTGCTATATATAGCATGAAAAGGTCAAGCAAAGTTGCTAAAAAAATCAGTGCCCAAAAAAATTTCAACATTTGTCGTGGTATGTCTCAGGACCTAAAGCTATGACGAACGTGAAACTTGGCATGTGGTAACCTAACAATACAAGGTTCTGAAAAGTGAAGTTTCGTTTATGTGCCGCTTTCCAATACTGAATAAATCAAGTGCAAAATTGAAGTTTTAGAAAAGGATAAAAATGCGGCTATTTCAACCATATTTTGCAAAAATCTATGTTCTATAAAACTTTCCTAAGTGGGTGATAGAAAGACCATTATTTTTAATTGCAAAAATGTGTATGTGGTCATCCAAAACAGGCCAATAATACTAGATAATTTGAATCAAAGTTGAAAAAATTGTCATAAACATGGTGATTTTTGTGAGGAGGTGAAAATAGTGTAGGCTATATTTGACACAACTTTTGCAAATACCGGTTTCTAGTGAAGCATGGTTTCAATTTTATGTATACAGTTTTACAGTCCCACAACACGAATGACTTGATTCTAAATTTACTTCGTTATGAAGGAATGAACTGTTTAAAAAATAAGCGAGTTTTAACAATAATAGGCTGAACCTAAAAAGGAAACTGTTTTCTTAAAATCGGATGAAGGGTATTTCGTAGAGCGCCAGTCTGTATGGACAGAAATGCGCGCACTTTCCGCATTTGTCCACTGGACATAACACCCTATACCTCGAGAATGAAATGAGTTATCGTTCTGCTCTCAACCTTAAATAAAGTTTAAATATCTTACTTACATTTCATCTGCAGCTTTGTATGTACTAAAATCAACTATATGCAATGCGATTTTTCGTATGTGAACTGTTCAAAATTTTGTGCAGTAATATACTTAATTTGATGTAGCATATGAACTATAAGGAATAACGAATGGGAAATGAGATCATTATCGAGATGTAAAAAAATGAAACTTCTTCATAGAATAGTTTTATCAGAATCGGTTGCCAGATATTCTAAGTGCTCCAAACGCTGTGGCGATCAGCATGTAAGCAGCAGCTCTGAGCGGCTATTGACGTCTGCAGGTCCACAGGCAGTGGAACTGGCTGCAGCATATGCCGTCATAAGACCTCACGTACCGGCCAGGCTGCACCGTAAATGCCATCTGCAGGGCTCATGGGAAATACCACTGCAGAGGCAAACGACGTCTGCAGACCCCACAGCAAGCTAGAGTGCTACAGCATATCACGTCTGCAGCACTCACAGGGTTAATTAATCACCGACTATAAGTGATTCATTTAACAAATATTTTCTAGTAGAAAGCTATGCAGTGGGATACAGAAAAATGCTCCATTTTTGTTAGGAACTGCAGTGGTTATGCATGAAATATTTGTTTCATAGTGGCCATCACATCACATCATGTAATGTCATGTTGAAACATTCCAGAACGGAACTCAAATGTAGGTTGCATATGGGCTGTCAACAGTAACATAACACAGTTGATAATCACACTTAGATTTATAATCAGTTTTATCCAAACATTTTAAGTGACAAATTCAATTCTAATGAAGTAAAAAAACCATTGTATTTTCATTATTGGTTATATAGGGGAAAACACAATGGATCAGGTAAACAGGATCTGTTACTTCCTTAGTAAATATTGTTTCATGCATATATTTACAAACAGATCAAGTCAATGTTTTGAAATGTTATTTCACTTCTCAACACTTGAACCATGCAAATTTGATCAAGAATATACATTATGAATCTGGTTTTAGCCATTAATAAACTTTATAGCTGTTAGTTCCTGAATTCTATTTTTTACTATGGATACTAACCTAAGTAATCACTCACAAGCTCACTTTTCAGAATTCTGCCTGTCATGTCATGTCATCTCACAGCAAAACATTTCACAAGGCATTTCAAATGACAACATTCACCCTTTCTGTCACGAGACTTTCACATCAAGGTTTCTAGAGAACAAAGACTTAAAAGAAAGGTTGTCCGTTAATAGTGGAAGGTAATCTATTTTCACAGTGCCCACCCATGTTATAATAATTCGTAAGTGCAGTTATGTCTTCTTATTATTGACTACAATATTGTGCTTTGTTTTATTGGCCAATTGTATACGTACCACGATGACTGGAATATGTAGTTATCATACCAAACACAGCAGTGCGTGGTATTAATATGTTTGTAAACGGCGCATGTGAATTTGCAATTCTGTAGGGGCCCATATCTCAGGTTCTATTCATCTCAGAGTGAAGGGGTAAAGTGTTCTGGAAAGATCTTGGCCTAGCGATCATTTGTGTACATATTAGAAGATTGGGTTTACTATAGCTATAATACAGTACATCGTCAAAATTTTCAAAGTCACATTCTTCCAGGAGCCCATCCAAATTGAGATAAGCAGTTGGCTTTTGTACATGAAGTGTAATCTATGGTGGACTTTAAACGGTTTAAAACTGCACCATTCATTCATGGACAGTTCCTGAGAAAATCTAAAAAAAACCATGAGTTTTGGGTACCAAAAAAACGAATTGTGGGGATGGTCACTTCGATACTTCTATTCATTGCAAATCTTCAAAATTTTTGCCCCATGTTCTTATGATCATATTCTTGAGGCCGATTTTAAATTTTTTCGATATCGTTATCTGTTACTGAGATCCAGAGGTTGAAACTTATCACAGTTTTGGACAATATCACAAAACCCTATTTTTAGTCGTTTTAGCACCGTGAATCGCAAATATATAAATAACTAATCACAGAAAATTGTCAAATATTTACGATACACCCTGCAGACATTTATCTATAAATGGCATTTTTTAGTTTTCGTAAATCTTAGTCAGTTAGCAAGATACGGCCGAAAAATCGCGATATTTTACTAGAAAAAGTGCGTATTATGCTGAAAGACGGCGTTCAGACAGCTCTGAAACTTACAATGCGATTTGAAAAAAGGTACTTGGCGAAAAAATTTGATTTTTGTACATCTTAAAGATTGAAATCTTCGGTCGATGAAGGGGTGATTTTTGTTTTCGTTAACTTTACAGTTAATATGCAGCATCCGGTTTAGTGAACTATTGCCACATATTTTAAAGAGTTTGCAGAGGTCAAAACACATTGCATAGACGTCTCGTATGGTTGATTTTAGGTTACACATAGCTGCATATCGAAGTTTTATTTAAATTTTAGAGCAGAATGATATCTTATGTGGTTCTTGAGATATGGGTCCATGTTTTGTGTCCCAGCCTCGTCGTAGGTGTCGGTGGCCGAGTGGAATGAGACCGACACACTGGTGCAGGTACGGAGGGGAGCAGCCAGAAACTATAAACACTCGAGTAAATTAGAAAGAGATATATATTGCACAGAATGTAACAATACTTAACTTTTACATAGTACTGCAGAATGTTGATACATAGTTGTTAGAGGCCTGCCTAGTGCCTGTACAATAGCAAAGTCTTCACTGGTGCCTATCTGATTACGAAGGTCCTAACTGGTTGCTAACTCAGTCCGAAGTGACCGATGTCCTTCAGTGGTGGCCACGAGCGGCGTTGTCCCAGAGGGCGCTCGTGGCTGTCGTCGTGAGAACGCCGCGCCGTGCGTGCATGGCGGCGCGCGGCGAAAGTAAGTGGCGCGCACTTTGTACTTGTGCGACACCACACCCCTCCCCCCCAAACCGCCGCGCCGTCGTGGCGTAGGGCTGAGGGCCACGGCGACGGCACTGGGAGGAGGGCCTGGGCGGGGGCGTTACTGGTGGGACGGGCGTCGTAGCTGAGGCTGGGATCGAGACGCCGTCCGCGCCCCGGCATCCGCCTTGCGATCCTCCAGGGAACCCACCGAAACCTGGGGAAGGGCGCACCCCCCCCGCCCAGAGGGAGCAGGTCATCTTCTTCTGAGGTGCGTGGCCCAGGCGGCGGCGGCACGCACGGTCCCGGAGTCCCTCTCGGTGACGCTGTCATCTGCGGCGGCGACAGCGGCGGCGTCGCGTCGATCTCCATCGGGACGATCTCGTAGTCCGGGGACGCTGGACCCGTTGACGAACGTTGTGGTTGTGCTCCCTGGCGGTGAACTGCGTCTGGAATCAAGAAACCGGAGACAGGATCGCGCGGCCTATGCAGACGCAATTGGTTTGCGTGGCGCCGCAGCTCCGACCCTGTGGAAGAACGTACAACATACATATTGCTACCGAGCACGCGCTGAATGGTGCCCGGCAACCATGTCTTCTTGTTTCCAGCAAACACCCTGTACAGCACCGGCGTAGAAACCTGAAAACGCGTAGCGCCATACGAACCGACTCGGTGCGTGGGAGGCTGCAGCAGGTGAAGGAGAGTGCGGTGACGGCGGCCGTGTAGCAGCTCGGCAGGAGACGGGCCGTCACGTGGCATGCACCGATACGTAGACAGGAAAATTTGAAGAGCTTGCTGCCTGGAGTGCTGACCTTTCATCTTCTCCATGTGAGACTTGAATGTTCGAACGAAACGTTCTGCTTCACCATTGGACTGAGGGTGAAAAGGTGCGGTGGTGATATGCTGAATGCCATTCACACGACAAAACTGTTGAAATTCCGCACTAACAAACTGAGGTCCATTGTCACTGACGATAGTTTCAGGCAAGCCTTCGATGCAAAACACTGATGTTAAGGCACTGGTTGTACTAGACGCCGTCGTTGAGTTCATGGCAATCACAAAAGGAAACTTGCTGAAAACGTCTACAACAATTAACCAGCGCGTATTCCAGAATGGTCCGGCAAAGTCAATATGTAAACGTTGCCATGGTCCCTTGGGGCGTGGCCAGTCTGAGAAACGCTGAGGAGGAGCCGCCTGATGCTCCGCACAAACTGTACACTGTGATGTCATGCTCTCTATCTGAGCGTCCATACCAACCCAGGTACAATGACGTCTGGCCAATTGCTTTGTCCTAACAATGCCCCAATGTCCTTGATGCAGGAGGCGTAACACTTCTCGTTGCAGGGAACGAGGAACAATCACTCTTGCTTGGTCGTTGTCGGTATGCAACAACAGTACACCCTGACTTAAAGATAATGCATGACGTTGTGCAAAATAACGTCGAACCAGAGGCCGATCAATGTCTTTGGCTCTGGCAGGCCACCCTGAGCGAACAAAACGTGCTACCACACTTAGGTCTGCATCCGCAGCTGTTTCCTGTGCAACCCGACGAGAGTTCAAAGGAAAGTCTGCGACAGCGGAAGCATCTCTGGAGTCTATCTGACAACATGCCATTTCTGAAGAATCAAATGATACATCCTGGCCAACCGGAAGTCGGGAAAGTGTGTCCGCGTTGGCATGTTTAGTGGTAGGTCGGTACAAAATCTCATACTGATAATTTGACAATATCAAGGACCATCTCTGAAGCTTTTGTGCCGTACGTGGCGGAATTGGCTTTGTGGGTGAGAACAACGACGTGAGAGGCTTGTGGTCTGTCAACAAATAGAATTTTCTGCCATAGAGATAATGATGAAACTTTGCGACGCCGTAAATGATTGCTAAGGCCTCCTTTTCTATCTGACTGTAATTCTGTTGCGTCGGCGTCAGTAGCTTGGATGCAAAGGCAATAGGACGATCGTGACATCCAATACGATGTGAGATTACAGCGCCCAGACCATACGACGAGGCGTCAACTGCTAACACTACAGGCTTCTGTGGGTCAAAGGGAATCAAACATGCATCACTGAGTAGTGCAGACTTTAATTTGTCAAAGGCAACCTGACAATCTTTAGACCATACAAAAGGAACATTCTTCCTACGTAAGTGATGCAGTGGAGCTGCAATCTGAGAGGCATTGGGAATAAATCTGAAATAATAGTTCAGCTTCCCCATTACTGCTTGCAATTCGTGCACATTCTTAGGAGGAGGCAAGTCTTTGATTGCTCGAAGATGTGACTGTAAGGGATGGATTCCTTGGGCATTAATCACATGTTCTAGGTACTCTATTTCAGTTTGAAAAAACGAACACTTTGCTTTATTACAACGTAGACCTGCTGCAGTCAACACTTTGAAAAGACACTCCAGGTTTGCTAAATGTTCTTCAACTGTACGTCCGGATACCACAATGTCATCTAAATAGTTCGAGCAACAAGGTACCGAAACTGTCAGCTGTTCCAAAAAACGCTGAAAAATAGCAGGGGCGGAAGAACTGCCAAAGGGTAGGCGTTGAAATTGAAAAAGGCCCATGTGAGTATTAATGACGAAAAACTTTTTTGACTCGTCATCAAGTGGAATCTGTAAGTATGCCTCTGCTAAATCAATCTTGGAAAAGAAACGAGACTGTCCTAATTTGTCCATCAGTTCCTCAGGTCTGGGCAGGGGATAAGTGTCTACAATTGTTTGACTGTTCACTGTTGATTTGAAGTCCGCACAGAGACGAAGTTTTCCTGACGGCTTGGGTATAATTACTATAGGCGAGGCCCACTGACTCGCAGAAACAGGAGAAATCACCCCACTATCTTGCCAACGTTTAAGTTCTTCGGCAACTGTATCACGCAAGGCGATAGGCACTGGTCTAGCTTTACGAAATTTTGGAACTGCAGATTCTTTTAAAGTCACATGTGCCACGAAGTCTTTTGCACAACCTAGTTCCGGCGAAAACAAGTCACTATATTTGTCACACAATGCATTGATTTTATCCTGAGGCACTATTGACGAAATTTGAAGCACATCTCTTTGAATTGATAAACCAAACAAGTCAAAAGCATCTAGTCCAAAAATGTTCTGCGTAGATTTGGCCTGAAGAACAACAAAAGCAACTGTTTTCGTAACACCTTGAAAAGAGGCAGGCAGGCTACACGTTCCTAGCACGGGAATATTTTGACCTATATAAGCTGTTAACACTTGTTGACACAGCGATAATTTTGGCGAACCCAGAAGTTCATAAGTATCTTTATTAATTAAGGTAACAGCGGAACCCGTGTCGAGCTGAAATTGCACTGTCTTATTGTCAATGGAAAGATTCACAAAAAGTTTTTGCTTTCGGCGCTCGACAGGTGCGCGAATGTGGACAACGTCTGTTACGGTTTGTTTACTGCGCTTGCGCGGGCCGCGTAGTGAAGGAAGCGGCGCAGACTCGGCACGCAGCGGATTAACAACACTGTCACTAGATGACACTACCGCCAGATCGGCGTCCGCGCAAGCCTGCGAAGCTACTCCAGATTTATTAACTACTGCACTACACTTTTGAGTAGCTACTTGATGTCTACTGTCACTAGCTACACAGTACTGGGCACTATTACAAGGAGCAGTTGCAGAAGGCACTATTTTCACTACAGGAATGCACTGTTCATAGTCATTTTGCTTGTCCCGAACCCTTTTCCGTTGCACTGTTTTACGCGCTTGTCGGCGCTTGCTACGTGGTGCACTATATAGATTTGCCATAGGCGCAGAACTACTTTCTTGCAATTGAGATCCAAGGAAAGCAGTGTTCAATTCCACAGCCCGTATAACATTTACAGAATGAACTGTTCTCGCACTCTGAGAAGCACTGTTTCTAACGTTACTGTTCTTTGAGTTTTTAATTTGCATACACACAGACTGCACATGTCCCAATTTTCCACATTGATAACAGGTTGCGTTGCGACTAGGGCAATGAGCACGCTTGTGGCGAGACACACACTGGGGGCAAGATTTACGTACATTTTTCTGAAATGAGCGTTGGCGCCCGTTATTCAAATTACTGTTTCTAACACGACGGGGCGACCTTTGCGTCGCACTTTTACACTGGCTACTGTTCACTGTCTGTTCAGCACGGCCGGTAGAAAAATAAGAATCACTAGTGCTATACTGAGAACTACGGCTAGGAAAGCGTCCGTTGCGGCGCACTGAATTTACACTGTGGCTTTGCATTTCTACGTCTGCTAAGTCAAAAGTATCATGCGCTTCAATAAGCTGCAGTACACTGTCTAATGAGGGGTCAGACTGTTTCAGAATTGCTGCTCTAATTCTGGGGTCCTGAATATTCTGCGTAATCGCATCCCTCAACATCACGTCACTATACGAAAGTCCACAAGAGCAAGTAAATTTACATTGGCGGGTTAAGCCCTTCAATTCCGTAATCCACTCTTGGTGTGACTGCTGCGGTAATTTTTTAAGTCTGAAAAATCGGTACCGTGCCGCAGCTACGAGAACTTTTCTCTCATAATGAGCATTTAGTGCCTCTACTATTTGTTCAAAGTCTACATCACGAGGAGATGCGTGAGGGAATAGTTTTTGCAGTAACACGAAAGTTTTGGGGCCCACCACGGACAATAAAAGATGCTTCACTTTCTGACCTGTAATTTGATGAGCCGCGACGAGTTCTTGAAACTGTGCGAAATAGTCGCTCCATTCTTCCTCACGTTCGTTGTACTGGCGAAACGTCGGAAGCGTTGCGGCGGCAGGTGTGGGCTGCTGATGCGACGGCTGTTGTTGAGTTGTCGTCAACTGTGCCACCGCCTGGAGAAGTTGTGTTATTTGCGCCGTCTGTAACTGAATAATTTCCATTAAGTTTGGGTTCGGGGTAGTGGCCATGCTGACCGATTAGGCGCCGCGCATACAAGTAAATTATAACAAAACACAAATGCAATATGAAAGAGGACACTCTGCAACAAAAAAAGTCCACAAAACACGTAACTGAAAATGTTCCCCCAAAATTCTTATAATAAGGGTGGGTGGGCGGGAGCAATTTATGCGTGCTCCGACTGCTGCTGTCTGGCTGCTGCAAGTGGGTTGGTTCTCGGTTCTATCACTCCTCATCGCCACTTTTGTATCCCATCCTCGTCGCCACTTTTGTGTCCCAGCCTCGTCGTAGGTGTCGGTGGCCGAGTGGAATGAGACCGACACACTGGTGCAGGTACGGAGGGGAGCAGCCAGAAACTATAAACACTCGAGTAAATTAGAAAGAGATATATATTGCACAGAATGTAACAATACTTAACTTTTACATAGTACTGCAGAATGTTGATACATAGTTGTTAGAGGCCTGCCTAGTGCCTGTACAATAGCAAAGTCTTCACTGGTGCCTATCTGATTACGAAGGTCCTAACTGGTTGCTAACTCAGTCCGAAGTGACCGATGTCCTTCAGTGGTGGCCACGAGCGGCGTTGTCCCAGAGGGCGCTCGTGGCTGTCGTCGTGAGAACGCCGCGCCGTGCGTGCATGGCGGCGCGCGGCGAAAGTAAGTGGCGCGCACTTTGTACTTGTGCGACACCACACCATGAATGATTGCACGCAACAATAATAGGTTCGAAAACACTATTTGTGAGGTAACGTATCCTGAGAAACAGGAAATGACTAAAATTTTATGTGTATGTTGTTTAGGTGTTTATGTGGAAAATCCGTTTCCCGTTTTTGGAAATGTGTATTCATTATCGTGATACGCTACAAATATCATAATTTTTCGTATCAAGAGATCCAGCTGTATGCATTGGCAAATCTACACTTCCATTCATGGCAAATCGTCGAAATTTTTACGATGGGTTCTAATATTATTATGATTCCGGGAAGCTTTGAAAGATTTTCCGATAATACTATCCATTACCGAGATCTGTAGATTCCAAGTTACTGCACATATTCATGACAAATATGCAGTGTTATTTTCCCTTGATATTTCATCAACATTCACGTTTTTCAGGCCACTGGACGTTCAAAATTCGTCATCGTAATGGGTGGATCAACGTGAACGACTTGAATTACCGTGAAGTAGCTAAATCATATAAAACTAAATTCTCTGCTGGACTCGAAAATATTTACAGGCTTTTTATGGAACGATATTGATAGTGTTTAACAATGTTCTTTGAAATAGTTAAGCATGTTTAGTAATTAACTGAACGTCAAACTCTTTTTAGAAATTAAACTACTACATAGTCAATTTGATCTGACGTCTGTACAAATGTATCAAGGTATATAAAATACTATCCTAATTTTACTCACCATTGATTTCATGTTATATAAGCAGTACACTCTGATGTAACAGGGAAAAGATGGGAACCAGCTGTAAAATGCTCCTGCCAGAACACAGAAAAGGCGAATATGTTCTCTGACACGAAAGCGTGGAACCAGCTGCCTCGTCCTCATTCTGACTTCCTCACCAAAAATTTTGGCATGTGAACATATTCCGGTTTTTTTTTAATGTGAGTAGGACATAGACAGTGCAACAGGCAGAGAGAGACATATATGATGGAACAGAGTAAGTTTCAGCTCAGGAGAATGGACCATACATAAAGCATGAGCATGCCGATCTCCAATACTATAGCAAGAAACAATTTGTCCAATTATTCCCATCCCAAGTACCTGCTTGCTAAAGTTTTCTAGTCTACAGGTCAAACCCCAAACAAACCATCACTATGGACATATGTGTAAAGGAGACAAGTGTGAATGAAGACAATGAAAACCAACTCTAAGTGAGACAGAAAGGATGCTGGCAACATGACAGGAAGTAAATGGGACAACGTCAGGGGGGTAGAGAGAGACGATGAAAGTGTCAGAAACGGACAGCGGCGAGGAATCGCGAGGGAAAGGGATGAAGACATTGATAGTTTGACACAGACAGAAAGTGGCAGTGGGAGAGACAGCAAACAAACGGACAGAGACACATATATACACTGACAGTGAGACGACATTGCTGACTATGATGGCTTAAATGGGCAAAAGTATTTACAAAGTTATACGCTAAAAGTGCGCGAATATGTTAACATTCCATTTGATGTGGTAGTGGGAATGAGGATTAAGGCAGCTGGTTCCACACTTTTGTGACAGAGAACATATTCGCCTTTTCTGTGCTCTGGCAGGAGCATTTTTCAGCTGGTATTTTTATACATCGCTATCCCATTGGTAGGCAATGTAGCACAAAGATCTTGGTGAAAATGACTCGTTTTATGGGGATATTTGATGCAGAGTAGCATCCAGAGTGCATTTTTTCGTAATTCCGAAGCGTGAGCATAGCGAACTGTGATATCGAAGTTATGCTAAGGGATGTGCTTTTGTCAACTAATGAAGACACAAGGCATGTGATCTGGGTAGCCAATCAGAGGGCAGGATTTGAGTAGAGCATTTCATCTCTAATGACAATCGAAAGACAGCAGAAATTACGCAAGAAACATTTCAGTATGGAATATGAATGAAAGAATAAATGTTATAGTTCTAAAGAAATAGGTGAATGATAAAGTAATAAAGAAAGAGATGCTACCAAATATCTGGGAATTGTGGGTGTTACTTTTACTGAAAAGGATGTAACTGGCACGCTTATTGTGCATACAGCATTGTTGGGAATAATCACTGCATTGTAATTGACGTGGAGAGGGGAGGGGTTTAGGTTACCTAATTCAGTGAAAAAGTAATGTCATATTTATTTCAAGTGATGCACTCGATTGAACATGAACTCAACTAGATACTTAGCGAAATGTTAGATCTTTCTGACATATTTGGGGATCACATCTGATATCGTACCACATTGCTACCACATTCTTAGTGTGAATGGAACGATCTTTTGGATCTGCAAAGTTCAGACTGTGGTTCACTCTATAATGCTAAAAATCTTCATAATCTAGAATGTTGTATGAACCAAAGCAATCGCTAATGATCTTCGTTCAAGGGTTCTTATCTTTGATTATTCTAAATAAAGTTTACTTGGTCTGAAATTCAACGGGCTTAAGGAAATTCTTTTTTCGATCCTTGCTGAAGTCCCCCAACACCAGATTTTCGATGATTTTGCCACCTTTTTTACATTTACTTTTCCCAGTTACCGCCTCGTCTGTCAACAACAACTTCTGGTTCCTATAACTGTTGTGAATTTTCATCGCCCACTCCTTGCACACTTTATGACAGAAGGAAGATTAGTCAGTAATCGCATGCTTAGAGTATCGGAAATTTTTGATAAGTCTTTTGATTTTTGGATAACACATGGTGGGGAAGTGAGAAAATTTTCTAACAGTCAGTTATGAGTCACGGAACTAACTAGTGATTCGTGCACTGTGCTTGAATGTGCACTGCATACTGACCATGCGACTACCCTTACATATCCTCTGTTGTCTTTAGCAGTGGTAATAGGCTTATTTTGAAAAGAACATGCCTGAGGCATGGCAATATGATGCTTGGCACACACCATACTGCACAAGCTATGCCCATAGATGAGATTTATTTAACCTGTGCAGAACAACTTGTAATGGATTTTGCCTCAGGGAACACAATTATAATTATTAAGCAAGTATTTAATACCCTTATATCAAAGTATGTAAAACTAGAAGGTACACTATGTATAGTTATTTTTTATATTCATAGGCTACAGGTACTCGGATACTACTATCTTGGGTATACCAAAATTACTGAGACAATACTTCATCTGTCAGTACTCTATTTTCATTCGAAATTTGACATAAATGTAGATGATAATACAGTAATGAACCAGATTAATTTTCGCAATGAAACTGGATTAAGGATTTTGAAATGTATTGTTCAGAACTAAGAGTCTTTTGAACTGCATAATTATATTGTAATACAAATAATGTCATAAAAATACTTGGCCCAACTTTAAACCTAACTATCCTTACCATTCTCTGTCAAATTAGTTTTGTTTAATTACAGTTTATAAAAAATCTTGTAATAATGATAACATTTTAGTCTTGTAAGATGATGCAATTACTCCTATTATCACAAGATTATAATTACTACCGTTTCTAGAAGTTATATACTGTATCCTAAACATTTTTACACAGTCAGTTTGTAATGAAACTGTATGGTTGTTTAATCATTTAACAATTTCAGTTATGTAAACAAACCAACACTACACTAATCACATTTTCCATATATGTCTGGTATATAAGTGTTCTGATAAATAAACATTTGTAAAGTGTCTGCTGTTTGTGTTGATTAATCTGATGTATTTATTGTTTGTTAAAAACTCCTAATTTAATTATGGAAATGTAATTCAGTAATGTTACTGCATTAATGTTATTCTGGAACTCTATAGAACCTAGCATTATCTATAAATGCGTATGTAATGCATGGCAGTCAGCTTTTAGTTGGGATCATTCTCAGTTTGGATTTAACATCTTAATGCAGTGACTGTTTTTTTCATGTTTATGTTTTTGGAAGAAAATAAAAAGAAGTCAAACATACAGCAGTGTACTTCAATTTACTACAATGAACCCAGACTGCCAAATTAAATAATTTCAGGACAACATTGGATATTGCGAAGAAGCTGATCAACACAACAATTTTGTCTACACCAGCAAAGCAGGTGATGAAATATAAAACATTATAACTATTGGGGTTGTAGTAGTCCTGATCTAACTGATAGGTAGGATCATCACAATCTTCATCTAACAAGCAACTGTTCATCGCCATTTTTTGTTTACCACCTGTGATAAGTTTGAAAGTTCTTTCCTGCACAATTTCTGGAGTGATGCAAGGCATACACATCAACAAAATGTTCAAATGTTTGTATAGTCTATGGGACTTAACTACGGGGTCATCAGTCCCTAAACTTACAAACTACTTATGAACTAGGATGGCACAAATATCCATGCCCGAGGGGGGATTCGAACCCTCGACCGTAGCGGCCGCGCGGACCATGACTGGAGCGCCTTAGTCCGCTTGGCCACCGCAGCCGGCTACACGTCTACAGAATGAGTTTTTGAACTGGTCAAGCTATAATCATGGAAATGGTTCAATGCAGTAGTTTCGAGTGCATGGATTGCATAAGCTATTGCACAAAAAGTATGCGCTGGGAGCTTTAACTGAAATTATAGAAATGTTGCAACAAGCGTTTAAATTTAAACAACATTGTAGAAATGACAACTCTCAGAGTGGGAACAAGAATTTTCAATAGCAAAATGACAATTTTCACAGTGAGGAAAAATAAGTTTCAGAAATGAAATGGTACTGGGAATTTTCATAAAAGGAATTGCGATCAGGAAAATATAATTGAGGGACCAGGCAAACATAGAAATCAAAACTGGAATAAGTGCTTGCAAAGAAAAGTTCGCTGTGTCTCATATCTATGGAAGGCAGAATAAATCGGCATTGTAAAGGACATGAGGTAGTAGACATTCTGAGATATTCGAAAATACAGCAAATCTAGCACATGTTGGAAATCTGTTATGAGAAGATATTAAGTGTACTGGGGATGCTAATGAGATCAGATGCAGTAATGGCAAAGTATGTGAAGTACCTAAAAGGGTTGTTGATATTATTTGTGTGTTATATGATGAATCAGCAAATGCAAATGATAATAAATGTAATGAAGTTTTAAGTAAATTAACTGATTTTGATTAAATTAGTTGTGGTGAACTTTGTGTTGCTGCAAGGGCAGTAAGTAATAAATTGGCTGAGGGAGAGGAGGTTTTAAATTGTGTGAATAAATGCACCATTGCAGCTACTGATATCATTACCTTGCCAAAATGTAATAGTATATCTCAATCTGATGAGGACAATGAAACTGAAGGAATATTAAGTGATGAGGTTAATATGGACTGGTTGGATGAAGACAAAAGTGAGTTTTCTATTGACGACTGAAGATTGTATGAGAAAATTAGAAAGTCATTTTTACCACGTCGATGGACAAAGGAGAAATTTAAAATAGCATAGGAGCTTGAAGGAAGAAAGCATGAAAAAGGGGCCCGAGAAGGTATTTCATGAATTATTTAGTGGGGAGAAATTTTTTCTATTGATATGGAGAAAACTAGGAAACATATTGAAAATCATCTTTTGAGAGACGAGTGTTTCAAAGTGGAAGATAAATTTTATGTGCAGTCCATACGATAGATTGAGGTAGGGAACAAGAAGACAAGTGTTCTTCTATATTCTGTAAGTAATGAGTCTGCTGTTACTGCAAATTTTGTGAACAGGATTAAGGATACATAACTAGTGGTATTCTGAGTTAATAGTGTAGAGATTAAGACTGCCACAGCTGGAACAAGCAGACCAATAAGGTATGAAATGCTACCAGAATTTAAGTGTAATGGTTTTCATTAAGTGGTCTTTAAAATGTGTTGGGTACAGATTTCTTGTGGAAATACGACTTCTCTGAACTGTGTTGAATGATACCTTGAATTCGAATTACAGGGAACGGGACAGAAAGTGAAATTCAGAAATTTGTTAATGGGGGACCAGTGTATTGCCCATACGGTAATAGCAGAAAGAGGAGAAGAGATTATTCCGAAACATAAAAGAGTTGCAGTTATTTATAGAAGAGTAAATAATCACGAATTTAGATGTACGTAAGTGTATTTCTATATAGTAACAAGTATTGGACGATATTATTTTGTATTATTATTTACGAAAAAGCTGTAAGAATTAGATTAATTTGTACAAAGAGATGTGTGTGGGTGCACATTTTGGTGAGTGGAAGTTGTCAAATATCGATTAATTTTTTAAGTGAAAGAGTGACAACATTAATTTGTGCAGCATATTTTTGATGTTCTAAGTTTCTTTTATCCAAGCATTTATCAGTAAAACTTGTTTTGAGTGGGTGGAAAATTGGGAACACAATCTTAATTACTTGCACTAAGTTTAGTGCAAGGAACTGATAGCAAAGTAAGTATAATTTTGGAATGGTTTTTAAGTAGTTTGATGATTGTAAAATATATTATGGGATATATTTTTACTGACATAAGATATGGGGATAAATATTTTTGCATGAAATAATTAAGTAAGTAATCAGTTGTACAGCAGGGTATAGAGGAGTAATAAAGTTATTCAGAGAGATATCAGGTTAAAATTAATGGGTTTAAATCAGACTATGAATGATAAGCAAAGATATTAAAATTCTTGCTGACTGATATTAGTAATAATGTGGAAGTGTTATCTTGTAGAAACATGAACAAACTGATAGTAATGTAGAGCCTGAATAACTTGTGCATTTTATATAATCTGAAATTTGTTGCACTGCTATATTGGTTTGAGAGTGTATCGATTCCACTGGGGAAGGCGTTCAAAGTCTGATCTAGGGATTTAGTTTGAACAGATGATTACTGGTAGCTATACAGTTATCATCTTCCGGAACTGATGGTGGTTCCAGATTAACCGCATTTGCCAATGGGGGTATTTAAATGGGAATGACACAGAATTGTGTTTTGGCAGCTGGATTGCACACAATGCAGATACTGGCACAAGGATGACACTAAAATGTAAACTACAGTAAAGTGAATAACACATGTAGTCAATTTAATTGAAAATAAGCGTCAGTGCGACAAATCAAAGTGACATAATTTGATCTGCAGCAACACTATTGGATGTTTATTTCATATGCCTAATTTTTTTATAATTTGTGTTAATTATAAATTATGATATGTCTTTATAGACCATCGGAAGTTCATGCTCCTCAGTACACCACCACAAAATTATCTACACATTTTCCAGACAAACTTAAAATATTTTATTTTTATTTATCAAGTACAATCTGTAAAATTTGGTACTACTTTATATGTCAATTTAGTAGATACATATGCCATATAAAATGGAGGTGTGTAAGATAACAGATATACCGGTTATTCTTTATTCCGTAGTAAACACCTTTGTGGAACAGTGCTTGTCAGGAAGCAGGTGGCGCCATGCAGCTAGGCTGACCCCTTCTGGTTTTCACAGATATCTGGACCTGAACAGTACCTATCGCTTAAGTGACAATGCCTGACACTGGGTAGGTCTGGTCTCAGCATATGCAAAGATGGCAGTCAATATGGAGATGGTACTCAGGATGTCACCCTATTAACATATAGAAAATTGAAATATATCAATGAATGCAGAAAAATTAGTTGCATCTCATGAACTAACAAAATTTTATATATCTTGAAAACTACAAAAGTTAATTTTCACAGCATCTGAATATAGCAAACTTAAACTTAACAGTACCATCTTTTAAATGTGCCATGTGATTTCAAAACACTATGTTTTAGATGACACCTTTCACCTCAAGCTGACACTTTTATCTGTTTATGTATAACGTAATAATATGTTATTATTTCATAAAATACAGTCAGACCATCGTGTCCTCCACAGTAGCTCAGAAATTTCAAGCAGCACGATATGTACTTCTTATCCTCATGAACATATCCATTTATTTACTGAATAATTGTCTATTTTGCCAGTGAATTTACTTAAATATGGTGTAGTGTGAACGGTCAAGGTCATGATGGCTGGTTTGTTTATTTATTTCATACATTATTTCTACTGCTGATAAATAGTCACTAGGTGACTGAATGTTTATAACTTTTAAATTTGATACTGTGAAATGTTAAGTTAGTGCCGAAGTGGTCAAAGTTGACTCAAAACAAATCTTTTCTGTCAAGAACTCTGGTATTTTTGGAGGGATGGCGAACTGCCAATGCGAGAGTGTTTATGGCAGACTACTGTGGTGATCGAATAAATACTTGGATGGTATGCAAAGAGAGCTTCTTTAGAGATGGAAAACCACTTAATGTTTCATGTTAAAAGGAGGAAGACCCACATGGGAAAAGGCCTCGGTTTTAGAACTCAACGCACTTTGGGATTATATCTTTGCCAAATGTTAATGTGTGATGTTTTAAGAACTTTAAATTTTTCAGATTCCATTTTGAAATTGTAACTGAACAGTGTATGTGATTCTAAATGAGAATGTAAGACTGTTGATATGTCATTTGTCGATCTATTTTGAGTGATGGTAATATTTTGCTGTGTGATCATGAAATGTAGGTACTTAGTACTTAGTATCTGAGCATTGTCAGTAGTTGTTTAGTTAGCGTTTTTCTTGAAATTCTCATAATGCAGTTAAAATATCTGTTCAAGTAATTTTAAAAGTTTTGTTTTTAATTTAATACTTTTATTTGTGTAGGTTCACTTCCATCAGTCAAATCTTGTGTTTGGATAAACATTATTCACCTAAATTATCTGACGTTGCTTACTTCATTTGCAAACATTACAATAAAAGCTCTTTAAATAATAATCATTATCTGTATTTTATATATCATTATTTTGCAAATGTTACCCTATGCACAGATAGTTTGGTGGCTGGATCACAGGTACAAAGTATCATTTGCAGACATTGTAATTGCTGGGTATAAAAACAGACATGTACAGCTTGACCCTTAGACTACATTGAGCCATATTTTATTTCCGGAGCCATGTATAACCCAATGCATGTATGTTTTACCGATACAACTTGGTATGGTCGAAGCGTAGAGGGTTGTAAAGTCGCAATATATTAATTGTTGATGTAATATAAATAACCGATGGTTGCTTCCATCAATGTGCATAATAAATCTTCTGAAATAGTGTTCCTAATACAGTTTTCTTAAGACACTATGAAACAGCATGACAAATGTGACACTTGTTGCATATTTCTCATAGTTATCTTTCACCACTTTCTCCATGTTCCTCTAGAAATGCTTTTATGATAGGATACCATATCGAATTCTCCTGAAGTTATGAAGAAGTTATGGCCTTATAATCGCATTAATGGATTGATGTAATATTTAGAAACGATGGTATTGGGTAAGCCTCTCTAAATAGATTTTAAGAGACGACACACATAGGAATATAAGAGGCATTCTGTACATTTATTCACAATAAAACGTATTAATGTCTCAGTAATACTCAATCATAATAATTAAAAGATATTATAAGATATTTGTAATTTATATTAATAAGGATAAGAATTATTATGGAATAGTAATTAAGAAGGGGGACCACACACAAGTTACGCACTAAATTAGTCATTGCAAGGGAATTATAGAATGTGTAAAGACCCATAAAAATATTATTACTGAGAATCATAACTGAAAATGGAATTAATGTTAATTTGATTAATTTGAAAAGGATTTTAGTATAGTGAAGACTTTTACAATTCATTAATATACTATTTCATCTGATAAAAAAATTTTGATTTGGTCTCTTGAAAAAACAATAACTAGTCATCTTTTATGTATAATGTATTTATTTCAGCATACATTAAGAAATAAAAACAGTTTGTATGAAAGGCGACTGGTTGCTGTTGTTTCAAGATACCTTTATTCATCATAGTCGAAGTTATTGTAGAGAAGTATGATATACAAGAACGCAAATATTTTACACAACTCATTTATTGCATTTTTCACAATGGTCTCAGTGAGTATGTAACAATGAACAAAATACAACATTATTTTATTTACAACTAATGGGAAGCAGAGGTTATTATTAGTTTGTTATTGATCCTCACACCCATCACTGCTGTTATCATCAACTTCCAACTCCTCCTCTTCCTTCAATCTTCTTATGGGGTAGTGTAAAGAAGGTCCTTGTAGAAGGCTTGTTTTTTTTCTTTCAGAAAAGGCATAAAATATCGAAGCCCTCTTACTTTAGCTGACTGAAGACTTCGATTATTCGTGTAGATGGTGTAGATCCAGAATAGTATATTCTGTAGTGCAGCTTCTCTTGGTGATGATATGCCTATCCCATGGGCCAAAGTAAGAGTTCCGCAATGAGACACAAAACCTGTCTTTCACATCAATCCGAATCATTTGCACTTGCTGCAGTTTGAGTGGACGTTTAGGCGTTTTGGAAGAGAAGGTCTCAGTAGCATGTTTAAGTCGTCCTGTTTCATTATTTTCAACTGAAATAGATGAGGTAGTGTACGGACTTACACAATTTTCCTCTCCGACGTTTCAGAAATTTCTGCTGTTATTATCTTCCGCTTCTTATGTCCTATCAATGAGAAGTCTCCATCATTAGGTAAATAGCTATGCCCCCTCACTGGACACAAATATGTGATCCCTTTGTAAACCTTCAAGATGTGCACTAGACTGCACAAAAACTGAAAAGTAACTTTATTTTTGTTCTTACCAGGACATGCATCACTAAGCAGAATAACATTTTAATGCAATGTCATTTATGTAGCACTAAATCATGGATGTGACTTCATCAGAACATTTCACACTTTCATGTTCAAGATAGCAGAAAACAGAAGTCATCTGCTAGATTGTGAATCCCAAAAAGATAGTGCCATAATTGCCTTGCATAGTAAATAGCATTTGACTGCAAATGTGGTAGGGACAAATTATGTATATAACCAAATAAAAATACAGTTAATGCGACCCTGTTTAGCTTTCTGAATATAGCTTCATTTCAAGCTTCTACCTTTTTCAAGTGCAATGAATTTTGCACTATTACTTAATTCTTCTCAAAATTGACCAACCTTCAGTCTCTGTCACTTTTGTGAGCTGGTACCAGTGTACCAATGTGATTAATATGCTCTCCACCTTTCACACATGTATATCACATTTTGTTTATTTTCCTTCCTATTTCTTCTCTTTTACCATGCTTCATCCATTTGTTCTTCACAACACAAAAGCCGCTTTAATAATGCCGCTTAAACCACTCCACAAAGAATACAACATTTTTTTATTTGTTGAGGAGGAAGCGACTATTCTGCTTTTGTAGACCAGCTATATTTTCAAACGAATATATCTTCGAATCCCTTTGGCTTTTACTAAAACAAATTTCACCAGAATAGAATATGAATGTCGTGACAGAGAAGAGCAAGACAGTGTTAACTCAAAAAGTTCGTTTTTGGGCTTGTTCATTTTTTTTTCAATTATATCTTTCTTTTCCTTCCGCTCTGGTTCCGCCCTTTATCGCACTGTTCGACTACCACGATTCTCTCGACCGCATCCGTTCAACACCCTCTAGATACAAGACCTCACAGCACGTCACACCGATAGGCTGCCATCGCAAGCTCACTGACTGACCCTGGGGCACAGTCCACTGCCTCATAGCGCCATCCAGTGTCCTGACGATGACGGCCTATCGGTGTGACGTAACACGGGCTTGTTGTGAGGCCTTTTATCTACATGGTGTTCCGGCCCGATGCCTCCCACACAACGAACGTTCTACATGCCAGTTTTGAACGGTGTCTTTCGGACGTCGGATTTCAGCAGCGTGCACTACGTTTACATGGAACACATTTTCCGGAAGACGAAAATCGAATTTCGTGAACCGTTTTTCGCTGTCATGTTTACATGCTATAGCCTGAAACAGATTTCCTTGCCCACTCAATAAGCCGGCTGAAAAACAGCTGATTCGGTTCCTGATTTAAGTCAGCACAATCGCTATTTATCTTTACTTAAATACACGGATTCCTTCATTACTCTAATATTTATACTTATCTTTCACTGCATAAAATGTCACCTTGTCCATATGAGCCGAATATATTTAACAAAAAAACCACAATCTGACAAGCCAAGAACGTTTAAAAATCGGCTGTGTTTACATGAGCACGAAAATCTATTGTGGAACTGGAAAACCACTTGATGGAAGTGGAATTCCAGAATCGATTTTAGAGTATTTATATGACCAACCAAAAGCGTATTTGGAAAATCGGTTTACGAAATCCGGTTTTGGGAGCCCATATCAACGGAGTGATGCTGTACCCTTCACTGACACTATGCCATTATCCATCACACTATCTATCACGCCACTCTGTTGCCTGCGGCCGCCACCCCTCTCCTCTCGTTTCTCCATCGAGAAGCTGGCTTATCTTCCTCCACTACAGAAAGATAATTCACGAGTGCAGTGTGGCATTTAGAGCGTTTGATTCAGTTACACGACTCCCTCGCACATGACACGAGTTTTTTCTGTCTAATTGGCAACGTGCATGACGAGAGTGACCTAATTAGAGACTTGATTTTGTAACGCAGCCCCCCATTCTACAAATATGCGTCCGCGAAATCAGTGATCATTGGGTACCTTGCACGTCCCCCTTCAGAGACCCTCTTTTAGGTAACCAACAAGGAAAAGCTTAGTGACTCTCCCCTCTCAGCTTTGACAATGCATGTAGGTTAAATGTCTGGGCATACAGGATGTGATGTGTCGCGGTGTGCAGCGGCCTCGTGTCTACTCGCCGGTCGGATATACGAATGCATCACATACAAAGCGGTATCTGCGTGAGCGACCCAGTATTATAATAGTTCTCCACAGACAAGACTCGCAGCAGTGCTTGTCTGTTTTTTTTTCCTGGTAAATGAGAAGGCCTGATGAGGAGCAACACTTGCTTCTTCAGCTTAACAGTGCAGTAGTAGAAAAATACGTTACTGTGTACAACCATTTAATGAAAAAAAAAATGGTGAATGCCAGCGTCTTTTTCGGCGACTACAGTGACATGAAGACAAATTTTTGTTTATTTGTATACATCCAGAGAACCATATAAAATAGCCAGGACGATCTCTAAGACAAGAAAAACAAATGTTTCAGTGCACAACTGTATGAAGCAAGCTGCATTGCTGTAAATGCGTTCATAATATTAGCTATGAAATGGCGTATATTTTTGAGACCCATAGATACTGATGAGTCAACGGCAGATCTAAGAGTTAAAGCAGCTTGCTGTTTGCATAATTTTATTATAACGAAGAATGACAGATAATGTTCAGTTAATGATCAATGTGTAGAAATCATATCGTTAGTGATATGGTTTGTTCTTCCCGACATGTCCGAAAGAACAGACAGCATATCAATAAATGGATCCTGTAGGCTGCCAGTTAGCAGGCCGCCATGTGACATGGTTCATGTGTCCACGGACGTCTTTTGCCATTTGAAGTGCAAAGCACTGTGACAGTGGTACCAACATTTTCAAATCTGACTGCAATAGGTGCCAAAAATAAGTGACGCTGACAAACCACATGAGAAAAGGAGTTAGTGTTGAGATGGCAAATGCGACAGTACCTGCAGCAAGTGATGTGGGAGTATAGTGAAATACAGAGTCCAGAACGTTGGGCACCGCGATCTGGCGGTACTTCTGTGAATGGCAACTCTGGATCAGCCCCTGGATCTAAGCCAGTGGCGACTGGTGCTTGAAATGACTGGGAGTTCACTTCTTTCAGTGGTGGATATACAATATTTTCCGAATAGAAGCCGCGACTTGATAGTGACCCCCTCCCCCCCCCCCCAAGTCGGGATGTCGATGTTTCGCCGCCCCTCCACCAAGTGCTTAAAGCTGAGAAATTTGTTTCGAAAAGATACTGAACGTTGTTCAATTTTCTTTGATAACAAACACCAATAATATAAGAATATGTACATGAACACTAAGATACAGTAAGTAACTGATTACACCATCAAGTGACTCTAACAAAATGAATCTGTTACGATGAAGAGACAAGCTAGTGTCATGTGACACTGTAAGCAACACCCCTTCCTAATCTTAGGCATGCATGAAGGCTGCTCTCCCACACCTCTTTTTCAAACAGTTAAATATTTGTAAAAACGCAGTTTACCATAAAAATCTCGACACATTCGCAAAAACGTCCAAAGATATGTGGCAATACATGTTAAAAAGAAGATTGGATTAAAAAAATGCTTGATGTTAGGCTTGAACACACTACCTTTAACAGTACAATGCAATGGCACTAACCATACGGCTATTCTTGTTAGGTTGAGAGTAGGACTGTATGATTATTCATATCAGGTCTTTGAAAGCTTTTACAGTTATTGCTTCTTTAATTGACAGTTATAAGTTATTTTACCAAATATGACGTGCTTTCGAAAAATAATCAAAACGACAAAAACAAATATGGAGGACAGATGTTGCCTTCATGGACGGTTTGCCCATGTGCAAGGCCTGGTGTGCAGTAGCTCCATTCTCTTTGCATCGGGACCATTCATGCATAACCGCCAGAGCTCGAGTACCCAGGAGCTGATTTGTCTGCCACCTCCAATGCCAATGTTAAAAGCGGGGTTTCCCTTCTCCCCTCCCAGCCATGGGAGACCACATTATGCCTCCAGGGTTTCAGAAGAGAATTTTAACCAGTATACGTTAGGTGCAGAAAAATTACCAACCGGAAGCGCCTTTAAATTGGCAGTGACAAGTATACTATCTCTGTCTTCTAAATCTTTGAATTGCCTATACAACACAAAGTGATAGGTTCGAATGTAAACAAAGCAGTTGATTGTGCTGTTTTGTGTTGACTATCGGCTGGTGTCCACATCAGTATATTGATTACTTATGAAGTAGCTTGCATTTTATTTAGGTATTGCTGTATTTTCTTTACCGTCCAAGTGGAATATAATTGTTTGATGTACAATACGTATCTTTCAGTGTCTATTCACATATTTTTTTCTTAATAAATATTCAACAATGACGTTCATCAACTAATGTACTAAGGTGACAGTAAATCTACGTTCTAGATAGTGACTGGTGCCTCCTGTCTCAGTTTTTTACCTGATGATTTTTTATTTTGTAACTGACGTTTCGCTAGTACGAAATGAGACTCACATTGGCTAGCACTGTGAAAGTTTCACATTCCATTGCTGTTGGAGGGTAAAACTTGGACAATTTCAGCTACTCTAACTGGTCGAAATGTCTAATCAAACATCAACAGAATATCCTGAGGCAGACGCCAATAGGCTAAACGTTAACAAATGTTCCTGAAAGCTTCAAATTACCGAACAGACGACTTTGAGGCTTACCTGCACAACATTTGCATTTCCCGGTCTTGTGAAGGTCCAACAGCTTCGACAGTCATTTATCTTATAATTATCGATACCAGTACAAGAAAACATTTTCATGCTTACTGTGTCTTTCATTATTTCATTTAAGGCTGCAGTTGGAGAAGTAGTTTTGTAGCTGCTTATAAAAAATTAGTATGAACACATCACTCTCACAAACTGGGATTAGGGTACCAACGATTTCTTCATATGTGATACCACCAATAAATTTGTCTACTGTCATGTCTCAAATACAGAAATATTTATCCCTGTCAGTGTACTTGGTTAAGCGACTTTACCCAGCTGAGGAGATTATTACATTTACAATGGTTTGCTATTAGGACGGTTTACTGTAAACACTCACTCTAAGATCGTCACATGTAAGGAAGATACTATTCATATATCTTTTTTGTCCTTTATTTTCTAATCAGTTGGAAATGTAAATAAGACACAGAATTGTAGAACATACTTTTTATATCTGCAGAGTGGTTCAATTAAAATGCAAAGATTAAAAAAATTATGAAGTCTGGAGAAGATTCGAACCGTTATCTTTCCTCCCTTAAACTGCAAACCTACGGTGTTATCCATTACACCATAAATGTACATACACCTTGCTCAAATGAACTGCTTATTATGATACTAGAAAATTTACATTTGTTATAAATTAATATTTATTTTAAGATAGACTTTTCCTGGTAACTCTTAAAGGCTTTGTAACAGCATAAAGCAAGTTTAATTCACCATTTCTAAATATACTGAATTTAATATGGCACCTGCTGCATCAAATCAAAGATTCTACCTGTGCTGTGTATAGTATCTTATCTTAAATGGAAGTGGTATTTTCCGCCGCTAAGGCCGATATGATATTAGACTATCACATTTTCTTTGACAAAGAATATTTATCTAGGAAAATTGCGAAGTGAGATATGGAGCTATTGCAAAGTTGCAAAGATTCTTTGATCAAATATAGCTGTTCATCTTAGATTTGATCAAAGAAAGCGTTCGTCTAATGTTAACTGTGGTGAGGAACTTGACTGCTTGAAGCACTAGCATCCCAGTAGCAGGTTGTCATTCTACTGTATTAAAATATGACTGCGAAATTCGTAGCGTGTATTGGCACAACAACAAAATTAATACAGTTGCATGAGGGTGATTGTAAAAAACTAGCTGCATCGAGCCGTATGCTACAAGACTATTGCAAAGTTCATTAGCGATTATGTGAGGAGTGCTTGCATGGCAGATGACATACAACAGAAAATTAGTGGCCTCCTAATGCAGCACAGAAGGCAAAAGTACATAATACGAATGTATTTAATTCACTACATATTTTATACTGACAAGCAGTATTTACACGAAATATATTTACATTTTGTTACATGAAGTCAAAATATTTTGAATTTCTTTTTCACTGGAGATTCATCTGAGTAATGGCAAAACTGGAAACAGTACACAGGCTCATTATCAGCCACAAGTGTACTAGTGTTCCACCTCTTGGAAATTTTTAGCAGAGTTCCACCACAATGCAAGTACCATCAATATTAACAGCCTGTCAAATGTCTAGCCGTTGCAATTATTGTACTAGTACATGCAACCATAGGATATAAATAGATATTTATACCTTATCACATGCAACAGCTGAGGTTAATAACAAATATTCGTCCACCATTTTTAATGCACCTTCACAAATTCCTTCTGAAAGAAAATTTGATGGTGTAATGTCCCCTTTTCATCACATCAAAGATTCTTTGTCAAAGAATATTAAACAAATATTCTTTGTCAAAGAAAATTTGATAGTGTAATATCAGCCTAATGTATACCCCTATATTTCACAAACACAGACATACATTAAGAATGTCTGTGTCATGAGGGTGAAGTTCTCCTCACACAACATAAACACTCTTGACGTAATTTTTACATCGCTCGCTTTATCGAAAACCGCACGAATAGCTATCGACTATTTCCTGTTGCTTCAATGTGACCTGAGTGACTATAGCCTGGAAGGAACGCAGCGTATATTTGGTGTTCGTAAATCAGTCACGTGACATCCCTGCATACCCATCTTGCTTTCTGCGTCCGTTTGTTATTCTTATTATAACTCAACCAGAGTCATTTCCAAACAGTGCAAAACTGAAAAATTATCAAAAATACGTCGTTCTTAGTACGATTAATGATAATCTAATGTTTAAAAATGCAACGTTAGCAGTAAACATCTGCCATCAATAGTATAAGAATGGCAGAATACACTTGCAGCTGTTCTGGAAAAATACACCTGTTTGTGATGTACTCCAGCATATACTTTGATGAACAGTGTTCCAGCCTATATGTACAAATTATCAGTCTTGTTGCATAATAGGACAATCTTGCAATAAAAGTAGAACAATTGAGCTAATGAGATATTTGTCTCTTAGTATTATGAGGTGTGCTACGCTGGAACGTACAATTTTTAGGGGTTCCATGACCTGACGCAGTTGTGCCTGTTGCAAGAACCGTCAGCACTTCTGATGGCTGCTCAGTTGTTATAGCATCAGTTTTTCAAGCAGTGTCAGCAGGCTTCTCAACATCTACGTGATTTGCGACCAGTGCTGTCTCTCACTGACAATAGGACAGCAAGCTATGGAGAACCAAAATTGCTGTTACATTCTGAATCACTATCAGATTTAGAGATAGAACCTATAAAATGGGACTTTTAAGTGTGTGTGACTTGCTTTGGGAGGTGGTGTGCTTTAATATAAGACACTGAGAGTCCAACAGATTCACTAGTGGTTTGTGAAAGAACATTACCCACTCTGAATACCAAGTTAAACCATTGTTTCAACACTAACTTATTTGTTGATATGGTGTACGTTAATGTTTCTAACATATTATATTCTCTTCTGTGAAGAGATTATTTGTCAATTTGTTGTAAATGTTTATGTGATTACAAATACAGAATTAATATTTAAAGTAATTCCTGTTGTTTGTGAAGACAAGCTTTCATATGCAGTGTCTGCACATACCTGTCTGTTGCTTGGTTTTAGTCTCTGTTACCGAAGTTTTAATTATTGTAATAGAGGTATACCTTATTGCTACTTTTGTAAATCACTGTAATTGAAACATTTTATCTAAACAGCAAGTCTCCACATAAAGAGCCAGAACAAATCTTCTAAATAAAGTATTTTAAATGAAATAATGTATATATTCTTGTTATTATCTACAGAAAATAAGAGATTTGTAAAGTTTAAGATCTCATATTTCACAGAATGTGCAAATTTTAGCAGCAGGGAACAAAACTCATTCTACTGGTATTCTAAAAAGTGATTTATTTAGATGCATATAATGAGATGTGCAGAAACATTTGTCATAGATAAGTGGATGGCTGTGAGGGGTATTATTCCATATCTGTTGGGAAAACAAAGTTCTTTTAATTGTTAGCTTTAAAATAATTTGTGTTTTACTCATTGTTGTGAAAGAGATTTACACTTCTACATAGAGTCTGTGTTCTTATTGATATTATTTCTGCTGTTTGCTTTCAGAAGTTAAAGGTACTAAACTTAAATATGAGAATGGAAAAAATACAAAGCATGGCATCCTACACTTGATTTTCTTCAATTGTAATACTTGCTAACAATGAAAACGAGTAGAATACAATTTGCTCAGCTTGAAAGTCTGTTTGAGAGAAAGAGTCTGCAGATTAATACTGATAAATGGAAAGTAAATTTATTTATTGTTTGGAAAAAGCATTTATTCTGTTCAGGTTCTATGTTAAGAATTTATTAAAGAAAGGTGCCTTGTGTGCCTAAAAAATTGCGTAGTGAATAGAGCATGAGCTCGAGGTGTATGCACATGTTGGGTGGTGGTTCAAAACCCGCCACTAAACATTTTTAATTTTTGCCGCTTTATCTTGCTTGCTTTTCGCTTGCAAACAACAAGGTAATAGCGCTTTCTCTGAAAAGTGCATTTGTTCTTTTTCGTGAAGATGCTGTGAAATACCTACCAAGAACTTGCAAACATAGACTTATTTGTCATATGTACATAAACCGGGGAGATACTGTTATGATGACTGTTCTAAATCATGTAATGATAGTAGTTATTTTGTATATAGATTAAGTACTAGAGTTAGAAGGAATTCAGTATTACCGCTCTTATTCCGTTTGTCATTTTAGCTGTCAAATAAAACGTAATCACTGTTTGAAACAGAATATTTGCTCTTTATTTTAGTGCAGAAAAAAGTAACATGATCGAAGTCATATCTGATCTACAGTAAAGGTAACTGAATCTACATTAAAAGCGTCAATGGCAACTACACGAAAGACAATCATTTTAGTAGATGCATCGATTTTATTAAATGACTTTCAATATATTCCATGAATAGTGAGTAATTGGTTAGAAAAAAAGGAATAAGATAATTTGTTGCAATTTATACACTTCCCTTCCATTTCATCTAGGAACGGCAGTTGCTACAGAAATCTAGGACTTTATTTATATATGAAACTAACAGTATCAGCATGGTCTTTGAAATATTCATTATTACAGTATTCCCCAGTATATATGAATATGCTTCAGAAGACCATGTTGAGTCTGTTGGTATGTATTACACAGTATATTCATGAAATAGAAAAATGCACACTTTAGAGGGAGCACTCTTACATAAGCACAACTCTAAATATTTCACAACATAGCTCTTTTTAATTAATAAGAGTGCCAAAACCCTTTAGGAGCATAGGCGAAAAAAGGGAAAAGAAATTGGATATGGTGGGTTTCGAACCTCGAACTACATCCACTGCAATCTAGTGTGCTGTGCTCTACACTATGGCAAATGGCTCGGTGGCCATTTCGTAATTCTGATACCACTGATGCCAATTGTTAAATATTAAAATGGAATTTTTAAACTCTAGATTATAATTTATCGTACTAAGAACGATGTTTTGTTTTGTTAATTCTTCAGTGTGCAATTGCTTTGAAATAACAGTATGTGAGTTATAATAATAAAATCATAAAATACAGAGAGCAAGGTGACGTATGTCAGAGAGAGTTCTTTGGGCGAGGGATGTCACATGACCGATTTCCTATTTCTTCCGAACAGAGCCGAATGCGAAATACCTCCAGGCTATAGCCACTTGTCTAAGTGACAGATGCTATTTTGATTTGCTTTATTTCTTAAGAGTTTTGATATTATAATTCGCAGTAAGCCATTTCAAGAAAATAGTATATTGCAGATGAATCACAGAAATAATCCTTGACTCGAGTTCTTATCACTATTTGAAAATAACAATACACCAATAGTCAAAAATCCTTTGAGAACAACAGTACGGTACATAAAGCACCCTCCATCAATGGTCTAAAGCAATCTTACTGCTTGTAATATATTGTAGGAGTTGGTTATTCATATAACGTTAGTGTGGTATGCAATACATGATGTTGCCTATAAGCACAGACAAATATATACAGACGGGAAACCTCCGTAAGGGCCCGGTCCTACGCTCAGGTAGCGGCTGCCCCTCCCCCCACCACCTCCCCTCTCATGGCAGCAAGCCGGACACAGCCGTGGCCTCATGGCAGGCAGCACGAGCTCTCCCCTCAGCCTCCCCTCCACGCTACCCTCTGAAGTGCAAGAGGCACCCTAAGCGAGCAATCCGCCCACCCTGCTAGCATCTTACGGAACTACGAGGGGAGTGTAGGACAATGGTTTAGGGGAGGCTTCTTCTCTGTATGTGTTACTCTGTGCTATAAGAAAGCACTGTCTCAGGATTAGTGACATCGGTTTGTTAACTTTGGCCTGATTAGAAAACAGAGAATGGAATCCGTGGAAGTGATATGATCAGCACTCACATTTCTCTTCTTCATTCTCATAAATATTTGACCTATGTTTCAAATATGTAATGATTTCTGAGGTAATGGTTAGAGACACGCCTAAGGGACACGTTTAGTAGGCTACATTGTAAAAGTAAAAGACACTTCACATAGCCAATATCTCCCCAAACAGCGTTCAAGGAATGAATAAATAAATGAGTTGCTGATAAGTAAAATGAGTTCAATGACATTTACACTGTCGCAAGTCTTCCGACGGAACGTGTGGAGCAGTGGTTAGCATCACAGATCGCTGTGCTTGCGGTACACAGTTCAAATCTCACGATGGACAGAAAAAAAATTATTTCTTTGTATTCGTTATTTCTAGAATCTTCTTCGTGTTTCTTATGTTTGATGTACTTGTAAGTTACAGAAAATTCTTTCTATGTATAATTAGTGGAGCACTCCAAGCAAGAGGCAATCTGTACTGAGTGTACATTTGTGTTAGCAATAACCGTGTTCTAAGTGTAAAATGTTGTACTTTATTAACGATCAGTCTTCGAATTCCGGACCACCTGCGGTTTTCAACAATATTGTTTGCTTCTCAGAAATATTTGGCTGTTTATTTCTGAATATCTCGTGATTTGCGAGCTTGTAGTTAGGCCGATAATTCTTACTTATTTCCATATTTCGCTGTTTATTTTCATTGTGTCTTGACTTCAGGGAGTGTGGTTAGATAGATAATCCTTTGCCTGTCAGCAATATTTGGTTATTCTGAATGTTTAATAACAATTGCAGTTTTAAAATATTGCACCCATAGTCTTAATTTTCGAGGTATTTGAGACTCAAAATTCCTCTATAATTCTTTAGAAATAATCATTTTAACCATAATTTGGTGTTGTCTGCACAGATTATAAAGTTTATAATATGTGGCATTTTACCTATTGCTCTGTTTCCTTTAGCAATATTACACTTACACCTACAACCAACTACACATTAAAGCCTGGAAAAAATTGTAGTGTGCTCTGTGCTGTTCTATTCTTAACATACATCAGTGACACTACTGATAGTATAAGCGATGATGCTAATAGCAACATTAAACGAAAGTACAAGCTCCTAGAATTTGTACAGTGTCAGAAAAAGCAAAAGAATGTCTTCAACGTATTTTGAATACTTATATGTACTGGGTCATCAAAAAGTCAATATAAATTTCAAAACATAATAAATCAGGGAATAATGTAGATAGAGAGGTAAAAACTGACACCCCTGCTTGGAATGACATGGGGTTTTATTAGGAAAAAAATTCAAAAAAATGTCCGACAGATGGCGCTGGAAGGCAAAACGTCAGTGACTGCGCATGAAAATCGTGTATAAAAGGAGCTGTAATGTGAGAGAGAATCATCGTACACACACTTCACACGAAACGTAACATTGCACCTGGTCACGACTGCATTACCTACAGGAGTATAAGTTAGTGGCGGAAAAATACCACTTCCGTTTTGGACCAGAGACTATACACAACAAGGATAGAATCTTTGGCAGGATGTGACAGGCGCCATTTTAAATTGAGCTTATTTAGAAATTGTGAACATTAAACATTAAGAATGCAATTGTGATGCCTTTAAGAGTAATCACGAAAACGCTTACCTTATAAATAAATAGTAATTTATAGCGATTTAACAACATAACTCTTTAAGTGTAGGTATAAGTAATCCAAAGCTTTCTTTGAAGTCATGTCGCTGTAGTGTAATGGATAGTGTTGTGGATTGGTAATTTGTATTGTGTATAGGTGTACGTTCGAATCGTATCCTCTCCCAATATATTTTTTTTCGTCTTTACGTTTTTCAATGAACTTCGCTGATTGTATTAAAAGTTAGTCCTACGTTTCTGTCTTTTATTTACATTTAAAACTGATTAGAAAACAAAGGACGAAACAGTTATTTGGATCGTAATTTCCGAATATGTGACGATTTCCGAGTGTCTGTTTAGGGGAATACTGTCCTAATAACAAATCACTGTAAATGTACCGTAATAATATTTTCGGATGGGTAATATCACTTAAGAAATACACTGAGAAGAACAAATATTTCTGTATTTGGGACTTGACAGTACACATTATTCATTTGTGGGGGTCATTAATAAAGAAAACGTTGATACCCTAACACAGGTTTGTCTGTGTAATGTGATAATACAAATATTTTATGAGCAGCTTCTTATTCATCTGCAGAACAGGGCTAATAACAGTGTGCATTAAAATGTTTTATTGTGGGTACAAGGTAAATACAATCAAAACAATCTATTGGTATCGTCAATTATAAGATAAATAACGGTCGCAGCTACTGGAGCTTCAAGATACTGAGAAACACAGATGTTTAAAGACGTTTCCCAAGTTCTTATCTATTGTACATTTTAAGCTTTTATGGCAGTTTGTTGACATGTTGTCCATTGCCATCTGTAGCGAGATTTTCTATCGAAGTTTGAGGTTAGTCAGACGTTTCGCCCTATTATGAACTGCTGACATTGCCCAAGTGCAAGCCAATCTAAATTGGTGGTAGCGAAAGGTAAGTTGTAAAATCAAACAAACGTTGGCTGGAAACTCCTAGACAGAAGCCAGCAGGGCCTATGTACAACAAATATTGTGGCTGTGTACACGATTTAAAGAACGTTCTTATTGAATATTTATTTAAAAAAAATAAGTAGTTGAATAGTCACTGAAAGATACGTACTGTCTGTGAAACAGTTATTTTTCACTCGGACAGGAAAGAAAATTATGTAATACCTAAAGAAACACGAAGCTATTTCGTGAGTAATGGACAGACTGAAGTGAACACTACTCAAATGTCAACACAAAATAGCATGATCGTCTGCTTTGTTTTCATTCTGAGCTGTCACTTTGCCTTGCGTAGCCTACTCAAAGATCTTGAAGACACAGATACTATACTTCTGACTGCGAAATTACAGGCACTTCCGGTTGGTATTTTTCCGCCGCTAACGTCATGTTCCTACAGGCACCTCTGTGCCTGTCCCCCCTCCTTCCATTCCGCCCTCGCTTCACTGTATAATGTCATTCTCTTCACCGGTTTCTACCTAGACCTCTCGGAAACCTCCCCTATCCCGATGTTCCTTAAACCTGACAAACCGCCCTCCGAGGCCTCCTCCTACCATCCCATCTGTCTCACCTCGGTGTTCAGCAAAGTCCTCGAATCCATCCTCTCACGCCGTATCCACAAACACCTCCATCAACACCAACTCCTTTCCCTTTCCCAATGCGGCTTACGACCGTCCTTATCTATGACCAGCTCCTTCGCCTTGTTCATCTTCTCTCCGTCCAGGGTAATTCCCGTCGCGCCGCCATCCTTGTGTCCCTCGACAGTGAGAAGGCCTACGACCATATCTGGCATTCTGGTCTCCTTTTCAAGCTCCAAACCTACGCCCTTCCTATTAATTACGTCCGTCTCATTGCTTCCTTTCTCTCCAAACACCCATCCTATGTCACTATCAATAACCAAAATTCCCGTTTGTTCTACCCCTCCGCCGGGGTGCCCCAGGGCTCCGTCCTGTCGCCCTTCCACTATCTGTTATATTCAGCGGATATGCCCCAACCTCAGCCTCCTGTCCATCTTCTTCAGTATGCTGAAGACACCGCCTTCCTTGCCCTTGCCCTGTCCCTCGCTCGCTCGCAACATCTCCTTCAGTCCCATCTCTCTGAATTTTCCTCCTGGTGTAACCAGTGGCTCCTTACTGTTAACCCTACAAAATTCCAGGCAATCATCATAGGTCGCACCACCCCTTCCTTTCGCCACCGAGACCTTTACCTCACCCTCCATGGCCGCCCCATCCTGCAAACGAAGACCTTCCGCTACCTCGGATTAACCCTAGATAGAGACCTCTCCTGGAATCCTCACCTCAAAACCGTCTGTCAGAAAGCCCTCTCCCATCTTAGCCTCTTGAAATGCCTCTCCGGCCGGACATGGGGACTCAATCCTCCCACCATCCTGTATATATCTACCGTTCCCTCATGCATCCCGACCTTTGCTGCTTCCATCCCGCCTGGATCTCCGCTCCCCACTCCTAGTATGAATCCCTCAAAATCCTCGAACGGCATGCCCTTTGCCTCGCCCACCACATCAGCCTCCCCTCCCCTACGTGGATCCTTTACGACCTCATCCCATTCCCACATCTGGTCCAATTCCTTCAACACATCCGCCTCAAGTACATATACCGAAAGTGAGAGTCCCGTCACCCACTAGTATCTCCTCTCCTCCTGGATCCCGGTCCCCTGCCATGCCTTTACCGCCACACCTCTCCCTCCCTTCACCTCCACACCCTCTACGTCCTCTCCGAGGGTGGCTTCCGCCACCTACCTCTCCCAGACGACGTTCTCCACAATCGTCCCAACATCTACCCCTCCTTCCAAATTTGACGTCTCCCTGTGGATTATCGCCTCCTCCTCCCTCCCCCTCCCGTTCCCCGTTTGGCTCACCCCTCCTTCTCCGCCACCTCGGGAATCCTTTCTCCCCTCCCCAACCTCCTTTCCCCTTCCCCCGCGCTTTCTCAATCCCCCCCCCCCTGCAGGGCCAGTACAGTGCTAGTGTTTTAACAGTGTTCAGTGCTTCGTGTGTATAGTGTTTCGTCGCCGAGTGTTTTTTAACGTTGCGCACCCGCCTGTGTGAAACTAGTGTTCAGTGTTTCTTACCTCAATGTCGCCGTCACATTATGTCTAGTCGTCTGCAGTGAGTGTTTTTTAGCCACCGTGGCAATGTCTTGTTCTAACAACCATGTGTGTCCATCCACTGTCATGTTCTTTTAACATTCTACCATTTTCTCATCTTGTACATGTAAAAGCGCCGTTTTATCACCTTATTAATTTTATATTCTGTTTGTCTATTGTTTTCATTGGTCCGGCTGTAGAGCAGCATCATAGGCTGCTTTCAGCCTGCCTGTAACACGGCATTAAAACTCAATAATGGAAAAAAAAGAGAGAGAGAGAATCAGATGCACCAGCAGTCGCAGCATGTTGACATTACCTGAAAAGGCGCTTTTAGTGAAGCTGTATTATCAGAATGGGGAATGTGGTAGTTCAGCGATACGATCCTATCGCCATAGGAAGTTCCATTGAAAAATGCAGCTGTGGCGAGAATGATTTTGAAGTACGAAGACATGGGTTGTTTAGACGATAGACCCCATAGTGACCGACCGAGCACAAGACATAATACTGCTGAGACAGTTCACGAAGAAATGGAGACTGTAGCAGGTTCGTCTATGTACAGGGAAGTCAGCGCTCGTGCAGTTGCACGTCACAACCGGCATTCCATACACTACTATTTGTTTGGCACTTAGGCGTCCCCTCCAATGCATTGCTATCCTTACAAAATCCACCGGCATCAAGAACTGTTAGCTGGCGATTTAGTGAAGCAGAGGGCATTTGTAGTGTGGGCGTTTCAAAAGATGGCGGAAGATGACGATTGGTTGAGTAACGTGTTGTGGACCGACGAAGCTCATTTCACGCTTTGAGGGTCTGTCAATGCCCAAAACTGCAGAATTTGGACTACCGAAAATCCTAGAACTGTCATGGAAATTCCATTGCACGACGAGAAAGTCACAACAAGGGTTAGATTTCCCACATCTTTTTTCTTTGAGGAACTGCGTGATTCTGCTACCGTGATGGGTGAGAGGAATGCCGATATGTTACAGAATCGCATCATCCCCAGCCTGGCTGATAAACACCTGCTGGAACGTACAATTTTTATGCAGGATGGCGCTCCACCCCATATTGCTATAAACGTGATAGATCTCTTGCGCACGTCGTTTGGTGATGATTGTGTGCTCAGTCAGGACTTTTGTCATGCTTGGCCTCCCAGGTCCCCAGACCTCAGTCCGTGCGATTATTGGCTTTGGAGTTACCTGAAGTAGTGTATCGTGATCGACTGACATCTATAGAGATGCTGAAAGACAACATCCGACGGCAATGCCTCACTATAACACCGGACATGATGAAGGTGAACATATTGAGGATTTCCTGTAAAGAACATCATCTTTGCTTTGTCTTAATTTGTTATGCTAATTATTGCTTTTCTGATCAGATGAAGCGCCATCTGTCGGACATTTTTGAACTCTTTTTTTTTTTTTTTCTAATAAAACCGCATGTTATTCCAAGCACGTGTGTCAATTTTTACCTCTCACATTATTCCGTGATTTATTAAGTTTTCAAATTTATATTGACTTTTTGATCACCCAGTATTTCCGTGTTTCGTGCTTAGTATAATTTCATTAGCAAGTAGAAGAGTATTTCATAAATACGAAGGCAAAGAAAGCATTATGAAGTGGAAACGGCTCAGAATCACGATCAAGATAAAGACGCCGAAGTTCAGACGATACGAGATGTTTGTTTATACCATATCGTACCAAGAACGAGGTGTTTTGCTACCATTAAATAAGGCAATACACAAGCATGTCACTTTTGCAACAGACTGTAATCGTACCAATAACGACGTTTATGATGACAATAGCTATTCAAATAAACCGAAACACTAGCCTATCACGGTTTGTACCAAGTTATGTGACCGCAAGTCGGTAGCTGTTCGTGCCGTCTTCGATACAGCGTGTGATGTAAAAAATAGTTCCAATTTGAGGTGAATGTTTCCCGTGCCAAGGAGGTTTCACCCACGGTGAGCTTAGTGACATGCTAGGCAAGCATTGGCCTGACGTCATCAGGATCTGAATGCGATACATCGACCTGTCGACACGCAGAAACTGAGAACTCGCTAGCTGTCAGCCAGTGAGCTATGCCATAATACTGACAAACATATGCCAGCAGACGACGATGTTCTGAGTATGCTGTATACATTTGAAAAAGAAATTAAAGTTATCCTCTTAGGATCACTGTTAACCACATACCCTATAATCGTGACATATTCACATATAAATTGCCCAATATTGGTGACAAGTAAGGAATATCAATAAAACTACACTCCTGAAAATCTTCACGTATTCGAAACTAAGCAGCAAAATACTGGGGCCAAACGAGCAATATTACGAGATATTAGAAAATAAACAGGCAAATGTTTCTGACTAGCAAATAGTGTGAATGTCACTGATAGTTACTTCATTTAGGCCTACCAGCAATTTAAGCAATTCCCATACGTTTGTCACTTACCATTATCTCAGAAATCGTAACATATGTGGAACAAAGGTCAAATATTTTTGTGAAGGAAAAACATAAATATCATTGCTAGTCTTATCACTTGCAGCAGTTTCATTCTCCATTTTTAGTCACACATAAATTTCCAAATCGATGACACCTATTTCTAACACAGCATTTTGTTACAATTAACATAGAGTACTGTGTAACTCATATGAATAAGAAAATCCCACAATATGTTATGAATAAGTAACTACTACAATTTGATACAAAGAACAAAAGTAAATAAAATTTTATCGGTGCAAGAAATTCGAAACCTCACTTGCGAATTGGCGATCTACTGCCCTATCCACTACGCTATGGTACCTACATATCTGGACTGTCTATAGTAGACATTAGTAGGTTTTTTTTTGTTACTGTGTGTCTTAATTTACATTTAGTTATAACAAATCCGGATACAATTTTGTTATACATCTTTGATGTGCTGTTAGCGTGAAACACCTTACTGCGAGTTATAAAACCAAAACTGCGAGATATACGGCAAATCAAGATGGCTTTTGTTGACATGGAAAGAAAAAGTGGAAATCTCTTGGGTTATGTATAGGTTAAACAAGAAATTTTTTATAGTACGTGAGGGCGCGTAGCGTCTGAATCTCCAGTTAAGAAACACACAGCTTCACATTGAACGGCGACAATTTCTGTGTGTCGAAATAAGGCCAATTCACATTGTCCGTCACTTCAACGTCACGTCACGGCACCGTCACGTCAAGTTGTATTTACACTGTCCGTCAGTGTCTGTCATGTCATTTCGCCCATCTCAATTCGCACTGTTGAAAGTGAGGTTATGAGTGGTGATCTGTTATGTAAAAAGTCATAATTTAATACTTTAATTGAGGGAACAACAACGCTAAATGTTATTGACGACCAAATAAAACTTTACAGTGTATGTTTTTGGCCAACTTACTGAGATCTGAAACAACATTTCAAAACATCGACATCTATTTTGAAGCGAAAAAATAAACATATCAAAATATCAAACAATACTTATAAGAGCATAACTAGCGCCTGTTTATTTTATGCATTACGACTTGGCCGTTGACATTGTTAATCCCGTCGTAAACAACTGAATTTTTGTCTTTCGTTAGAACTGACTTTTTCATTAAAAATGTTATTTAATGAGAAATGCTTAATCAAATTACAATCTTATTCAAATAAAGAGTTTGCTTCAGTCTTTTCTGTTACAATGTTCAGTAACATTAACCATTTTTTGGTTTCAGATATCCTATTTCGATTTTAGGGGGAGACTCAACTGACAAAAATATTTAAGTCGTTATGAAGCATTTGAGATTTACCCCTAAAACGAAGTATAACAACAAAATAAAGATGAATAAATCACATTTGCATATAAACAGTGCAATCGTCGACTGCAACATGTAATTTGCGTGACGAAAATAGGTTAACTTCCAATGTTAGCAGACGGCCGTTCCGTCAAGACATTCTTCGCGAGAAAGCTTGACGTGACGTGACGTGACATGACGGTCCGGTGACGGACAGTGTGAACGCCGCCATTAGAAATACATTGCGGAATGTTCTGACGGACGATGACGTGACGTGACGTGACGGTCAGTGTGAATTGGCCTATAAGGACTCGTTTATTCTATAGCTAGTTTAGCTACAAAGATCGATAGCGCCCGGTCGTGGCCACAGTCGAGTTGGTTTGCGAGTTGTGACTGTGACTTCAGCACGATGCTTGCCTAGCGTGTCATTAAGCTCATCCGTTTTGCCCAAGGAGGTTAAAATCTCCTTGGTTTTGGCCTCAACCCCCGAAAGGCCTCCCGAAGAGGAATATCTTCATGTTTTGACTAATGACTTTGCGTATTTGCTGGAAACTTCAAACTTGTAAATAGTGTTTGACTGTGTGTTTTGTCGGTGAGGATATTTGAATAAAATCAGAGCCTCTGTTTAACCTCTGTATTATCTGTTATTGTTAATGTTGTATTGTGTATGGCGGCTGTGAATTAAGGACAATGGCTGGTGAAGTTGTTGTAGATGCATTGCCATATATTGACCAAGGTTATGATGAACCTGGTGTGCGAGAAGCCGTAAGTGTATTTTGAACTTAGATTAACGTGAGATTATAGCAATTTAATGCTCCAGTAATATTGATTTCGATTTCCAAACAGGCCTTGGCAATGGTTGAAGAGGAAACGAGACGTTATAGGCCAACGAAGAATTATTTGGAACATCTCCCTCCCTTGAATTTGACAGCTTTTGAGGTAAGTTATGAGTTACAGGCACTTTTCTTCCTTAGGGTAATAGCCTATGTAATAATAAGTTGTGTCACACTGTGATATGCACTATGCTAATGGATGTTGCGTTACGAATGTATGTATGTATTTTTTTCCTCGTGAGTGAAACTAAAAGTACGTACTTATTAGCGAAGGAAATCATCTGTGGTAACTTATTCCTCGTGGCATGCGTTGTCAACAGTCACATCAACATAAGGGATCGGATTGCCTTACATTAACATTTACAGTCTGAAGCCCATTTATGGGGAACAGGTGTTTAAACAACGAGTATATTAGGGAGAATCATATGCTGCATTGAATTATTCATGCCAACAACCATAGAGGGCGCACATTGTAGTTCCTGTGAACGGTACTAATTAATTTCCCTGAATTTGTCGTGAGATCCAAGGGTAGTGTTTCGGTTGAAAAGAGACGACTTTTAGGCATGGCTAGTGAAACATGGGATGCTCCCATGATCCATAGAGTTTACACGATACCATGCCTGCTGCAAGTTCCGGCCAGAGCTAGAGGCATTACTGTGCTGGAGAACACGAAGGGTGCGTATTGGGTAGTTGCATGGTCAGTGTGCGGTGCACATTCAGGTGCAGTGGCCGGAATGGTACTTGGTTTGCCAACTCCAGATTGATGGTAAAAAAAATCTCGGACTTCTGCGCCATGTGGATCCCCTCGTCCTCTCCGAAGACTGAAAAAATTACTTCAAATTTTGGCTTGTCTACTCGTACGGTGGTCTATTGGTCTAACTTCTGTCGCGAATTGTGTATCGTGTGGGCAATAAACAGTTCCCAACAGTTAGGGGGACCAGGAGTCATTGAAATGTACAAGGCGAAATTTGAGAAGAGGAAATATAACAGAAGTCAGGGAATTGTGGGAAATTGAGTATTTGGTGGAATTCAGTGAGGGTCAAAAAATTGTTTCCTTGGGCCCGTTGAAGATCGGAGCATGTAAACTTTGTTTAATATCATCAAAGAAAAGATCCTCCCTGGGAAGAAGATCATCAGCGACTGCTTCAGTTTGTACACCACTCTCAGTCCTGAAGTTTTTCAGTACCTTAGAGTGAACCCCACTCCCATGAACCACAGACATTGCCGAGGTGGGGTGGCTTGCGTGCCTCAACGATACAGATAGCCGTACCGTAGGTGCAACCACAGCGGAGGGGTATCTGTGGAGAGGCCAGACAAACGTGTGGTTCCTGAAGAGGGGCAGCAGCCTCTTCAGTAGTTACAGGGGCAACAGTCTGGATGATTGACTGAGCTGGCCTTGTAACATCAGCTAAAGTGGCTTTGCCACACAGCTACTGCGAACGGCTGAAAGCAAGGGGAAACTACAGCCGTTACCTTTCCCGAGGACATGCAGCTCTACTGTATGAACATATGATGATGGCATCCTCTCAGGTAAAATATTCCGGAGGTAAAATAGTCCCCCATTCGGATCTCCGGGCGGGGACTACTCAGGAGGATGTGATCATCAGGAAAGACAACACTGGCATTCTACGGGTCGGAGCGTGGAATGTTAGATCCCTTAATCGAGTAGGAAAATTAGAAAATTTAAAAAGGGAAATGGATAGGTTGAAGTTAGATATAGTGGGGATTAGTGAAGTTCGGTGGCAGGATGAACAGGATTTCTGGTCAGGTGAGTACAGGATTATAAATACAAAATCAGTTGGGAGTACCACAGGAGTAGGATTGATAATGAATAAGAAAATAGGAATGCGGGTAAACTACTATGACCAGCACAGTGATCGCATTATCATTGTCAAGATAGATACGAAGCCAACACCGACAACAGTAGTACAGGTTTATATGCCAACTAGCTCTGCCGATGATGAGGAAATCGAAGAAATATATGAGGAGCTAAAGGAAATTATTCAGACAATTAAGGGAGAGGAAAATTTAATTGTTATGGGAGACTGGAATTCGGTAGTAGGACAAGGAAGTGAAGGGAAGATAGTAGGTGAATATGGTCTGGGCAAAAGGAATGAAAGAGGAAGCCGCCTGGTAGAATTTTGCACAGAACATAATTTAGTTATAACAAACACCTGGTTCAAGAATCACAAAAGAAGGTTGTATACGTGGAAGAGACCAGGAGACACCGGAAGATATCAGATAGATTTTATAATGGTAAGACATAGATTTCGGAATCAGGTTCTACAGTGTAAGACATACCCAGGGGCGGATATAGACTCTGACCATAACTTGTTGGTTATGTACTGTAGGCTGAAACTAAAAAAACTACTCAAAGGTAGGAAAATAAGGAGATGGGACCTGGATAAATTTAAGGAACCTGAGGTTCTTAAAAATTTCAGAGGGAGCTTTAGGGAACAATTGACAGAAATGGGGGGAAATAAAACAGTAGAGGAGGAATGGGTAAAATTGAGAGATGAAATAGTGAAGGTAGCAGACGACAAAATAGGTAGGAAGGAAAGACCTACAAAAAATCCTTGGATATCACAGGAGATACTAAATTTAATCGATGAAAGGAGAAAATATAAAAATGCAGTAAATGAAACAGGCAAAATGGAGTACAGACGACTAAGAAATGAGATTGTCAGGAAGTGCAAAATGGCTAAGCAGGAGTGGCTAGAAGGCAAATGCAAGGATGTGGAAGAATGTATAAATAGGGGAAAAATAGATACAGCCTACAGGAAAATAAAAGAAACATTTGGAGATAAGAAAAACAGCTCTATGAATATCAAGGACACTGATGGAAAACCAGTTCTCAGCAAAGAAGGGAAAGCTGAAAGGTGGAAAGAATATATAGAGGGGCTCTACAAAGGAAATGAACTTCGAGACAATATTGTAGGAAGGGAAGAGGATGTAGATGAAGATGAAATAGGAGATACTGTACTGAGAGAATAATTTGACAGAGCCCTGAAAGACCTAAGTCGAAACAAGGCCCCTGGAATAGATGATATTCCCTCAGAGCTACTGAAGTCTCTGGGAGAACCAGCCATGACAAAATTGTTTCACCTGGTGTGTAAGATGTATGAGACAGGTGAAGTACCCTCAGACTTTAAGAAAAATGTTATAATCCCCATCCCTAAGAAAGCAGGTGCAGACAGGTGTGAAAACTACAGAACCATCAGTTTAATAAGTCATGGCTGCAAAATATTAACGCGAATTATATACAGAAGGATGGAAAAGCTGGTAGAAGCCGACCTCGGGGAAGATCAGTTTGGGTTCAGGAGAAATGTAGGGCCACGGGAGGCAATACTCACTTTACGGCTTATCCTAGAAGATAGATTAAGAAAAGGCAAATCTACATTTCTAGCTTTTGTAGATTTGGAGAAGGCTTTTGACAATGTTGATTGGAATAAACTCTTTAAAGTTCTGAAAAAAGCAGGAGTAAATTATAGGGAGCGTAAGGTTATTTACAACTTGTACAAAAACCAGACAGCGGTTGTCAGAATTGAAGGGCATGAAAGGGATGCAGTGGTTGGGAAGGGAGTGAGACAGGGTTGTAGCCTTTCTCCAATGTTATTCAATTTGTACATTGAACAAGCTATAAAGGAAAGCAAGGAGAAATTTGGTGAAGGAATAAAAGTTCAGGGGGAAGAATTAAAAACATTGCGTTTTGCCGATGACATAGTAATTCTGTCAGATACAGCAAATGACCTGGAAGAGCAATTGAATGGAATGGACAGTGTGCTGAAAGGTGCATATAAGATGAACATTAACAAGAGCAAAACTAGGGTAATGGAGTGCAGTGTAAGAAAATCAGGTGATGCTGAAGGAATTAGATTGGGAAACGAAGCAATAAAGGAGGTAGATGAGTTTTGTTACTTGGGCAGTAAAATAACAAATGATGGGCGCAGTACAGAGGATATAAAATGCAGAATGGCAATGGGTAGAAAAGCGTTTTTGAAAAAGAGAAATTTGTTAAGATCGAATATTGATTTAGGCCTAAGGAAGTCCTTTCTGAGGGCATTTGTATGGAGTGTTGCCTTGTATGGGAGTGAGACATGGACGATAAACAGTGCGGACAGGAAGAGGATTGAGGCTTTTGAAATATGGTGCTACAGAAGAATGCTGAAGATTAGGTGGGTGGATCGCGTAACTAATGAGGAGGTACTGAACAGAATTGGGGAGAAAAGGAATTTCTGGCATACCTTGACTAAAAGAAGGGATAGATTGGTAGGACACATTCTTAGACATCAAGGAATTGTTAATTTAGCGTTGGAGGGAAGTGTGTGGGGAAAAAATCGCAGGGGAAGACCAAGAGATGGATACAGTAAGCAGATTCAGACAGATGTAGGTTGTCGTTCTTATGTGGAGATGAAGAGGCTTGCTCAGGATAGGGTATTGTGGAGAGCTGCATCAAACCAGTCTCCGGACTGAAGACCACAACAACACAGAGTGAACCATAGTTTGAACTTTGTAGACTCGAAAGATGGTTCCATACACCCTCAGAGCTTAGAGAAAATGTGGCGGGGATGTCAGAGGTGCCATCCCATGATATTGCAGAAAGGCAGACCATTTCGCAGGTTAAGTCAGAATGCAAGTTCCGTCAAGCATATCACTCGAAAGAAATATTGCATCACTTGTTTGTTCAAGTGGGCAAACTTTACCCTCCAAGAGGAAATGTAATGCAATAATTGTTTCGAAAAATGCTGCAAGCAGTACAAGTGACTACAATTACGTGCCCTTTAGCAAAATCTGTCTGGCACGAACAGGCATGTGATAACATCCCTTTATTACTATACCATTCGTATTTTTCTTTGTACGATAATCATACTTCATTTCTGATCCTCCTCGAAATGTGGTCTGCTGTGCTGTGATTAACTACTTGTACAGCTGATATGTTGTACTCAAACTCTGCTTTCGGATTGGCTAAATGGGTTGTATGGGTTCTAAGGGTACTCTTACTTCCCAGAAAGCAAGTAGGCCTACATCCGTGTTATTATTTGGGTAAAAGTTTAGGCTATGGAGATAGCCAATGAGACATTAGACCATAACAGTTTCTTTTATGTTCACACTAAATAATATTATTTTCATGCTGTTTTTTAAATCTTACAGAATGTTTACACTTATCTGTGTTTTCCCCCCTCACAGATAGGAAATAAATGAATGAATTTCTCATTTAATATAGATAGATATATATGGTAAAATTTTACGACGCTTCTCACTGGGCCCCAGTGGTTATGTTGGCAACAGATGAACAATGAAGTGTAGAATTTTCACGAGCTGCAGAGTAAATGTTATTGTAAGTTTAATACTGTACCTGCTCTATTGTCGACAGGTACTTGTATGTACCCTTGTCCGTTCAGAAAAAAATAATTTTCATTTTAATTGCAGTTGTCACAAAAGAACATTTATTGGTCATCTGAGTTGCCATCACTACCATTGGTGCTAACATAACCGCTGCAGCCCGGCAAGAAGCGTCTTACAATTTAACTGATATTTATTTTATTCCATTTTTGTTGGCACATATGGAACAGTGGTTTACTTTGTTTTACTAATTGTGATGTAATTAATTAATGCTGTTCTTGTTCTGTTTCTGGCAGGTTCTTGTATGTACCCATTCTAATCAATAAAAGAACTATAATTCTGTTGTACAATATCACCGAATTGGCTAACATCACAAGCAGTAGCCATTGCCAATATTGCTACAAGCCTCCCTACGACACAAGTAACTTGGTGTGTTAATTCTTGAAACCTTCATTAGAGATTGGAGAAAATTTTTGACAACATAGGCCTAGGCTACCTATGAAGATTTTTGTAGTGACAAGCCATAACTCTAGGTGCAGGGATGTTTCAAATGAATCCAATGTGAACTAATGTGTATGAGAGAAATTTGTATTTGTGAATCTTCTTTAGCGAGTGGATGTTCCTATCCCCAAACAAAATTGGATGCAACAATTATAAAGGTATTTAAGACAGCACAGCCACAGGGTTAAGAGTGTGAATAATGTGCTGCAGTCCATTGTCAGTAATAAATTGTATGGTTATTGCTCTAATTAAAACTCAAGTGTGGAATGCCGAATTTTGAGTAGGAAACCTATATATCGATGGTGTTGAACAGCAACCTCATATGTCAAAAAATTCAGTTTTACAGGAGAGTGACATAAGCATTATTGTTTTACAGTTCCCCTCAGGGACTCAACATGAATTTGCTGAGTACAGGCTTGGCAAACTTGGGGTCCTGAGCCATGGGCTGTGTCGTGCCAACAGTCCGCTTCACCGTAGGCTCTGTGCGTGCTTCAATGACCATCGTTCAGTGTGACGGTGGAACTTTGTATGTTTCAGAGCCTGGGGATCTTGGCTTAATCGCGCGGGTCGCGAGGACGGTACAAACCTCAATCTCAAGGTATGTTACGTGCCGAGGAGATGCGTGGCTGTTGAGGTCGCTAGTGAGCAACCTCTGAGGAACCTGCCACACTTCAGTTGTATAAGGCTTACCCAGGCAAGTGGGGCTCTGCCTGGGTGGACCTTATTTCCCTAGCTGCTCGTGGAACGGAAATGAAATGAGCCATTAATAGTGTGGGCGGTCACAAAAACGCTGTCTCTAAGAGAGGAAGAAATGGATTTAATGGTGCACAGTATGACCCCCGATCGTTCCCTTCCCTGGCCACTCCTTGGGAAGAACGTTGGGCCCTTAACCAATCTGAGCCTTACTCGCCCCAGAACTTAGTCTGTACATGGGATGATGGGCAATCTTTCACGAACACTAAGCCACAATTTTTGTTGAGCCAATTGAAAATAGGTTTGGCGAAGTGGCATAATTTTCTAAAATGAGAAGCGGGTATGTTCTAATGCAAGTGGCATCCGCTGCACATCAAAGGTGACAAGCTGGGTGATGTCGCCGTAAGTTTCACGCCGCATAAGACGCTCAACATGATCCAGGGTTTAATGTTCCCCCATGATCTCCTGTCACAGACTGACGACGAATTGTGCGCCGACTTAGAGCGACGAGGAGTTCACTTCATCCGGCGCATCTACAGGGGACCGAAAGATCGTAGGGTTGCCACCGGTATCTTGGCCTTTGAAGGCGATGTACTGCCTGAAGGTCAAGATAATGATATACCGGTGTGATGTGAAACCGTACATTCATCCCCCTATTCGATGCTTTCGGTACTGGGAGTTCGGGCATATGTTCTTCCGATGCACTTCCAGCCCCACATGCGGAGACTGCGGGCGTCTATCACACCTGGACACTCTATGTACATCTCTTCCTGTGTGTGTGAATTGTGGGCTGCAACTTTCACCTTGCTCGCCGACCTGTGGTGTGCTCCACAAAGAAAGGAAGATCGTGGAGATCAAAACCCTGGACAGATTAACATACTCAGAGGCCAGAAGAAAGTATGAGCGTCTTCATCCTGTTCGGATGTCATCGTCTTTTGCTGCCATTGCATTGTCTCCGATTACTATAGGGACGTCTTTCTCCCGTGTCTCGCCACCTCCTGTGGGCCAACAACATCAAACTGCCCCCTTGACGGTTACGGTTGGGGGCTATTCTTCTGTTGTCCAACCACTACCTCCTGCGGGAGCACCTGCCCCACAACCGTTGGGGACTGGAGTCTCCAATACCCGGCCGGAGAACAAGCAGCCTTCTCCTGCACCTCTTGCCAGGAAGAGATCCCTAGGCTCTTTTCCTACCATGGTTTCTGCTACTGACAATGCAGGTACCAGTGAGTGGCTGACACAGCCACGAAATTCGGGTCGTGGTCAAAGGGCTTCAAGGTCCTCCTCAGTCCCTAAGGCTGAGGTAGAGACCCCAAAGCCCTCGCACCAAGAGAAACCAAAAAAGGAGTGAGAGAAGAAAAAGCCAAAGGCTGGTCAGAAAACAGATTCCACGGTGGAAACCGTGCCGTCACCACCACCACCACCACTCCATATGTCTGAGGACATGGTGGAACTCCTCGCCTCACCGGAGGACTTGGCTATCACCAAGACTTTGGAGGCAATGGATGTAGAAGCCCAGCCTCCACCATCAGCAGCAACAGGTCATTCCGTGGAACCAACAGCACCCTCGATATTGCCATGCCTTAGCAATCACGAAGTAGCATGATCTTGCAGTGGAACTGTGGCAGTTTTTTCCACCATCTACAGGAGCTGCAGCAGTTACTGTGCTGCTATCCTGTTTTCTGTGTAGCCCTACAGGAAACATGGTTTCCTGTCCTGCGGACCCCAGCCCTTCGCGGCTATCGGGGCTACTACAACTATTGCGCTGACTACTACAGGGTATCTGGAGGTGTCTGCATTTATGTCCTCACCACTGTTCCTAGTGCTGCCGTGCCTCTCAACACGGCTCTCGAGGCAGTGGCTGTAAGAATCAGAAGAATGCAGGACATAACTGTCTGCTCTCTGTACATCCCACCAGATGAACTCGTGTCTCTTGCTAACCTCCCTGCCTTGGTCACGCAACTACCCCCACCATTTATCCTTTTGGGGGATTTCAACGCCCACCACTCTCTCTGGGGCGGTATACAGCCCTTGGGATGTGGTAGAGACGTTGAAACGTTACTGACAGTCAGGGTCGCTCCACTATTGACATTTTACTGTCATTGGAGTCGGCCATCTGTACATCCTTCTCTAGGCGTAAGCACCTAGTTGCAGTCTTTTTTGACCTCCGGAAGACATATGATATGACATGGTGCCACCATATTCTTGCTACACTGGATGACTGGGGCTTATGGGGTCCACTCCCAATTTTTATCAAGAATTTCCTCTCCCTCCGCACTTTTAGGGATAGAGATGGTACCTCCCTCAGCTCACCCCAAGTCCAGGAGAACAGCGTCCCACAGGGCTCTGTTGTTAGTGTACTGCTCTTTTTAATTGCAATAAACGGTCTTGCTGTGGCAGTGGGGTCATCGGTCTGTTGTTCTTTATTTGCCGATGACTTTTGCTTATATTACAGCTCTCCTAGCATTGGTGTCGCTGAAAGGCGTCTACAGGGAGCCATTCGAAGGGCACAGTCATGGTCCGCAGCACATGGCTTTACGTTCTCAGCTTCTAAAACCCGGGTGATGCACTTTTGTTGTTGTCGGGCCGTTCACCCTGATCCAGAACTCTACCTATCTGCTGGCCAGCTTCTTGTCGCAGTTTCTGTTTGAAAACCGACTGACTTGAAGGCCACACCTCCATCAGTTGAAGCAGAAGTGCTGGCAACACCTAGATATATTGCGATGTCTCTGCTACATTGCCTGGGGAGCTGACCGTCGAACCCTCATGCACCTCTTTAAGGCGCTCATCCAATAGCGCCTTGATTATGGGAGCCAGGTGTATGACTCTGCATCACCTTCAGCACTGCGGATCTTGGAACCCATTCTTCATGGTGGTGTCCGTTTAGCAACAGGGGCGTTCCGCACCAGCCCTGTGCCTAGCCTCCTTGCTGAAGCTGGCATCCCTCCCTTGAGGTACCGCTGGCAACAGTTGTTGGCCTCCTACATTGCCCATGTCCACGCTCTGCCTCACCATCCAAATCACAGGTTATTGTTTCCAAATACCGACCTTCCCTCTCCACAACGTCGACCCATATCAGGTCTTCCAGTAGCGGTTGTTGTAATTTTCGCCCACACTGTCTTCCTGTACATCTTGTGTACTGGATGCGGGGTGCTTTCTTCACTCGAGTCCTTTCCTCTCTGTCCTGCATTCTCTTGCCTATTTCATATCCCTCCTTGGGCCATCCCCCGCCTCCAGCTCCACCTGCAACTGTCCTGCGACCCAAAGGTGTCGGTTTCACCACAAATACTTGGACACCAGTTTCTGGGCGTACTTGGCACATACTGTGATGCAGACGTCATATACACTGATAGCTTCCAGGTAGAAGGCAGAGTGGGTTATGCCTATGTTCATGGCGGCCACACTGAACAGCGCTCCCGGCCCCCTGGCTGTACTGTCTTTATGGCAGAGCTGATCGCAATAACCCGTGCACTCGACCATCTCAGAGCATGCTCCGGGAAGTCATGTATCATCTGCAGTGACTCACTGAGTGGCTTGCACGCTCTTGACCAGTGATTCCCCAAACATCATTTGGTGCAATTCATCCAAGACACGGTGTTCAGTCTTGGCAAGTCTGGCCGTTCTGTGGCTTTCGTCTGGACTCCAGGCCACATTGGCATTTAGGGAATGAACGTGCTTATCAGCTGGCCAAGCAGGCCATCGCCTGCCGGTGTCTGGATATTGGTATCCCAGAAGGAGATATCCGCTTGGGTCTGCACCGGAAGATCTTTGTGGCTTGGAATTCGGAATGGGCAACAATGAGCACACCCAATAAGCTTTGTGCAATCAAACCTTCGACAGCAGCTAGGAAGACTTCCCTAAGGCCTTCTCGAAGAGACTCTGTCGTCCTCTGTTGCCTGCGTATAGGCCATACATGGCTCACGCACGGCCACCTCTTATGTTAAGAAGAACTGCCAGCTTGCTGTTGTGGTGCTCTGTTGACTGTAGTCCACATCTTGTTGGACTGTCCACTTTTAGCTGCATGCTCCTCCTCAGTCCCTGCGGCTGAGTCTGAGAAGCCAGCCCTGTTGGCGAAGCCCCCGAGGGGCAAGAAGGATCGGAGGAAAAAAGTTGAAAATGACGACTTGAAGGATGCCACGGTGGCTCCCGAGCCACCTCACCACTCCACCTCGACCTCTGGGTACGAGGTGGAGATTCTAGCGTCCCCGGACGACCTCGCCGTCGGGGACATCCCAGAAATAATGGATGCTGAGCCAGAAAACCGGCAGTCAGCAGATTTGAGTGACGCTGAGTTGTAATCTTCATGTCTTCCCAGTTATCAGACAGCATCATCCTCCAGTGGAACTGCAGCGGTTTCTTCCCCCATCTGTCTGAGCTACGACACCTTTTAAACATAACACCTGCTTTCTGCATTGCCTTACAGGAAACGTGGTTTCCAGCAATGCGAACCCCAGCCCTTCGCTGCTACAGGGGTATTACTGTAACCGAAGCTCATATAACAGGGTCTCAGGTGGTGTGTGTGTGTGTGTGTGTGTGTGTGTGTGTGTGTGTGTATGTTCTTACTTCTGTTCATAGTGAACCTGTGCCCCTTCGTACACCACTAGAAGCAGTGGCTGTCAGGGTAAGGACAACTCAAGAGTTTACCGTCTGCAGCCTTTATCTCCCTCCAGATGGTGATATCTCTGTGAATGTTTTGGCTGCACTTATATCGCAACTCCCCCCGCCTTTCTTCTTATTGGGCGACTTCAACGCCCATAACCCATTGTGGGGTGGTACTACACTTCCTGGGTGAGGCAGACTAATCCAGTCTTTACTTTCTCAACTCGACCTCTGCCTCTTAAATACTGGTGCCCCCACACACTTTAGTGTGGCGCATGGCATGTTCTCGGCCATTGATTTATGGATCTGCAGCTACAGCCTTCCACCATCTGTCCACTGGAGAGCCCACGATGACCTGTGTGGTAGTGACCATTTTCCCCTTTTTCTGTCACTCCCACAACGTCAGTCCCCAGAACGCTCCCCCAGGTGGGCTAACTGGGAAGATTACACACCCACTGCTATTGTTCGACCTCCCCCACTCGATGCCATTGATGTGGTGGTCGAGGGCGTCACTCACACCATTCTTTCTGCTGCAAAAGCTGCAATTCCATGCTCCACAGGGTGCCCACGGCGGAAGAGAGTGCCTTGGTGGCCGCCGGAAATAGCTGAGGCTATTAGAGATCGTAGGTGGGCCTTACAGCACTGTAAGCGTCACCCCTCTCAGGAGCATCTCATCAACTTTAAACGGCTTCGTGCTTGTGCTCGTCAGTTAATAAGAAGACGGAAACAGGAGTGCTGGGAGAGGTACGTCTCCACTATTGGGACGGGTCCCTCTGTCTCACAGGTCTGGGGTAGAATCAGGCGGTTAAAGGGAATACAGTCACCAGTGGGAATACCCGGAATCTCCACAAATGGAGTTCTATGTACGGACCGGGCCACACTTGCAGAGATGTTTGCCGAGCATTATGCTTGCGCTTTTGCCTCTGCAAATTATCCACTGGCCTTCCGTACGGTAAAGGAGAGGGTAGAACGCCAGTCTCTCTCCTTTACTACCCACTGCTCTGAATCCTACAACACTCCTTTCTCTGAGTGGGAGCTCCTCAGTGCTCTTAACTTATGTCCTGACATGGTGCCTGGGCCTGATAGCATCCATAGCCAAATGCTGAAGCACCTTTCAGCAGACAGCCGGCGTAATCTTCTTGCAGTCTATAACCGCATTTGGTGTGATGGTGTTTTCCCGTCACAGTGGCGGGAGAGTATCATCATTCCAGTGCTTAAACCAGATAAACATCCTCTTTCTTTGGATAGCTATCGGCCCATTAACCTGACTAACGTTCCATGCAAACTGTTGGAGCGGATGGTCAGTCGGTGGTTGTGTTGGATTCTGGAGACTCGAGGCTTACTGGCTCCATGCCAGGGCGGTTTTCGTCATGGTCGATATACCACCGACAATCTGGTGTATCTCAAGTCGACAATAGGCACAGCCTTTTCCAGGCGCCATCATCTTGTTGCCGTCTTCTTTGATATGCACAAAGCATACGATACCACCTGGTGACGACACATCCTCAACACTTTACATGACTGGGGCCTCCGGGGTTCCTTACCGATGTTTATCCAGAATTTTTTAGCTGTCCGTACCTTTCGTGTTCAATTGGAGCTTCCCTGAGCTGCTCTCATATCTAGCAAAACGGGGTTCCTCAGGGTTCTGTTTTAAGCATTCCATTATTTTTAATTGCGATCAACGGTTTAGCTTCAGCGGTTGGATCGTCGGTGTCCCCTTCACTTTATGTTGACGACTTTTGTCTCTCTTTTAGTTCCTGCAGCAACCAAGTTGCTGAGCGCAGGTTGCAAGGTGCTATTCAGAAGGCGTAGAACTGTGCGCTTACCCACGGCTTTCAGTTTTCTGCCACCAAGGCCAGAGTGATGCACCTTGGTCGGCGTTGGACTGTCCACCCGCACCCTGAACTTTATCTTAATGACGAACTACTTACCGTAGTAGAAACTCATCGTTTTTTTGGGGCTTGTTTTCGACTCAAGGCTGACGTGGCTCCCCCACATCAGTCAACTAAAACGGGAGTGCTGGCGCCACCTCAATGTCCTCCGCCACCTGGGTTGCTGACCGCTCCACCCTGTTGCAGCTCTATCAGGCTCTGGTGCAGTCCCATTTAGATTTTGGATGTGTCACCTACGGTTCTGCGTCACCCTCAGCATTGCGCTTGCTGGACCCCATTCACCACTGTGGGGTTCGCATCGCGACAGATGCCTTTCATACCAGCCCTGTGACCAGCTTGCTTGCTGAGGCCGGGGTACCACCTTTGTCGATCCGTCGCCGACAACTGCTTGCAGCCTATGTAGCGCTCGTGCATAGCTCATCAAGCCACCCGAACCACCGTGTTCTTTTCTCTTGCATGGTCTCCCATGACCAACGACGACAACCCAGGTCGTGTAATATGATCGCCTTCAGGGTCCAGTCTCTGCTGCAGGAACTTGAGTCTTACCCACTACCACCTCCATATCGGGCCCACACACGCACGCCTCCGTGGCGCCTGCCAAGGCCGTCTATTTGCCTGGATTTGGCCTGTGGACCCAAAGACTCAGTTCCACCTGAAGCTCTCTGTCGCCAGTTTTTTGCACTCGTAGCTAGATATCCTGGACACGACCTAATTTACACGGATGGTTCGAAAGTTGAGAGCCGGGGTGGTTTTGCGTTCGCTCAAGACAACCATGTAGAACAACGCTCTCTGCCGGCTGGCTGCAGTGTCTATACTGCAGAGATGGTGGCAATTTGCCGCGCACTCGAGCACATCCGGTCCTGCTCAGGTGAGTCCTTTCTCATCTGCAGTGACTCCCTGAGCAGCCTTAAAGTCCTCGACCAGTGCTATCCACGGTCTTCTCTCGTATTAGGAATCCATGAGACCCTATCTGCCCTTGAGAGGTCCGATCGATCAGTGGTGTTCCTCTGGTCCCCGGGTCATGTCAGTATTCCGGGCAATGAATGTGCTGATATGCTGGCCAAGCAGGCTGTTGACGCGCCTGTTTTAGAGATCAGCCTCCCAGATGCTGATCTGTGAACAGTGCTGCGACATAGAGTGCATGAGCTCTGGGCTACCGAGTGGCGTAGCCTGGCAACAGCCAACAAACTAAGGGCTCTCAAGGAGACGACAGTTGTGTGGCGTTCTTCCATGCGGGCCTGCCGCCGGGACTCCGTCGTCCTGTGCCGGCTCCGCATTGGCCATACGTGGCTGACACACGGCCATCTCCTTCGTGGCAAGGAACCGCCTATGTGTCGCTGTGGCGCCCGCCTGACGGTGGCGCACATCCTAGTTGAATGCCCTGTTTTAGCACCTCTGCGGCGGAGTTTTAATTTTCCTGCATTTTTATCCCAAGTTTTAAGTGACGATGCCAAAATGGCTGATACTGTTTTAAGTTTTATTTGGGACAGTGGTTTTTACCGCTCCATTTAAAGCTTTTGTTCAGTGTCTGTGTCCGTCCTGGCATGACCTCAGATTTGAGGTTTTCCTTTGTTTCCATGTGGCTGACTTTTCCTGTTTTTAGTCTCACGGTCGGTCAGCCACAGATGTCGGCTTTTACAATTTATTTCTTGCCGTTGCTGTTTTCGATTGAGTGATTGTCATGGTTTTCGTTGTCTCTTGCCGACTTTGTCGTCCTTTAACTGACTCGGGGGATCTTCCTCCCCCCTAGTTATTCTCCACTCTAGGTTCTTTTGCGCATTGACGCCTTTTGTTGTGACGCCTAATGATTGAATGAGGGACTGATGACCTCCATAGTTTTGTCCCCCTAAAACATCCAAACAACAACTTGATTTTCAAAATTTTTCTGTTGCACTACATCTCGGCTGCCTTGTTACAATACTGTATTTGAAACATACAGTCTCAAACATTTCTTCCTCACATTAAGGCCATGTTTGATACCGTATGCCATCCTTTCTTCATCTGTTGTGGATTATTTAGTTTTGGAAGCAGAATTCGTTAACTGCATATACTTTATGATTACCAGTTTTGTTAAGTTTCTGGCCAATTTCATTTTGCTACTTTTTACTTTTTTTGTCTTTATCCGATTAACTCTCTGTTTGTATTCTGTACTCATTACAATCATTAAATTTTTAAACCTCCTTTTGGATCTTTTTTATTTTTGCCAATCCTTCTACGATGTATTCATTGAACAAATGGGTAACAGACTGTTTCCATCTCATAAACCATATTTAATCCAAGCACTTTGTTCTTAGTCTTGCAGATTTTTACTTAGTTCTCATATAAATTATAAATTATGTGAATGAAACTTTCACTCTGCAGCGGAGTGTGCGCTGACATGAAACTACCTGGGAGATTATAATTGTGTGCCGGAACTGGGACTCGAACCTGGGACCTTTGCCTTTCGCGGGCAAGCGCACTACCGACTGTGCTATCCCGACACGACTCATGATGCCGCCTCACAACTTTACTTCCGCCAGTACCTCGCCTCCTACTTTCCAAACTTCTCAGAAGCTCTCCTGCGAACCATGCAAGACTAGCACTCCTGGAAGAAAGGATAGAAAGGATATTGTGGAGACATGGCTTAGCCAAAGCCTTTTTTAACCCTGTTTTAATCATAAATTGCTCAGGCAACTGACCTCTGAATTTAACTTTGGATATGGTATTTGAGAGGTTAATTTTATCATTTTTATTAATTTGGGGACAAGTCCATAATTTCTTAATATGCCCAACCTGGAGGATCTGTGAATACAATCTTTTTTGAAGTCTACAGAGGTTATGACTTGTTGTTTCTGTCTTCTTTTGTAAGCATCCACAATTAACTTTAAAGTGATTCTGTTCTGAGCATTTTCTCCAGGGTCTAAATCCTCCTCCGAATTCTCCTAGTACCTTTTCAAGTTGATCTTTACACCGATTGTAGAGAATTATTGCCAGGATTTCATATGTACAAGCCAAGAGAGAAATTCCTTTGTAGTTTTATGGATTTTTGTGTTTTCTGTATAATGATTCTCCACTTGCCTTGTAGTTCTTGAGCACTCTCAAAGCTTTTTACACTTCTTGGATTGTTGGTGGGTTTGTATTTTCGGGTGGTGTTTTTATTAGGGTTTCTGTGTTTATTTGAAGTTGTTCTGGAGGATCCTCGCAATTTAGTAGTTTGTTCAATGTTTCTGATAAAATTCCCTAAAATTTTTCTATTACTGTGGACCAACTTTTGGCATTAGTGTTGTGTCATATAATAAAATATTCTCATCTTTGTTGTTGCATCAGTCCATCCTGTGTTCACAAGATTTTGGAAACCATATGCTCTTCTCAGTTTATTGGTAAAGTGTAGCTGTTTTACGGCCTGCTTCCATATATAGTCATTGGTGGTATCACACACACAAATCCACAGAATGGTTGCTCCCATCAGTATTAATTACAACAACCATTTTATAATTTGGTTGTTTTTCTTCAATTTTATTTAGCCCATATTTTGGTGTGGTGTGCTCATTAACAATTGCTTTTGTTGCATATTACCAGAAACCTCTTTGCCTGCAATTGCTTGCTGTTCAGTGCTACCACTTAAAAATGCTGCATTATGTGCTCTGTAGAGCACAAGCTGCCAGCCACATAAACACAAGGTTGGGCTGCAATTAAATGGTTGTGGAGTGCAGTGATTTACACATTTGACACCACTAATTACTTCATTGTTATAAGGTGATACACTGTAAAACACTGGGGCTTCGCCAGAAGATGGTGTGTACCTTCCAAAATGTCAGACACAGGGTGAACAAACATGGATAGTAACCTAACAAAATTTTATTCTATTCAAAGTTTCCAGTTTTAGTAGTTCATGAAATAAAATTTAAAATGATTTATGACCATGGCATTTACCTAATGATTGCTGAAATAAAATCAGTTCACTAGCAGGCTGTGTTGGTGCAGCAAGCTAATTAATAACTATTTTTGTTATCCATTAACTGAAGTTTTTTAAAATATATAATTTGAGGTTTTATATGTTAGGTGGTGCTTCGAAAATGTCAGGTGTTGGTTTTAATAATATGTCTGAGAACTATTTACCTTCAGGCCATAAAATGTGTCCTAAGGAATAATGGCAATAAAAATGGAATACTTTCAAAAGAATGCTGTCAGTTCAGACTTACTGTATGTAGATGTTTGGTGTAATGGAAATTTACATTTTATTTGTTACATTAAACTAATTGCACAGGTTGTGTATGAGTTTTAATTATGCTTTTTATTGGAACTTTAGAACCCCTTCAAACACCTTCAAGATTCATGGTGAAGCCCTGTTAATATATTGTCATTTGTGCTTTCAGACGGAAATAATGCGAAATGAATTTGAAAGGATGCAGCAACGACTTCCAATGGATGTTTTGAGCATGAAGCGTTACGAACTTCCACCACCTCCAGCTGGGAAGATGACTGATATAGCTGCATGGACCGAGTGTGTTGAAAATTCCATGGCACAGCTAGAGCACCAAGCAACAAGGTATGACTTTGATTTCATGAAGCACTATCCAGATGGTAGTGATCATAGCAAGCTAAGTGCTGTACATTCTATAGTTTCATGATTTTTTATTTGTAGTACAGTATAATTACATAACTAAAATTTGTTTCATATTGAATTATTGTATAACAAAAACCTGAAAATTGTTTTCTGTTTTAGAATCTGTAATTTGGAACTGATGGTAGAATATGGTTGTGAAGCTTGGAAGACGTATTTGGAGACACTGGTCCAGTTAGTTACTCAGGCACAGAAACAGTTGCAGAGCATGAGGTAATGTAAAAAGTTTGTCACTGAGAATTTGTATGGATTATTTATCAGTCAAATATTTTTCTTGTGAAGAAAAGAGGTGATGGGGACAGGAGGAAGTAGTTGGTAACATGTTGACAACAGGTTGTGTAAGCTAAGCCCTTGCATGCTAAACTAACTGAAATGTGGTATTGCCTGGGTATTTTTGTTTTAGTCTATCTCCTCTGCCCTCTCTTTCTAGAACCTCCTTTCTCCATCCATCTGCCCTAATCACTGTTCACCTCCTCTTCCTTTACTTACATTATAAACAATGATATGTTGAATAATGGAAATTCCAAGAAGAATTAGACAGTATTTTGTAAAGGATAGATTGCTACTCAAGACAGAGGTGTCTCTAAGAGTTGCAGAAAGGCACACATAACAGATTACAAGTTCTATACTTTTGAATGTTACCACATTCATCAGAAAGAGAAACTAACTAACTCTCTCTCTCTCTCTCTCTCTCTCTCTCTCTCTCTCTCTCTCTCTCTCTCTCTCTCTCTCTCTCTCTCTCTCACACACACACACACACACACAAAACTGCTGTCTCCAGCAACTGTGTACTGCTAGAGGTTCATCTTCTGCTATAGGTCTCTCCCTATGCTCGCCTACTCTAGCAAATACTGTACAATGAGATGTGGACGAAGACTGCCATGGTATTGACCACTATCCAAATTGGTTAAATCTGTCAACTGAAATAGACAGACACATCAAACCACCTAGATCGCTCGTCAATAAAGCTGACTGGGTGGTTTGTACTCAGTCAGCTGTTTTCGAGCAGTTTGAAAATGTCCAGGATAGTGTGGATCACATTACATCAGTGATTCACAATGCTGCTGATGCATCTATTCCTAAATCCAAGCCAAGACTTCAGAGACTGGCTGTCCCTTGGTGGAATGATGATTGTCACTCTCGGGACCAGAAGGGTAGCATTCCCACGATTCCATTGATGCCCTACTGAGGCGAATTTTCAAATGGCGAGGGCACAGGCGAGATGGGTTATTAGAGAAAGTAAGCAGAGGTCTTGGCAAGAGTTCCTGAATTCCATCAACAGGTCTATGTCAGCTAGTAGAGTATGGGCAGCCATTCGGAGGATCTCGAGGCGGAATTCCCGACCGCCGATAGCAGCTGTACGAGGGCAGGGCTGTCTCCTGACATTGCCCAAATAATGGCTGAATCTTACAAGAACATTGCATCCGCTTCTCCGTTCTTCCAAGTGCAAGATTACAACCAGTTTTTCTCACTGTCTGTCACTTGTGATACTGCACCAGGTCACAACGAGATTGCGTATAGTATGTTATGAGATTTAAACACTCACTCCAAGGAGATCCTCCTCCAGATTTATAATAAAATTTGGATGATGGGAATATTTCCCAGTTGGTGGAAAGAATCTATTTTAATTCAGCTTTTAAAACAAGGAAAAGACCATACTGACCCTGGTAGTTATCGTAGTGTTAATCTAACAAGTTGCGTAGGAAAGACTTTGGAATGTATAGTCAAATGACGCTTGGTGTGGGTCCTCAAAAGTGTGTTCTTGCTGAGCTGCTCCCAGTGAGGTTTCAGGAGGTATCGCTCCACTCTTGATAATCTCTGCTTCCTTGAAGCAGAGGTTCACAAGCTTTCTGATGTAAGCAACACCTAATTGGTGTATTTTTTGATCTAAAAAAAAAAAAAAAAAAAAAGGCTTATAATACTATATGTAGGTGTAATGTTTTGTGGCAGCTCCCCTCAGGGGCTCAGCATTAATTTGCTGAGTACGGGCTTGGCGAACCCGGGGTCCTGAGCTGTGGGCTGTGTCGCGCCAACAGTCCGCTGCACCGTAAGCTCTGTGCGTGCTTCAACGACCATCGTTCGGCGCGACGGTGGAACGTTGTACGTTTCAGAGCCCGGGGATCTTGGCTTAATCGCCCGGGTCGCGAGGACGGTACAAACCTCTATAAAAAAACCCTCAATCTCAAGGTGTGCTACGTGCCGAGGAGATGCATGGCTGTTGAGGTTGAACAGCCGCTAGCGAGCAACCTCTGAGGAACCAGCCGCACCTCAGTTGTATAAGGCTTACCCAGGCAAGCGGGGCTCTGCCTGGGTGGACCTTTATTTCCCTAGCTGCTCGTGGGAACACGATGAAAAGGACCCAAAGCAACGCTGGTGGGCGTTTAACCACCGTCTCTAAGAGAGGAAAAGTAGACTTCAATACTGAGACTTATGACCCCCAGTCGTTCCCTTCCTTGGCCACGCCATGGGAGGAACGCAGATCTCGTAGCCGAGGACAACAATATGCTCCAAGGTATTTAGTATGTACTAGGACTGATGGTGAATCTTTCGTGAACACGAAGCCTCTCTTTTTCGTCGAGAACTTGGAAGATAAGTTTGGAGAAGTAGACGGCATGTCGAAGATGCGATCGGGATCGGTTTTAATAACGACGTCATCCCCAGCACAGTCACGGGCTTTGCTCGCCTGTGACAAGCTGGGTGATGTTCCCGTTACTATCACCCCACACAAAAGCCTGAACATGGTACAGGGTTTGATTTTTCATAGGGATCTCCTTTTGCAGTCAGATGACGAACTCCGCAAGAACTTGGAACGGCGAGGTGTCCACTTTATAAGGCGAGTCCATAGGGGGTCCGAAGGACAACAGGGTCGCCACTGGTGCATTCATCTTGGCCTTCGAGGGCGACTCATTGCCTGAGAAGGTCAAGGTGATGATTTACCAGTGTGACGTAAAGCCCTACGTTCCTCCCCCTATGCGTTGTTTTAAATGCTGGAGGTTCGGGCACATGTCCTCCAGGTGTACCGCCAACTCCACCTGTCGGGACTGTGGTCGTCCATCGCACCCAGACCTCCCTTGTACACCACCTCCCATTTGTGTTAACTGTGGACAGCAGCACCCACCTTGCTCGCCTACCTGCTCTGTACTGCACAAAGAACGGAAAATCATGCAATACAAAACCATGGATCGGCTGTCTTATTCCGAGGCCAAGAGGAAATATGAGAAACTCCACCCGGTTAGCATCAAAACATCCTATGCAGTAGCTACAAAACCATCTCTGCAGACTAGTTTACCGCCAGTTCCGTCTATCACAGTGGGCCCTCGAGCCCAACCGTCACCATCGGCCCCCTTGGTGGTAGGGGGCACATCTCACACTGTTGCTTCCAAAGCCCCTGCCTTGGAAGCAAAAACCCCCAACAAATGGGGACATCGGTCCCCACACGTGAGCCAGAGCTACCACAGCCTGCTCTGGCTCCTCTCGCGAGGAAGGGATCGCTTGAATCCCTTTCTCCCTCGGTTTCTCCCACTGGCTCAGTGGATGCCAGTGAGTGGCAGCAAGTGCCACCCAAAGCTGGTCGTAGGGCCTCAAGGACAACCTCCGTCCCTGAGACTGAGTTTGCCAAGCCCTCCCAGCGTGAGAGGCTGAAGGATCAGCGCGAGAAAAAAAAGAAAACCAAAACACTTGGCCGAGTTACAGCAGTTGCTCTGTCACTGCCCTTCCCTCTGTGTTGCTCTACAGGAAACTTGGTTTCCTGCTGAACGGACTCCTGCCCTTCGTGGGTATAGGGGTTATTATAAAAACCGTACAACACACAACAGGGTATCCGGAGGAGTCTGTATTTACGTTCTTGCCACTGTCCCCAGTTCACCAGTGCCACTTACCACAGTGCTCGAGGCGGTGGCCGTGAGAATTCGGGCACGACAGGACATTACCATCTGCTCACTCTACCTTCCTCCGGATGAGGCAGTGTCTCCTGCAGACCTTGCGAATTTGATCGCACAACTTCCCCCACCATTCCTTCTACTGGGGGATTTCAATGCCCACAACCCCTTGTGGAGTGGCTCTCAGGTCTCAGGTCGCGGTAGGGACATTGAAGTTCTACTAGCACAGCTGGACTGCTGCCTTCTTAACACCGGTGTCCCCACACATTTCAGTGTGGCGCATGGCACATACTCGGCTATAGACCTTTCTCTCTGCAGCCCGAGTCTTCTACCACAGCTTCATTGGGGGGTCCACGATGACCTATGTGGTAGCGACCACTTCCCCATCCATATCTCTCTCCTCCAATTTCAACCTCCAACTCGCTCGCCCCGTTGGTCCCTGAGTAAGGCTGACTGGCCTGCTTACACCTCAGCTACTAGGGCGATTCCTCCAATCCCGGATGACGTTGATCAGGCTGTTCATCACTTTACTAGCGCCATCATTTCCGCTGCTGAAGCCAGTGTACCGACCACCACTGGCTCAGTTCGGCGCAAGTCGGTTCCATGGTGGTCTGCAGAGATTGCTGAGGCCATCAGGGAACGTCGTAGGGCACTCCAGCGCCACCGGCGCCACCCTTGTATAGAGCACCTGATCGCTTTTAAACGTCTTCGGGCTCAAGCTCGGAGGCTGATACGCCAGAGTAAGCAGGACTGTTGGGAGAGATATGTCGCTGCCATTGGCTCGCGTGCCGCCCCATCTCGGGTGTGGTCACAGGTTCGGCGCCTTTTTGGGTACCGACCATTGGCGGGAATCCCCAGCTTGAACATTCGGGGTACTATATGCATGGATCCAGCTGCTATCTCTGAACACATGGCGGACCATTATGCCAGTAACTCTGCGACTTCTGCGTATATTGCGGGCTTCTGCACTCGCAAAGAACAGTTAGAGCGGAGGCAGCTATCCTTCCATACACGTCGGCGAGAGCTATATAATGCCCCATTCACTGAGTGGGAGTTTCAGAGTGCCCTCACTGCTTGCCCTGATACCACCCCAGGGACAGATAGAATCCACAAATAGTTCCTGCGCCACCTGTCACAGGAGTTTAAAGACCACCTTCTCGCCCTGTTCAACCACCTCTGGGCCGAGGGTACTTTTCCATCTCAATGGCGGGACAGCATCGTCGTTCCAGTAATAAAACCTGGCGCTGATCCACATGTGGCAGACAGTTACCGCCCGATTAGCCTCACCAACGTTCCTTGCAAGCTCCTGGAACGTATGGTGAGTCGGCGGCTCATGTGGGTTCTTGAAGACCGTGGACTCCTTGCCCCACAACAAGGGGTATTCCGACAGGGACGTTCTGCATTGGACAATCTAGTTCCGCTGGAGTCGGCCATCCGCACTGCATTTGCCAGGCGCGAGCACCTAATTGCAGTCTTTTTCGATCTCCGAAAGGCTTATGATACCACCTGGCGCTACCATATTCTAGCTACACTGCATGGCTGGGGCTTGAGAGGACCGCTTCCACTGTTCATACAGAACTTCCTCTCACTCCGCACTTTTCGGGTTAGGGTTGGTACCCACCTCAGCTCCTCACGCACCCAGGAGAATGGAGTCCCACAGGGCTCCGTCCTTAGTGTTCCGCTGTTTCTAATTGCCATCAACGGACTTGCTGCAGCAGTAGGGTCATCGGTGTCCTCCTCACTGTATGCCGATGACTTTTGTATGTATTACAGTTCGGCTAGTATTGGTGTCGCTGAAAGGCGGTTGCAGGGAGCCATTCAAAGGGCACATTCCTGGGCTTTAGCGCAAGGGTTCCGGTTCTCTGCCTCCAAAACTCGAGTTATGCACTTTTGCCGCCAACGGGCGGTGCACCCAGACCCAGAACTGTACTTAGGTGACGACCTTCTGCGTGTTGAAGATACGCACCGCTTCTTGGGCATGTTGTTCGATGCCCGGCTCACGTGGGTTCCCCACCTACAACAGCTTCGACAAAAGTGCTGGCGCCACTTAAACATACTGCGCTGCCTCAGCCACACTGCTTGGGGGGCCGCCCGTCCAACTCTCTTACGACTTTATAAGGCTCTCATCCAGTCCCGCCTGGACTATGGGAGCCAGGTGTATGACTCGGCAGCCCCTTCTGCGCTTCGGGTCCTAGACCCCATCTTAAATGCTGGTGTTCGCTTGGCAACGGGAGCCTTTCGTACAAGCCCGGTAATGAGCCTCCTCGTTGAGGCTGGGGTTCCTCCACTGCGTTACCGTCGGCAACACTTGTTGTCTTCATACGTCGCTCGTGTCCACACCTCAGACCATCATCCGCATCGCAGGCTTCTCTTCCCAACTGCTGCACTCCCATCCTCTCAAAGACGGCCTCGGTCGGGTCTCCGGATTGCAGTCCGTGTCCATTCCCTTCTCTCCTCCCTGGAATCCCTTCCCTTCCCTCCTACTTTCCACTACTCTTCCCAAACACCTCCTTGGTGTATTCCTCGTCCGCAGCTACGGTTGGACTTGTCCTGGGACTCAAAAGCCTCCATTTCACCATCGGTTCTTCGTTGCCAGTTCCAGGAACTCCTTGACTCATTCCACGGTGCGGAGGTCATTTATACCGATGGTTCCCTGGTAGATGGCCATTCTGGGTACGCCTATCTCCATGGTGACCTTTTTGAACAGCGGTCTTTGCCAAGCGGAAGTGGTGTGTTCACTGCAGAGCTGGTCGCCATCTCTAGAGCTCTGGAACATCTCCGAGCCTGCCCTGGGGAGTCGTTTGTCATATGTAGCGACTCCCTGAGTGCTTTGCGAGCGCTCGACCAGTGCTTCAGCAAACTCTCTCTGGTGCAGAGTATCCAAGACACTGTTGCAGCTCTCCATAGGTCAGGTCGCTCAGTGGTCTTCGTATGGACCCCAGGGCACGTCGGCATACCTGGTAATGAGCGTGTGGACCAGTTGGCCAAGCAGGCCACCTCCTCACGCCGTCTTGACATTGGGCTCGTGGAAACGGACCTTAGGTTGATGCTGCACCGGAAGGTGCGAGGTGCTTGGGGCTTGGAATGGTCTGCACTGAGTGTGCCAAACAAGCTTCGCACAATCAAACCATCCACAGCCACATGGAAAACCTCACTGAGGCCCTGTCGTCGAGACTCCATCGTGCTGTGCCGCCTCCGTATCGGGCACACGTGGTTGACACATGGCTATTTACTTCGCCATGAGCCACCGCCCGTGTGTCGCTGTGGTGGCGCCTTGACGGTGGTTCATCTCCTGGTGGACTGTACTGTTTTGGCCCCATTGCGGCGGTCTTTTAATCTTCCAACTACCCTATCCTTAGTGCTAGGGGACGATGCCTCCATGGCTGACTCTGTGCTCCGTTTTATCCGTGCAGCCGGTTTTTACAATTCTATTTAATGTAGGGTGAATTCTCCTGACCTTTTAACCGTATTTTACTGTTTTATATCTTCTGATTAACAGACATTCGTGTTGCTGTGACATTCGTGACTGGCCCGTCCATTTTTATCTCAGTGACCAGCCAGCCACGGATTCGCATTTCAAATTTTAGCATGATTGACTAACTTGGTTTTATTGTTTTATTTTTGTATCTGTGCTGTTGGTTTCTCTATGTTTGTTGTTTGTAAATTTCATCAGTGACATGTACTCTTGAGTATTCATATGGTTGTTTACAATTAAATGGACATTCTTTGTTGGGAACAGGGGACTGATGACCCAGTAGTTTGGTCCCCTTTAAATAACAACAACAACAACAACAACAACAACATTTTGTGGCAGCTCACTTTTATTATGTGTTTCCTTTCGGAAAGGTACTTCCGATAAAAGATTGGGTATGCCTCCTCTGATCGCTTTAAACAAGAGAACGGTATCCCTCAAGGGAGTGTTCTAAGTATGTCGGCATTTGTCCTTGCAATTAACAGCATTACATCCACCGTATGGTGACCCTTACAGTGTTCTTTGTGAACGATTTTTCCATCTTCTGTGCATTCTCCGTTGCAACAGCTGCTTATTAATTGCATTTGATGATCAGGTGGTTGGAGGAATACTTGTTTTAAAACTAGGGGACACTGTTCCCACCTTTCTGGACAAGTTGGAATATCTTGGCCTCACTTTCGACGAGAGGCTAATGTGGTTACAGCACCTTAAAGAAATCAAACTACAATGTCTTGCGGCTCTAAATATCTTCAAATGTCGTAGTCATAGGTCTTGGGGTGCCGACAGGGCACCCAGAACAGTTTTTCATTTATTAGGTGGACCTGTTTGCTATCCTGAGTGCACTAGAACAGATCAAAAGGCATTATGGTGTGAAGTACCTGATCGGTTTTGACTCCCACAGCCCCCTTTCACGCTGTCTACGAGTCTATCCTAGGCACATAGGGATCCGGGAAAATGAGCTGGCCGATAAAACAGCTTGCTCCCTCCCCCCTGCCGTACGCTGTTCTGTCTCACTGAAGAGTGTCACCTCATTTGTGACACAAGAAACATGGTTTTGTGGGAGGATCAGTGGCTGGATATCGCAGATAATAAATTACGTGCTCTAAAATCTTCAGTACGTTCATGGCATATTACCTTCCACCCTCAACGAGCTGATGAAGTCACCGTCATTCGTCTTATGATTGGACATTGCCCACTGAAACATGGTTTTATTTTACGCCGTGTGGAACCGCCAGTGTGTAACAGATGTAGAACACAACTGTTGATCTGACATATTTTAATGGAATGCACTTTATATGATGGTCGAGGGCAAATTTCGGTCTCTCATGGGACCTGAAATCTATTTTAGGTGACGATGAGCTAACCGTGGATTGTTTTTTAAGGTTTTATATTATGCCTGGACTTCTTCTCAGAATATTGGGTGTGCGATTTTAATGTGTGGCAGTGTTGCTCGGTCACCCTTTATTTTTAAGTACTCACCAGGCCACAAACATCTGTCGATATTTTATCCTTATCTGTAGCCCTTTTTAAAATGTTATTTTAAGACATCCTACAACTTTGGTTATACTTTTAAATTCATAATTCCATACGACATGCAACAACCATTTTGTTTCCATCTGTTTACGTTTGAGCATGGGTGCTGATGACCTAGCTGTTGAGCGCCCTAAAACACCAATCGTCGTCATCAGCAAATGTGGCTTGACTGCAGGATTTGGACTGCCCAAGGCGAATGCAAACAGTGATGGAGGTAAGGAGGCAACATAGAGAGGGAAGCAGGGGTGGGGGGAATACACCAGCACTGTCTTACTGAGTATGCTCTGACTGACTATTGGAGGCAAGAGAACTGGCAGGAGGGAACGGGAGAAACTGGAATGCATGCCAAAGTATGGATGGGGGAGTGAGGGGTTGTTGGGGGCAGGAACTAGTGAAGGTTTTGGCCTGGGGGGATTATGGGAGTGTAACATATATTGTAGGGAGGGTTCCCACCTGCACAGTTCAGAAAAGCTGGTGTTTGTGGGGAGGATCCGTATAGCACAGGCTGTGTAGTTGTCTTTGAAGTGAGCCACATCATGTAGGGCTGCATGCTCTATGTCATGATGGTTCTGCTGACTCATGGTCACTGTGTGACGTTGGCCGTTCATGTGGACAGAAGCTTGTTACTGCTCAAGCCCACATAGAATGATGCAGTGTGAAGACCATATGCCTGCTTTCACAGAATGCCCTGCCTTTCATGGTACAGGAAATGCTTGTGATGGGACTGGAATAGGTGCTTGTAGTAGTGGTGGTGGTGGTGGTGGTGGATAGGACAGGTTTTGCATCTTGGTCCATTGCAGCGATATGAACCATGGGGTAAGGCGGTGGGAGCAAAAATGGACAATAATATTATGTAGGGATGGACAAGGATATTACGTAGGTTTGGCAGGTTACTGAATATCACTGTAAGGGGGGGGAGGGGAGAATAGTGGGTCAGGTATTCTCATTTCAGGCAGGATCTCAGCTAGTTAAATCCATGTTGGAGAAAGTGGTTTGATTGCCCCAGTTCTGGGTGGTATTGCGTCATGAGAGGTTCTGTGGTTGTGGGTATGAGATAGATGGTGGGTGACTGGACAGAGAGGCCATGTGAGATATTTTTCTGGACAAGGTTTGGAAGGCGTCAGTGAGGCCATTGCCATATTCGGAGAGGGACTGCTCATCACTGCAGATTTGGTGACCACAGTGGCTATGGTCTATAGAAAGGACTGTTTGGTGTAGAATGGGTAGCTGCTGTCGAAATGGGGGTATTGTTGATGGTTGGTAAGTTTAAGGTGGACGGAGGTACTGATGAGGCCCTCATTGACGTGGAGGTCAACATCGAGGAAGGTGGCTAGTTGGATTGAGGAGGACCAGGTGAAGTGAGGTGTTAAGATTTTTGGAGGAATGTGTTTCTTTTTCTGATGAAGGCCACAACAGTCGACCCCCAGGGGTCTCAGCATTTGTTTGATTGGTACGGGCTTGGTGAACCCAGGGTCCCTGAGCTGGGGACTGCATCACCCAACAGTCCTCTATACTATAAGCTTTGTACGTGACTCAGCAACCACCATATGGTGCAACTGTGGAAAGTTGTGTGTTATAGAGTCCAAGGTTTTTGGCTTACCCACCCAGGTTGTGAGGATGGTCAAAATTGGAAAAAAAACTGAATCTCAAGGTGTGCTGCACACTTAGGAGTTGCATGGCTGTTAAGGTGGATTAGTTGCCAGCGGGCATTCTCTGGGGATCTTCCATACTTCAGTTGTATTGTGTTTGTCTAGACTTGCGGGGCTCTGAGTGGACCATTTTCCCTAGCTACTTGTGGGAATATCAAATGTCAGAAGTCAAATGTTGATGGTTGAATGGCCACCATTGTCTCTAAGTGTGGCAGAAGAGAATTTAATACTGTGTTATATGACCCCAAATTGTTCCCTTCCCTGGCTATGTCATGGGAGTAATGTTGGGATCCGTACTCTCCCAAATTCCTTGTATGCAGCAGAAATGATGGAGAATCATTCAAGGCAACCAAGCCTCTTTTTCTTTGTCAAACATCTAGAGCAGAGGTCGGCAAGTAATCTTAGATGGGTGTGGATACTTTTGAAAATTTTTATTGAGGTCCAGAAGTAAAACATCATATTGCTTATAATTTTTTTATTTTAATTTTCACTCACAAGATAGTATGAAATACAATAGATGTGAAATAAAAATGTATTAAAAAATCCAGAAAAACTTATATTATTTGCTATTTATTTATTTTCACCCACAAAAAGTATGAAATAAAATGGACAGTCAAACTTGTATTTAAAAATTCCAGAAACAGGTCATACATTACATATAATATTTTTTATTTTGATTTTGACTAACAAAGTATGAAATACAATGAAATATGCATATTTGTGTTAAAGAAAGAAAGTGCTAGAAATTACATTTATGCTCTTGAGCCAATTTCTTAAAGTTAGGTTCATGTGCCGAGCAGTTTATCTGAATAGTGGGCGGGTGTTTATCTTGAGTGATAATTATTCTTCAAGAAATGCATTTTTGAAAATGAAATATCACAAATATATGTAGAGCTAAACATAGTTGCCAGGTAGATGGCTTTTGCAGTTCTCTTCCTTCAACTCTATTATCAACATTTGGCATTTGGAGTAAAAGCTTTGAAAGTTTGAACAATTTCACAGCCACATCCGTCCATTCTGCTGTTGGAGAAACCTCAATATTTGTGAGAACTTGTCTTTGAAAAGTCTTTGAATCTTGCTGCTAATTCCTTCTTAAGATCTGCTGAGAAATTTGAGAATACAGAACTATTTCAAAATTATTATTATGTTCAAAAATTGTTGGGAAATGGAGAAATTCTTGACTTAAAATGTCTCTTGCAAAAGGAAGATGGCAAACTTTGAAGCAAATCACATATTTATTTTCCATTTACTTGTAGCTTGGTATTGAGTACATTTAAATGTTTCAGGACGCCTTTAAAAAAATCCACAGCCAGCATATTGCATTCGTTCGCAAGAAACTCCAAATAGTTTCTTGCTTGTGGTGGATCCAGGTTTTCTAAGAAGCATGTTACTTCTTTTATTTACCAAAAATGTTCAATCACTTGACCTTTACTTAACCAATGAACATTGTTGTACTGCGATAATTTAGAATGTGCCGAATCACACTCAGAAAGAAACTCGTTGAACTGTCAGTGCTGAAGAGAACACCCAAGATCTCATAAAATTAATCAACTTGATTAACCTGTGCATCACTTCCTTCAGAGTAACACCAAGTTTACCAAAAAGGACTGCTTGGTGAATTACACACTGCATTCTTGTCTTTGGTTCTCTTTACTAGTCCTTTTTCTTTGCTGATCATCAAAGGGACCCGTCCCTTGAAAGAGAGACAATTTTATCATAACTAATGTTTAATTTTGTCATAAAGTTATCAGAAGTCTTGAATAAATCTTCTCCTTGAGTCTTGCCTTTCAACGGGGTTATTATAATTCCTCCCTAAATTTTTTGCTGTCTGTATCCAAAAATTGCATGAAAAATGGATATTTCTTCTTCGTCAACTATGTCACATGAGTCATTGAGTGCTATGGCATATCAAGGTGCCTTCTGCAGAAGTTTGAGCAAACGATTTTTTTGTCGGCAGCTAAATACTTCTTACTGACAATAGAATACCTTGAATCGTGGCAACTACATCCTTCTTCTCTTTAAAAAGTTCCAAGACTACTTCCAACATACAATTTTTTATTTACTATTATGAATATGAAAATAGTTTCTGGTGTATGTTAAGAATCCAAAAAATATGCATCATTGCTCCTGCAAATTTTTCTTGCTCGCTCGTAGTGCAAACTTAGGAAGGCTTTGTAAGAAGCTAGATATGGTTGGAGTTTTTCTTGGTGAGCTTCACTAACCAGAGGAATATTTTTATGAAACTGCTAATGAGTTGTTTCATAGTGTTGTTTTAAATTGGCACTTTTTAAGAAGAGTGACAGTTCTGTCATATATGAAGCAAACTGGAACGGTCCAGGCCTGTCAGGCATAACGTTATTTGCGCATAATGATAAATCTACCTGTATTGTTAAATTATGGAGAAAATTATAAGGGTAGCAATCATATGACTGGTTACCTACAGAGAAAAGATGCTTTTTTTATAATAATAATAATAATTTGAGTATGTAATTTTCAAAATATTTTTGGGGTCCGGTTTTTGGCTTTCTGCAGTCTGCACCTGCACCATGGTGCGCCAGTTGCCAACTGCTGATATAGAGAATATGTTTGGGTAAGTCAAAGATGCAAAGTGGTTGCATTCGGATAGTAGCAACATCCCCTGCCCAGTTGTGGGCGCTACTCGCTTGCAACAAGCTAGGAGATGATTCTGCCTCCATCCCTGCACATTGCACATAAGAGTTTAAACATGGTCCAGGGGATTATCTCTCACCCTGATCTCCTCCTGCAGTACAATGAGGAGTCACATACCAACCTGAAATAACAGGGTGTTTACTTCATCCTGCACGGCTACTGGGAGCTTAAGGACAATAGCGTTACCTTCACCTTGGCTTTCGAGTGTAATTCTTTGGCTGTAAAAGTGCGTAGTGATTTCCGACATTCCTCTTTGTTGCGGTTGGTTCAAGTGCTGAAAATTGGGCACATGTCCTCCAGATGCAATTCAAACTCCACATGCAGAGATTGTGGGTGTCCATCACACATCCTTACACTCCTTGTACTCCACCTCTATGTCAACTGTGGACAGCACCATTCCCCTTGTTTGCTGGTCTACATGACACTCCATATAGAGAGGAAAATCAGGAAGTACAAGACCATTGACAAACTTTCTTACACAGAGGCAAAAAATAAGTTTGTACCCTTTAAAACATCATTTGCTATTTTATCATCATCATCCTTCTCTTCAGGGGTGACGTTGATAAAACTTTTACCTTCATCTTTGGGCCCTCAGGGCTGTCGGGCTCAATGTGCCCCCTTGATGATTGGGGACTCTTTTTTTAAATGTTGCTCCCCAATCATTCATTTTGATAGCAACCCACTCCCAGCCTTTGTAGACACTGATCCCGTCCCTAAGCTGGAGAAGCCACAGCTTCCTCTGGCTCCTCTCACAAGGAAAGGACACTGGGACACTACCTTCTGCATTTCCTTTTTTAAACTTAATGTCAATGTGATTTACAACCAATTTCTGAAGGAACCACAAGCTGCTGATTGAATGGAATGCCAGTCTTCATCTGTCCCTGAAGTCAATTCAGATTATTACTTCCAGCCTGTGGAACCGAAGGAAGTGGAGAAACAAGAAAAACCAAGTGAAACTTAAGATTTTGAGGAAGCAGTGGAGATAATAGCATCCCCTGGGAACCTAGAACTCGCTGACACCTCAGAAACGCTGGACATTGATTGGCACTCAATTGGTGACAAAAAGTCACCCAGAGGTATAAACCATTCTTTCTGTTAATTCATGGCATCTCAAAAAACCAATAGCTTCATCCTCCAGTGGAATTGTGATTTTTAACACCTGCTTGACTTGCAACATCAGTTAACCATACCACCTGCTTTCTGTACTACCCTCCAGGAAATATGGTTTCTGGCATTTTGTAGACCCCCACCCTTCGTGGCTATCAGGGCTACTATAAAAACCATTCAGCCTATGACAGAGAACCTGGTGGTGTCCAACTCTGGCCTTTCCACTGTCGCCAATGCCCGTGCCTTTCCACATGGCTCTCAAGGCAGTGGCTGCAGAATCTGGGCAATGCAGTAAATTACTGTCTCTTCTGTATACATTTTCTCAGGTGAGTTTCTCTCTCCCACTGACCTCACTGCCTTGGTTGACAAACTTCCCCCACCATTTCTCCTCTGGGAGACTTCAATGCCACCACCCTTTGTGAGGTGAAACCCAGCCTTGGGATGTTGAGACACTTCTGGCACATCAGTAATTTTGCTTTCTGAACATCAGTGCTCCCACAAATGTTAGCATGGCGCTTGGCAAGCCAGTGACCTATCTCTTTGGAGCCCTAGCCTTCTTCCTTCTCTCAGCTGGTGACTCCATGACAACTTGTAGCAACCCCTTTCCTATCCTTACTTTTTTCTTGCAGTTTCAACCCACAGACCACCTGCCTCAATGGTCTCTTTGCAGGACTGATTGGCCAGCTTATGGCTCAGTGCTGTGGTTAGTGCTCCACTTCCTACTGATGTAGATATGGCAGTTCACTGGGTCATTGCAACTATTGTTTCTGCAGATTAAGTAACTGCCCTGTGTTCCCCTTGTTCACATCAGTTTGTCATTGGCTTGGTGGCCATAGGAGAGCATTGAGGACATCTGGGAAAGTTGGCGGGCACGTCAGTGCCACCATTCTGTAGAGCATCCAGTCCGAACTTGGCGACTGATCCATCAGAATAAGCAAGACTGTTGGGAGAGGCAAGGTGCTACCATTGGTCCCCCCCCCCTCCCCATTTCCCCTTCTTAGGTGTGGTCCAAAGTTTGTCGCCTGTTCGGCTTTTGCCCACCAGTGGGAATCTGTCTCTCTCCTCATTCAGAGTACCCTCTGTACAGACTGAACTGCAGTCACTGAGCACATTTCAGAGCATTACATTTATGGTTCTGCAACTGCTGCCTACAGGTTGGATTTCGGCACTCTTTAAGAGTGGATCGAGAGTAAGTGGTTGTTATGTCGCATGTATCGCTGGGAAACTTTAAATACTCCATTTAGAGACTGGGAATTCCAAAGTGCCCTTGGTGCATGTCCCGATACCTCTCCAGGACCAAACTGTGTTTACAGCTAATTCCTCTGCCAGCTCTCAGTGGACTTTAAATGTCAACTGCTTGCTCTGTTCACTAGTCTCGGAGAAGAGGATGTTTTTGCATCCCAATGACAGAATAGCATTGTCATCCCAGTGATGAAACTAGCGCAGTGGTCGATAATACTGCTCTCAGCCCCACCAACATTCTGTATAAGCTTCTTGAACGGATGGTGAGTTGGTGGCTCATGTGGATTTTTGAAGCTTGAGGTCTCCTGCCCCACAACAGGGAGGGCTTCCATCAGGACCTCTCTGCTATTAGCAATTTTGTGTCACTTGAGTCAGCTATCTGTACTACTATTCCTTGGTGTGAGCATCTTGTTGCAGTCTCTTTTGATGTCCAGAAGGCGTATGATAACACCTGGTGACATCGTATCCTAACTACACTGTATTAATGGGGTTAGGGGGTCTGCTTCTGATCTTCCTCCAACACTTTCTCTTACTCCGATTCTTTTGGTTTAAGGTTGTACCTCTAGCAGCTCACACCATGTGTAGGAGAACAGTGTCCCATAGGGCTCCGTGCTGAGTGTTCCTCTCTTTTTGGTTGCAATTAATGGTCAAGCTGCAGCAGTGGGGTCATTGGTCTTTCTCTTCTTGTTTTCCGGTGACTTCTGCATGTAATAAATCAATTTCCAGAGACATATGTAGTCTCAATATGTTGAATTGAAGGGGAGACATTGAATTAAAATATGTACCACTGCAGGAATTTGAACCTGGGACCTCCTGCTTACTAGGCAAGCATTTTAACCACTTAGTCACAATGGCCTTATGGATACCACAATTGCACAGACTGTCTTAAAGCACATCTCCCTCTACAACACAAACTTCAATACTGCCTCATGTTCCCATGTTCCCCTGTATAATACGTATCACTGTTGCCGTGGCTCTCCAATAGTGGCTAAGTGGTTAAAGTGCTTGCCTAGTCTCGGGATTGAATACTGGTTGTAGCATACATTTTAATTCAGTTCCTCTCCTTCAGTTCAATATCTTTGATATATTGAGACAAAATATTTTTCAGAAATGTCTGTATTATTTGATATTTATGTGCCTGAGGTACGAGACAAGATTGTTTCCATTAACGTTCACTGCTGGAGTGCTATTCTGCTATTGAAGAACCTCGGCAACTTGATTACGTTTTATTAGGAGAACATGGGGCAGAATTGAAATTTGTGTTGTGGAGGGAGACATGCTTTAAGACAATCTGTGCCATTGCAGTATCTATAAGGCCACTGTGGCTAAGTGGTTAAAGCACTTACCTAGTAAGCAGCAGATCCCGGGTACAAATCTCGGCCGTGGCACAAATTTTAATTCAATGCCTCTCCTTCAGTTCAACTTCTGCATGCATTTCAGTTCTGCTAGTATTGGTGTTGCTGAATGGTAACTGCAGGGAACCATCTGAAAAACATATTATTCTGCCTCTGCCCTTGATTTCCAGAACCCTGATAATGCATTTCTGTCAGCGTCAGTTTACCTGAATACAGAGCTATAACTGACTGATGAACTCCTTCACATTGAGCAGACACATTGCTTCTTAGGTATGATCTTCACTGCCAGGCTCACTTGGGTGCCACCTTCATCAGCTGAAATAAAAATGCTTGCAATATCTGAATATTCTTCACTGCCTCAGCCATACTGCCTGAGGAGCCGTGCGTTTAACTGTCCTGCAGCTTTATAAAGCCTTAATCTAATCATGCCTTAATTATGGGAGCTTGGATTGTAGATCCTCGACCCAATTCTCCATAGTGGTGTCCGTCTGGTGACGGGCTTTCCACACAGCCCAGTGACAAGCCTCCTTGTTGAAGCTGCAGTCTTTCCCTTGTGGTTCCATTAGCAACAGCTGTTAATTTAATACCTTACCCAAGTTCATGCCTCGTTCCACTAACAAAATCACAAGCTTCTTTTTCCAGCTGCTGCATGCCCCTCCCATCCATGGTGGTCCAGGTCAGGCCTTCCAATTGTGTTCCAGATTCGTTACCTTCTTTTGTCACTAAAGTCCCTTCCCATCCCTCCCATGTTTCAGTACTCTTCCCATGCTACTCCTTGGTCAATTTCTCACTTGCAGCTGTGTGGAATTGTCCTGAGACACAAATACCTCAGTTTCACCATGCCAGTTCCTGACTTTCTTGACTCATTCCATAGTGCAGAAATTGTGTATACCGATGGTTCCCTGGTGGATGGCCAAGTAGGGTATACCAATCTCTCTGATTGGTGACCTCATTGAACAGCTTGCCTTGCCTCATGGTGGTAGTGTTTTTACCACAGAGATGGTCATTATTTCTCGTGGTCTCTGAGCTCAATCCAAAGAGTTGCTTGTTATCCTTCACCAGTGTTTCCCTTGCCATCCTTTTGTGTAGTCTATTCATGACTCTTGGCTTCACCCTTGGCTAGTCTGGCCATTTAGTGATCTTTGTTTGGACCCCAGTCCACATTGGCATCCTAGGGAACAAATGCATCAGTTGGCTGGCCCCACTTCATGATCCCTGGAGATTGATCTCTTGGAAAACGATCTTCTATTGAAGTTGAATCGCAAGGTCCTTGGGGTCTTGAGTTCAGAATGGTCTGACTCAACTGTGCCAAACAAGCTCTATACAGCTGCATGGAAGTCCTCATTGAGGGCCTCTGTCACCTATGTATTGGCCACATATGGTTTACATGTGGCCACCTTCTTAGTCGAGAGGACCTGTCCAAGTATCACTGTGTTGCTTACTTGACATTGGTCCACATCCTAATAAAAGGTCCCCTTTTAGCCTTTTTGTGGCAGTCTTTCAATCTACCTACTGCACTTCCTTTAATTTTCAGTGAGAATGCTAAAAAATGTTAAATGTTTGTAGAGTCTATGGGACTTAACTACGGGGTCATCAGTCCCTAAACTTACAAACTACTTATGAACTACTTACAACTAAGGACGGCACAAATATCCATGCCCGAGGGGGGGATTCGAACCCCCGACCGTAGTGGCCGTGCGGACCGTGACTGGAGCGCCTCAATCCCCTCGGCCACCGCGGTCGGCAGTGAGAATGCCTATATGGATGTTTTATCTGTGCAGGTGGCTTTCATCACTCCATATAATGGCAGGTGCCTTAGTTTGATCTCTCAGGTTTTCACCCCTCCAGCAATTTTAAAATCATTCTCACTTTTGTGTTGTTTGTCCTGCTTATTGCTGGAGGATTTTAAGTGTGTGCAGAGTGGCTGGCTTATTCTTAGTTTTCCTGTGTTTGGCCATCCACATCCTCCTGCTGTAATCTTTTAGTTATGTCAACCACTTGCTCTACTCTTTCTGTGTTTTCCTCCTTTTGTGTTGTCACTGCTCTGTATATTGTGGGTTTCCCCTCTGGGTTCTGAACATTAGATTTTTCTTTGTTCAGTCTTTTGCTGAGATATCTTAGCAAGGAACAGGGGACTGATGACATAGCCGTTTAGCCCAAACACTAAGCAACTGTAACAGCTGGGGGGGAGGGGGGAAAGGAACCATACCCCCAACAACAACATTGGTATGTCGGTAACAGCTGAAGCATTCTTCCGCTAATCCATTTCTTGCCGCCTGTCTGCTTCACCATTTTTTCATCTTCTTCTTTCACATTTCTCTGTTCATCGCCTCCTCCTCCTCCTCCTCCTCCTCCCTCCCTCCATGAAGTATATTTGTCAACTTTCATTGTGATCCATCAAATGGTGTCTGAAGTCTATTTCAAGGTATACTTCGTCATGGACCATAGTGGCTTGCGGAGTATAAAAACTTTTTTCCACAAATAAATAAATACATGTGCCAACTATCACAATGGTCAGTGTAATTTTATTATTCTGTACATAACAAATGAAATTGTTGAAGACACACAGATAGAAGGGGCAAAAAGAGAGAGAGAGAGAGAGAGAGAGAGAGAGAGAGTGTAAAGTGTCTGATTCATGTTCCACTGTAGTAGGAATCAAATTGTTCATTGGAACTTTGTCCTGTTAAATTTTTGCAAGCTCTTACGCAAACACCCTGTATAATTGCAATTTATTGGGTCAACTTTTGTTGTTGTTGTTGTTTGTTTGTTTTTTCCCCCCTACACATCTCGGGAATGTTATTAGATTTTGATAAATGGATACATGTTGTTTCTACTTCTTTTTTTGGCAGTGGAAACTTAAACTTTAATTAAACTACTTAAGATCATTTTGGAGTAGACAGAGATAGTGGTCAGAGTGTATTCTGTTTGTTTCTCAGACGAAGGCCATGGCCAAAAATTTTTGTGTTAATGTGATTTTCTTCTTTAAGGTGAGTTTGGATTTTCCATTGTTAGTAAACTTGTCTGTATGTCATTAGTGTCAGATGGTTGTAGCTAGCTTAAACTATGAAATAATATGTTTAACAAAGTGGCTGTTGACAAAATATAATTTTCTAGTTAGTATTCAAAAGCTAACAGTTTGGATATTATTTTAGGCATAGTCAGCTATTGAGTAATGATTAATAAACTTTTCTCCCCTTCAGGAAGCAAATTCAAGAGATCAACTGGCAGCGAAAGAATATGCAAACTCAAGGTGGTGAAAAATTAAGACAACTTGAAGCACAATGGGTAGGCCTAGTGAGTAAGAACTATGAAATAGAACAAGCATGTGCACAACTAGAAAAGGAAGTGGAGAAAGTAAGGCCAAAGAAGACTGAAACCAACAGTGAATAAAGTATTGCTATGTAGACTTTTTAGTATAAATAAAATTACAAAAAACTGATTTACTGTAACAATATATTTATTGCATACATGGTATGTTCTGTATATTACATATTTACAGCAGTAAATTCTTGTGAAACATATTTAGTCTTGTCTTTCATTTCTCCTTTATACATATGTACTAAATAATCTATTCAAGCAGACTAAAAAGGCAAGACTGGCCACTAAAAATAGATTTTGCCATCAATATTTCTCTCACTCAATAAATAGTCAGTCACATATGTTGTCCTACCAATAATTACAAGTAAATTAATTGTCTTTGTAGACAATCAAGTTAATTATTTCCCTGACGGTCTTCAGCAAAATTCAGGCACTCATTTCTCTTCCTTACTTTCATGAGCCTGTCACAATGAAGTCTCACTAGCTCCAGAACTCTGTGAATGGCTTCCCGAAGGTGGTATCTGTGGAACTTGATAATTATTTACTTTGTGGCCACATGTTTCCTCTTCTAAAATACATATCCTCTGCTTCAGGGTTCGGACCTGCAAAAACAAATTAAGAAACTTGCTATACAATCAAAATATTTCTTCTTCTCCAAGTCTTTTTTACACACTGGTACAATTGTTATTAATTTTTAGGACATGTACAATGCAAGAAATGAAGAATCCATCTTTTAACATATTTCATATTTGTAGTTAGTTGTTTACGTTAGGTGGTTCAGAATCAAATTTTTTTTTTTTTTTTTTTTTTTTTTTTTTTGGGGGGGGGGGGGGGTGGGATTTTGCAACAGCATACCACAGCTATTAAAACACAATTGTATTCAAACGTATTTCGAAGTTCATTACTGCTTTGCGTTTACGCTTCAAATCACGATCATGTAGTGTGAAATTTAAATTCTGGTATTTATATATCAAATCACTTTTACCACGTGGAACTACTTTTCTGTTTGCATTGCCATTCCCATGAATAACTGCCAAGTTTAAAATAAAGGATTTTGATGACACTACTAAAAACTACAAAGAGTTGGAAGGGAACTATATATTTCATTTTGTTTCGTTTAACAATTTTAGTTACCAAATTAAATATTCTTGAAAAGAGAGGGATTCGCTGGCCAGTACTTATCTTAGTTCTGTACCGCCAAGTCACACAAAAACATGAAAATGGAAACAAAAAAATATGACACAATCTTTCAGAAATAGTTTCCTTCATCAGGTACGAGAGAAGGGAAGAGCAACGGTTGGTACCAATGGTAAAATCATTATGACATAGTAGACACAAAGACAACAGACTCTGAAACCAATCTTTGGTTTTTCAAAGCAAACGCTCTTGTTCCGTTGACTTAACAGAACTGAATTCTGAAGGGAAGAGTCTATGTGGTATCTCCTTTTATATGCTTTGGGTCTGCCATGTGGCAATTGCTTGCCCAAGTATGCATACCCTGAGTCCAGTGGACCCAGAGACAATTTCAATTTTTATACAATGTGCATTGTACATGTTTATTTATATAACTAAGCAAATGTCCTTCAGACATATATGTATGAAGGAATGGACACCGGGCGATTACAGCTGTTAATGTAAATACAAGAATTGTATTCACAATTTCAAATATGAATCGGCATCAGTTGTATGATTTAATGGTGTCATATGACAATTTTTTGCTGGACTGGGATTCTCTCTGTGTAGGAATTCGATCATAGAATGTATGAGCACTCATGGGCAATAGGCAGTGTTTGGCATATGGAAGTTTGCTTAATTTCAGAAGGCATACACTGGTAGTGTAATTGTAATGTGACCAATTGAGAAAAGCAGGAAATTGGGGTGTGACTCCTGGTCCAGCAAAAAAAAATAATTCACATCACCATTAAAACATATATCTGATGCTGATACATTTATTGTAGTTTCACTTTTTAATTGCTATGAAAGATATAAAATTGACCCTCCATCCATTAGGTATTTCTCCTTGCAATATTCAATAGCACATTAAGTGTAAAAATCTGGGTCTTTAGTTTTGTGTGTCACTAATATTTTCTTCTTAATACAACACATTTGCATGACCTGTGGTTTATGTTGTATTATCATACATTGTTTCAACTGTCATGTAGCTCCCTCTTGTGTTCTGTACGAGAGCAAAATATTGCAGTAGATGATTGAGAGGGTATGAAACAGTTTAAAAATTCTGTAAGAATTTGGTATATAACAGTGTTGACAGGAGAACCAGTTGAGCCAACCTATAAAAATTTGGACCCTACCACAGTGAAGACTCTTTCAGGGCAATATTGCTAGTGCCTTTAGAAACATTACTATAGACAATTACTTTACATGTGTACCACTTGCTAAAAGTTTTAGTGAAGACCTAACTATAGTTTGAAGTTCCATCATGTTGGATTGAGGACTATAACTTGGTATTAAATTCATTTTAACCACCATCTCAGTTGCCTTTATTAAAACTAGTTCTTTGTGACTTTGTTTCAGACTTTGCTGTTCATTATCAAATTTTTCCTCAATCATAAGTATGATGTGCTTTGGTGAAGGTAGTGCCCCTCTGACTGATTTAAGCTGATGTTTGAAAACAACTTTTTTAATGACAATGCTACATTAGTGAAGAAAATAGTGTACTATAAGATGTATGTTGACAATGCTCTTTTATTAGTAGACTGTAATAATGACAAAAAAAAAAAAAAAAAAAATAATTTCCAAATTCAACAGCTTGCACAGCTAGATAAAATTCACTTTTGAGCTGGAAAATAAAGGATCTATTAATTTCCTTGATCTATGCATAAAAAATGTTGACTGAATGCATAGATTTGGCATTTTTTTGCAAAAAAAAAAAAACCCCTTGCTCTGATTGTGTTGTAAATTATAGAACCAACCATCCTAACCAGCACAAAGGTGCATTTTTTATATTTTGCCTTTAATTGGCAGTACACTGTCTCACTGACACCAGAAGGGCATAAAAAAGAGAGAGATATAATTAATTACATTGCTCAGGCCTCTGAATACCCAGCCACCTACATACAAAAAGTTTACAATAAAATTGCAAATAAACATGTTGTTGTTATGGTCTTCAGTCCGGAGACTGGTTTGATGCAGCTCTCCACCCTACTCTATCCTGAGCAAGCCTTTTCATCTCCTCATAAGAACGGCAAGCCACATCCACTTGACTCTGCTTACTATACGTGTCTCTTGGTCTCCCTCTGCGATTTTTACCCCACACACTTCCCTCCAATGCTAAATTTACGATTCCCTGATGTCTAAGAATGTGTCCTACCAAGCGATCCCTTCTTTTAGTTAGGGTATGCCAAAGATTCCTTTTCTCACCAATTCTATTCAGTACCTCTTCATTAGTTATGCGATCTACCCACCTAATCTTCAGCATTCTTCTGTAGCACCACATTTCAAAAGCCTCTATTCTCTTCCTGTCCGCACTGCTTATCGTCCATGTTTCACTCCCGTACAAGGCAACACTCCACACAAATGCCTTCAGAAAAAGACTTCCTTACACGTAAATTAATATTCGATGTTAGCAAATTTCTCTTTTTCAAAAATGCTTTTCTTCCCATTGCCATTCTGCATTTTATATCCTCTGTACTGCGACCATCACATGTTATTTTACTACCCAAGTAACAAAACTCATCTACCACCTTCATTGTTTCATTCCCTAATCTAATTCCTTCTGCATCGCCTGATTTTCTAAGACCGCATTCCATTATTTTTGTTTTGCTCTTGTTAATGTTCATTTTATACGCTCTCTTCAACACACTGTCCTTTCCATTCAACTGCTCTTCCAGGTCGTTCGCTGTCTCTGACAGAATTACAATGTCATCAGCAAAACGCAATGTTTTTATTTCTGCCCCCTGTACTTTAATCCCTATTCCAAATTTTTCCTTGCTTTCCTTCACCGCCTGCTCGATGTACAAATTGAATAACATCGGAGAAAGGCTACAACCCTGTCTTACTCCCTTCCCAACTGATGCGTCCCTTTCATGCCCTTCGAGTCTAATAACTGCGGTCTGGCTTTTGTACAAGTTGTAAATAACTCTCCTTTCCCTGTATTTTACCCCTGTTGACTTCAGAATTTGAAAGAGTGTATTCCAGTCAACATTGTCAAATGCTTTCTCCAAATCTACAAAAGCTAAAAATGTAGGTTTGCCTTTCCTTAATCTATCTTCTAAGATAAGACGTAAAGTGAGTATTGCCTCCTGGGTTCCTATGTTCCTCCTGAATCCAAACTGATCTTCCCCAAGGTCAGCTTCTACCAGCTTTTCCATTCTCCTGTAGATAATTCGTGTTAAAATTTTGCAACCATGACTTATCAAACTGATGGTTCTGTAATTTTCACACCTGTCTGCGCCTGACTTCTTTGGAATGGGGATTATTACATTTTTCTTAAAGTCTGAGGGTATTTCGCTTGTCTCATAAATCTTACACACCAGTTCAAATAGTCTTGTCATGGCTGGTTCTCCCAGAGACTTTAGTAGCTCTGAGGGTATGTCATCTACTCCTGGGGCCTTGTTCCGACCTAGGTCTTTCAAGGCTCTGTCAAATTCATCTCTCAGTATAGCATCTCCTATTTCATCTTGATCTACTTCCTCTTCCCTTCCTACAACATCGTCTCTAAGTTCATTTCCTTTGTAGAGCTGTTCTATGTATTCTTTCCACCTTTCAGCTTTCCCTTCTTTGCTGAGAACTGGTTTCCCATCCGAGTTCTTGATATTCGTAGAGTTGCTTTTCTATCCCCAAATGTCTCTCTTATTTTCCTGTAGGCGGTATCTACTTTTCCCCTTCTTATACATTCTTCTACAGATTTGCATTTGGCTTCTAGCCACTCCTGCTTAGCCATTTTGCACTTCCTGTCAATCTCATTTTTTAATCGTCTGTACTCCATTTTGCCTGTTTCATTTACTGCATTTTTATATTTTCTCCTTTCATCAATTAAATTTAGTATTTCCTGTGATATCCAAGGATTTTTTGTAGGTCTTGCCTTTCTACCTATTTTGTCCTCTGCTGCCATCACTATTTCATCTCTCAATGCTACCCATTCCTCTTCTACTGTTTTATTTCCCCCGGTTTCTGTCATTTGATGCCTAAATTTCCCTCTGAAATTCTCCAGAACTTCACTTTCCTTCAATTTATCTAAGTCCCATCTCCTTATTTTCCTACCTTTCTGCAGTTTTTTCAGTTTCAGCCTACAGTTCATGACTAACAAGTTATGGTCAGAGTCTATATCTGCCCCCGGGTAAGTCTTACAGTTTATAACTTGGTTCTGGAATCTATGTCTGACCATTATAAAATCTATCTGATACCTTCCGGTGTCTCCTGGTCTCTTCCATGTATACAACCTTCTTTTGTGATTCTTAAACCAGGTGTTTGTTACGATTAAATCATGTTCCGTGCAAAATTCTACCAGGCGACTTCCTCTTTCATTCCTCTTGCCCAGTCCATATTCACCTACTATTTTTCCTTCTCTTCCTTTTCCTACTACCGAATTCCAGTCTCCCATAACAATTAAGTTTTCCTCTCCCTTAACTGTCTGAATAATTTCCTTTAGCTCCTCATATATTTCTTCGATCTCCTCATCATCGGCAGAGCTAGTTGGCATATAAACCTGTACTACTATTGTCGGTGTTGGCTTCGTATCTATCTTTACAATGATAATGCGATCACTGTGCTGCTCATAGTAGTTTACCCGCATTCCTATTTTCTTATTCATTATCAGTCCTACTCCTGTGATACCCCCAATTGATTTTGTATTTATAATCCTGTACTCACCTGACCAGAAATCCTGTTCATCCTGCCACCGAACTTCACTAATCCCCACTATATCTAACTTCAAGTTATCCATTTCCCTTTTCTAATTTTCCTACCCGATTAAGGGATCTAACATTCCACGCTCCGATCCGTAGAATGCCAATATTGTTTTTTCCTGATGACAACATCCTCCTGAGTAGTCCCCGCCCGGAGATCCGAATGGGGGACTATTTTACCTCCGGAATATTTTACCCGAGAGGATGCCATCATCATATGTTCATACAGTAGAGCTGCATGTCCTCGGGGAAAAGTAACGGCTGTAGTTTCCCCTTGCTTTCAGCCGTTCGCAGTAGCTGTGTGGCAGAGCCACATTAGCTGATGTTACAAGGCCAGCTCAGTCAATCATCCAGACTGTTGCCCCTGTAACTACTGAAAAGGCTGCTGCCCCTCTTCAGGAACCACACGTTTGTCTGGCCTCTCCACAGATACCCCTCCGCTGTGGTTGCACCTACGGTACGGCTAACTGCATCGTTGAGGCACGCAAGCCACCCCACCTCGGCAATGTCTGTGGTTCATGGGGGTGGGCAAATAAACGTAGCAATGCAAAAGACAATGGTACCAACACAGTAAGTGACAAAATTAAAAATGTCAAAAAAATTCATCTCCCTTCCATATTATGGTACAATTGGTTCAAAAACCACCACCGTCTTTAGGAAAATCAATGTCAACATTTCTTTGTTTACTGATAGAAACCTAGGACAATTGTTGCCTCACAGTGTGGATAAAAATAATTGGTTAAATGAGCCAGGGATATACAAAATTACATGCTCGGACTGTGATGCCTGCTATATTGGTTAGACAGAGCACAAAGTAATGATCCGCTTTTGTGAACACACAGCTATTGAAAGAAAGAATGCTGCTGAAAAATCTAATTTTGTTGCCATCATAAATCTTCTGGGATTCACTTTACTTGATGAGCAAATAGAACCAAAAATACCCATTTTTGGGAATTGTTCGAAAACCGTCTGCTCAATGGAGAAGGAAGTCACACATCTGACTAGATAATGGGGGCCTTTATTGCACCTTCTACAGCTACATATTTCGAACTTCTTTACTGTCTATCAATTTTTAGCTGGGATCATTTAAAACAAATACAGTAATCTACTTTGTAACCTTTTACCAGACATTGTTGACTCATCTGTATTCATTTTATGGCTGTACCACATTTTACTGTATGCTTATTGTGATTTACAATTGACCTATATATTGAAGACCTTTTTATATATTTTGTATTTGACAAATTTGCTTAATAATAAACAATGTATTCTGAATTCGCCCATTTAGGGTGCACCATTGTTTGTATGAATCAACTGTAGCACTAGTGTTTATTATTGTAAACTTGTACCGTTTGAATGTAAATGGCAGGTTGTGATTGCCTATTTTGTAGATATGACACTGATAATGGCTAACTACCTAGCCCAAATCGATATGTAATTAATAAACAGATTTATTGTGACCAAATGCTGTGTGATCCCCAGTAATTACATCTACGGTCACTATGAACAGCTATCCAATTATTCACCTGACTCCATTAACCTCATGATCACACCGACACCTGCATCCCCACCTTCTACCTACTTCCCAAGATTCAAAAACCCAAACATCCTGGCCGACCCATTGTGGCCGGTTACCAAGCTGCTACAGAACGAATCTCAGCCTACATAGACCAACACCTTCAACCCATTATGTGCAGTCTACCATCCTTCATCAAAGACACCAACCACTTTCTCGATCGCTTGAAATCCTTACCCAGCCTGTTACCTCCGGATACCATCCTTGTAACCATTGATGCCTCTTCCCTTTACACAAATATCCCGCTTACCCAGGGCCTTGCTGCGATGGAGTATTTCCTTTCACACCGACCACCTGCAACCCTACCTAAAACCTCTTTCCTTATTTCCGTAGCCAGCTTAATCCACTTTTGAGGGCCAGACGTACCAACAACAAAAGGGAACAGCTATAGGAACAAGGATGGCCCCATTGTATGCCAACTTATTTATGGGATGCTTAGAGGAAGCCTTCTTGGATACTCAAGCCTGTTAACCCAAATTTTGGTATAGATTTATTGACAATATCTTCATGATCTGGACTCACAGTGAATAAGAACTCCAGAATTTCCTCTCCAACCTCAACTCCTTTGGTTCCATCAGATTCACCTGGTCCTATTTCAAATCCCATGCCACTTTCCTTGATGTTGACCTCCATCTATCCAATGGCCGACTCCACACATCCATCCACATCAAACCCACCAACAAACAATCTCCATTATGACAGCTGCCATCCATTCCATATCAAACGGTCCCTTCCCTACAGCTTAGGTCTTGGTGCCAAACAAGTCTGCTCCAGTCCTGAATCCCTGAACCAGTACACCAATAACCTGATAACAGCTTTTACATCCCACAACTACCCTCCTGATCTGGTACAAAAGCAAATAGCCAAGTCCACTTCCTCTTCCCCCCAAACCCAGAACCTCCCACAGGGGGACTCTAAAAGTGCCCCTCTTGTCATTGGATACTTTCCGGGACTGGAGTGGACTCTAAATGTGGCTCTCCAGTAAGGATACGATTTCTTTAAATCCTGTCCCAAAATGAGATCCGTCCTTCATGACATCCTTCCCATTCCACCGAGAGTGTCTTTCCGCCACCCACCTAACCTTTGTAACCTCCTAGTCAATTCCTAAGAAATCCCAAAACTACCTTCCCTACCCTCTGGCTCCTAGCCATGTAACTGCGCCTGGTGTAAAACCTGCCCTATGCATCCTCCCATCACCACCTATTCCAGTCCTGTAACCTGGTATACACAATTAAGGGCAGATCCACTTGCGACAGCATCCATGTGATTTACCAGCTGACATGCCTGCACTGTGAAGCCTTCTATGTGGGAATGACCGACCAGCAACAAACTGTCCATTTGCATCAACGGACACAGACAGACAAACATGAGCCTGTAGCTATTTTGTGTTAAATACGAGGGCCGGAACTTAGATAGTGGCAACACTGCTGTGGAGACACTTTGCAATGGAATATGCTATTTTCACTGATAACTCACATTGTCGACATACCTGCCTTACCTCCGAGCAAATGGACTCGCCCATCCCATGTCACGAGTGCACGCACACTCAAGGAAAACACAGTCACTTATGAGCGAGCAGTCTAACATAATGGTGTCACTACATTTTCGAAACAGGAACAATGGAGTTGGATCAACATTGAATGTGCCAGAAGTTGTACAGCATGACAGTGTCATCAAGGTCTTCAAGAGGCATGCAGGGAATTGGCATTGCCATACAGAACAGTGACACATTGGTAAAAAGCCTTCATCGAAGATTGGAAAACTGTAGTAGGTGTGCATCAGGCAGGTCATCCTAGTGTCTCTGAAGAAGTGCAAACTATTGTCGCATTAGCAGACAGTGATTGATGTCAGACAATTTGTGAGCTTGCCCATGAAACTGGATTAGCACATATGACTGTGATTAGCATCCTGAAGGAATGACTGGACATGTGAAAAATTGTATCATGAATGGTTCTGCAAGAATTGACGAAAATGCAGAAATGGATGCATTACGATGCTGCTCAGGTGCACTTGGAGTTTTATTAGTGCGAAGGAGATGCTTTCTTACGCTGTGTCATAATACTGGCTGAGACATGGGCCACATTGTATGAGCTAAAACTGAAACACCAATCCAACGAATGGCATCATTATGGGTCGCCACGAAAGTTGAAAATATGTCAGAGCCCCAGTATGGTGAAAGTTGTGATGATTCTTGTGCATGACTGTGATGATGTTATCCTAATGCATTACGATTCTCCACGGCAGACCATAAAGTCACATTATTACTGTTCGTTTTTGGAGCATCACATGCAGCCAGTTTTGTAAAAGAAGCAGCAACACTTTCTTTCCAACCCTTCCATTATTTTGCATGACGACATGTGGGTGCATACAGTGCAACCTGTGGCGGCTCTGTTTGGTCGATGGGACTGGGAAGTACTGTACTATCCACCACACTCCCCAGATGTAAGTCCTGCTTGATTTGAAGGAACCACATCATGGCATTTGCTTCAGAACTGTTCCAGGGATTTGACAGGCAGTAGATTGTTCCTCTCACAGCATCAAGAGAACAGGCTCTGCTAATGGTGTACTACGCCTTCCACACTGCTGGCAATGGGTTCTACACAATGCTGGTGACTAATTTGAAGGACAGTAACTGGTGCAAACTAACACTTTTGTATCGGTTGTGAATAAATAGTGGCAATTATTTAAGTTCCAACACTCATAATAAAAGTGTGCTTGCCTTTATTCTTTACACAACACAACATCCCATATATCACAAATGGTTTTTGCACAAGAGGAGACTTATCAGCAAGTAACTTTTAAGACAGCTGCTCTAACCCTTTATGATCTGCAAATCATCTAATTGCTTTCTACAGGCAGTCATACAACTAAATATGGAGAAATTAATTACTGTGCTTGGAGCACGCAATGTGGTGCACAAGTACTGTAAAAATTTGTTAATGATTTATTCTTTGTCAATAACATAGTCACAAATTTTCATCAGTTTATGATGAATAATTTTAGTGGTTTATGTTTCAGGTTTTATAATGTAATTTATTTAAAGATAAAAATGTACTCTCTAATATAAACATAAAAATGTTCAGCTGTTATAAAGTACTGATAAAAAAAAGTAAGGGGGTTGAAGAGTTACACCAAGTTGGGTTTTGTTCAACTCCAGATAAGGTGACAATATTTACATACTATTATAGTGGTTCAACATTTTTGGTGCAGAACAGTGTTTTTTTTAACCTTTTTCAATACACACCACCATTTCAACTAAAAATTTTCTGATGACTCCCCCTCCCCCTCCCCCCCCCCCCCCCCCCGCTCAATGTGTGACATTTGATAGGGAACAATTCTATTTTTTTTTTCTATAAATACATTTTCTTGTAAAAAAAACCACATTACATGATGAATTTTTTTTGTGTATTTTTTGGAATGAAACACCTCTTATTTTTCATGAATTGTAACAGAAAAATATATATTGCACAATCAAATTATGCTCATTAAGCAAGATCCTACAGTATTGTCAATTTGAAGCAAAACACTTTTTTTTTTTTTTTTCAAATTTCTCATAATTAACTTATTGCATCTTACCTATGGATTAGTTTCTAAAAACAGTTTCCAGGATTTTCACTTATTCAACATGGTGTATTTATTATGATAATCAAAGACTTACATAATTTTTATATACAATAAATTTCACCTTTCTTAGGCCTATGTTTTTGAATAATGGAATCCCTACTATTCGAACATGCAGTGGGCCACTTATTTTGCTGTGCAACTACTTCCTGCTGTGACAGCAACCCCCCGGGGGTCGCGACCCACAGGTTGGAAAACAATGCTGCAGAGTGTAGAGGATTTGAAGGATTATTTTGTATGCACTTTCTTATAGTGTAAATTTGGAATACTGTACACTGCTCATTCTGAAAATAAATTTTTGTAAGTGTAACTAATCACTTTACCTGTGAGGCATGCCTGTCAACCATTGCCAACATTTGCTGTTCAAGCTTTTTCAGTCTGGTTTGGTACTTCTTTTTTGAGCGTTCCAGTGTTTGGACAAGTGCACTGAAACAAAGTAATCTGTTATATTCAGTGCACTGTGAAGTGTATGATAACAATAATATTTTCATAGTAGCTACCTGTTGGCTTTTTTGAGATCATTAACAAGATCAGCAGATTGTTGATGCCTTAGTTCGGAGTTCTTGCTGACTTTCTCCAGTGTAGAAACAAGTTCCTGCAACCGCTCCTTCAGCCGTGCTTCTCTCCTTAATGCTTCTGACAGCTCAGATGTCATTTCCTCCACACATTCATTATTATCCATAGAAATTATTTTTCTCCTCTCCTGTAAAAGAAATAAATTTAATGATACTATGTCCTTTTTTAGTGAAAAACTTCATGAACACAATCATTACTATCACATAAAACAAGTTAAAAAAATGATTTATTACTGAACACTATTGTGCATGGATGAAGATGAAAGTCACCAAACCCCCATTTTTCCTCCTTTGTGTGTTTAGGAATCATCACTTCATTCTCCAGCTGTGGGCAATTTTCTGATTTTTCTGTACCAATTTTCAGGCCTATTTCACATCTTTAAAAACAGTTGCAAGTATTGTATTGAAGTACTGTAGCAAGGCAGTTAAAAATTAATTTAGAAATGTTTTAATATATGGAGTAGGAAATGCCAAAACTCCATGTAACATTATAAACATGGTGGAAAATTACTGATATTTTTTCTGAGTATAAAACAAAGTCCATATTTATGTAAATGTAAAACAGTCAACAATCCGAAGATTAGTTTGAACACCACAGTGATTTACTAGGCATGGTCCTGTTTGGAGGTGGGAGGCCGTTGCCTTCCTCCGACCTTCAAACTGACTTACCCAGCCAGTTACAGGAGGACCTACAGTTTAACATGGGTTCCGAACCACGGTGCTACTCGGTATTTTTCACATCAGCAACACTGCCAAAGGTGAAAGAAGTGGAAAGTGACAGATAAAAATCCTAGGACCTAGCAGGGATTGAACCCTTGACCTTTGGATTTGTAGTCTGGCATTCTACCACTGTGCTATGGAGCCGCACCATATTTATATATCAAATAATAAATCAGTCTCCAGAGACATAATTATTTTATCTTAATATATATTAATGATATTAAATTGAAGGAGAGGCATTGAATTAAAATTTGTGCCATTGCTGGGATTCGTACGCAGGACCTCCTGCTTATTAGCCAAGTACTATAACTACTAAGCCACCATGACCGAATGATACAGCAATTACATGGAATTGAAGTTTGTCTTGTGGAGAGAAATGTGCTTTACCACAGTCCATAAAATTGCTGCCGTATCCATTAGGTCTCAGTGGCTTATTGGTTATAGCATTTGCCTAGTAAGCAGGAGGTCCTGTGTTTGAATCCCAGCTATGGCACATATTTTAATTCAAAACCTCTCCTTCAATTTAAAATCCAGATTTGACTCAACAATATTATGAAATTGACAGATTCGGAACCAACATTAACAGGACCACTGAATTGCAGATAGGAACAAAGAAATCACAATATAGTAATAAGGACAGTTTACAACTCATAGCAAAGACGTGGCCACAAGCTGCCACAGGCAGAAAGTATGCCCCCCCCCTTCCCCCCCCCCCCCCCCCCCACACACACACACATTCATGCAGGCACGATTCTTGAACACATTACCACTGTCTCCAGCTGCTGCATCAGGTGTGGCAGCTGGAGATAGCAGTTATGTATGTGTGAGTTGTGCATGTGAAGGCTTTGGTCAGAAGCTTTAGTAGTGTGACAATGATTGTCTTTTATTTGTGCCTGAATGCAGCTCAGAAATTACCTAGGTGGTGAGTTGCTATCTATCCTTCTCATAATATTACTAAAACAAGATATTACAATCATTGCACCTCTTTCTTGTTCCCTTCTGCAGCCCCAAGGGGAAAATGAGGGTAAGGAAATGTAGTCTAACAAAATCAAGCATTGCTGAAGGAATTAGATCAGGTGATCAGACACTAAGGGTGGTAGATAATGTTTGTTACTTGGGAAGTAAAATAACATGGTTGAAATGCATATTATATAAGTTCAGAATGGCAGTGAAAAGAAAAATGTCTAAAGAAGAGAAATTTTGTTAACATCAAATATTAATTTAGGTGGGATAGATCGTGTAACTTTTGGGTGGTACTGAACAGAACTGGAGATGAAAAAATACCTGGCATTTATTGGTAAGATACTTCCTGAGACATCAAGGAATCCTCAATTTAGGTGATTTCTCTAAATCACTCCAGGCAAATGCCAGGATGATTTCTTTGAAAGGGCACTGCTGATCCTAGCTCCGAACTCCGACCGTGAGCTCCATCTTTAATGACCACACTGTTGACGCGACATTAAAACCTAAGCTTCCTTCCTTCCTCAGTTTAGTATTGGAGGGAAGTGTTGAGCACAACAATCACAGAGAGAGACCAAGAGACAAACACATAAGCAGGTTGAAATGGATGTGGGTTGTAGTTCTTATGTGGAGATGATGAGGCTTGCACAGTATAGAGTAAGTGGAAAGCTGGATCAAATTAGTCATTGGACGTAAGACCATGACATAACACAGTTATAGTGCATGGCACCTATATTTATCCATTTTATGTTGGATTTTGTTGGTGGTGTTACCATATTTTTATCCGCTCCATGCAGAATTAAATTTTAACAGTGCTTTTGCCCAACTGAATGTAAATTGCTACATTTTATCCCACTGTTGAAATTTCACATATTTTGAATGATAACCAAAGCAATAATTTAGAAACAATTGCACAATTTTATTGTCATTAGAAGTTTTAGAAGGTCATATCAATTTTCGTGTCAGTGAGTTGAAACTAACAATCAGTTATACAGCAAGTGAAATAATGTAATTCATCTGTTGTATTATGTGGTGTAATTATGCTTTACTGAAGAGATGACTTCCTGTAGAGAAAAGTCTTGTTAGAGGCACTTCCTATTGTTGGTAGGATGTACTTTTGAAACCATACATACAATAGTGTAGGTAACAGCTCCACAATTGGAGTCTTTCACCCTTGTGGGTGCTCATTTTAAAATTTTTCATGAGAATCTTGAGCTCGAGAGGAGAAATCCACATATTTTGTGCAGTGCAGGGCATCAAATGTCTGTCTCATATGTAATAGATTGTGTGTTTGCATCTCGTAAGAAACTTTAAAATTTATCATCTTCACACCTATCTCTAAAAGTCTTTGATCATTATTTTTCTTCATTTAATTGGTTTAAATTTATTTTTTTCATATAATTATTTTTCATTTGGAATTTTTCTGCCAGTGATATTAATTAATTTAAAGCATAAATTTCTTCCATTTTATCATTTAAAATGTTTGTCAATGTTATTGAATTCATTATTTCTAATCCTCATTCTAATTCAGTTATGTGTTATTTTATGATCCCTATTTTGCTTGGATCTTCAATACTTTATCTATATTCCAAGAAAATGTATGTTAAGTATTTTAAATGTTTGTATGGCAATCATAATAAAGTAAATCTTGAAATGAAAAATATATTTTTGACCAAATGCTTAGCCAATAAACAGATTAGTTTTTTAAATGCATAGGTGTACTTTTCATGTTTGTTTATTCTTGAAGTAAAGTAATCAAGTAATTAAACAACTGTCACATTAAAAAGTGAGCAAATGAAAAGAATAAATATATTTTAATGAGACACAGGATTAGAAATAAAAAAGACATTTTTCACTCTAAGTCCATACACAGGATATTTTGTTTGGTCAGAGCCCATATGTCATGTGTTTGTTTCTTGTGCTGTTCAATACAACAAAAAGTATTCTGTATATTTCTTCATACAAACTGACAGCAAGCTCTGCTGTGCTGGATTATCTGTGTCAGAATGAAGCGTTGGGTGTAGGCACTATAATGAAAACTGGGAAGGGGCTCCCTAATGAACTGAAAACCACGAAGCTTAGGAAGGAGTCAATGATGTTTTGGAGGATGGAACTTTTACTTGCAGTAAAATGAAAGTCATCCAAGAATGCATACTGCCTTGCAATCAGACATTGAGCAACTCCAAATGCAGCTAGTATCAAAAGCAAAGGAGGATGGCTAGACATACCTAACCTAAATGTAACAGATTACAACAAGTGTAAAATTGGAGTAGTGTTGTCCAGCTATCAAGCTACTGCCCATTTTGCCAGAAGACACTAAATGGTAGGAGGTGGTTTCCTCTTACTTGTTTCTTTTTGCAGTAGTGAATAGTTGGTGACTTAATACGACATGTTTCTTAGTACCTGTTTATTTCTTGGAAACATTTAAAAAGATGAGTTTTATAAGTTACAATTTTTTTTTCATATGGAAATACATTCAACTTTCAAAATTGTAGAAAATATACCACTTACATTCAGGAAAAATTCTTACAAACAACACTAGAAAGAGAAAGTTTCAGACTTCAATGTAAATATTCTACTACTGTAACATTTCCTTCAAAACATCTTTAAAAAATCCATGAAATTGTTTGAAAAAATTTCAGTCTGCATTAACAAAACCTGTGTAAATGGGTCAAAGTGGCATATGAGGCAGATGACTTACCCACCAAACTTCACCAGATGTCTAAATTTTTCCCGTTTCTGGATTTTAATGAAAATTTTAATACTTCAAATGATGGCTCACCATGGTGAATGGTTCCAAGGTGTGATACCTGGGACCCTAATCAAAATCATGATATACCATATATGGTTTCAAAACGTTGATCCCACAGCTAAGGCCCTCTTCTTGTAAATTTAATAACATTAATACAAACTATTTGCAACACTCTGTTGCTTACAATATTGTGGCACATAGGAAATATCCTGTGATGTGATCAAAATTTTTATTCAAAACAGATTGATTGGCTAGGTAGTATTTACCTCAGCTCACTTATCCTGACAATAACAACAAAAAGATGAAAATAAATTGGAAATGAGCTTTTGAAAAACAAATATTTTTAATAAGGTGGGAGGGAGGAGAAAGGGGATGGAAAAGAAAATGGTTTTGGATTACTCACAAGCTATGCCATTTAATCAATTTGGTCACGCAAACAAATATATCTGACACAACAACAGTGTGGTCCATTGAATCTTCTGGAATGAGCTAAATACCCATGTGAATGTTCATGATGATTGGTGCAAGGTCATCATTGAAAAATGCATGTTGCCCTTGAATGGTCCGTTGTATTACATGATTTTGAGAAACCACATGACATCTTATAGGGCAGACGTAAACCTGATTTTCAAAGATTGTGTTCCTGATATTTGTGCCAACACACTACATTCCACATTTTACATCCAAACAGAACTTTAACAAATTGAAACAGTACTGCCTTCACCAAACTTTGCAGTAAAGATAGTAATAGGACTAAAACAGTAAATTATTGTACATTTGATGTCAGTGGATTGAATGTATGACATTCAAAAATACCCAAAAATGATGTGGAGACTCAAACAATAAATTGGGAGTCATATTGGTAGAAAATTGGAAAAACAGAGGTAAGAGCAATCATACCAGTGAGATTTACTCTGCAGTAAAAGGTGAATCATTAACCCTTTATTAGGCAATGTTTCTCTCAAGCAACATCAATGTTGCATATGGTTTTCTGCAACTGCAAGAGCAATCATACCAGTGAGATTTACTCTGCAGTAAAAGGTGAATCATTAACCCTTTATTAGACAATGTTTCTCTCAAGCAACATCAATGTTGCATATGGTTTTCTGCAACATGTTTCAAGTTTCGTCCTTCGGTGTGCAATAGTACTTGAAACCAACATTTAAGTTCTCAAATACAGCATTGTTTGAAACTTACTGGCAGATTAAAATTGAGTGCTGGAACCGGGACTCGAACCTGGGACCTTTGCCTTTCGCGGACAAGTATTCTACTGGCAAAATTGAAGTTGTGTTGGGATAGTTCATTGGTAGAGTGCTTGTCCGTGAAAGGCAAAGGTCCCAGGTTTGAGTCCCTGTTCCAGCACACAATTTTAATCTGCCAGTAGGTTTCATATCAGTGCACACTATGCTGCAGAGTGAAAGTCTCATTCTTACAGCATAGTTTCTTTGTGTTTTGCAAAAAGTTTTGCAGTAGTGTGTATCTTCAGCATACACTACAAGCATAAGTTAGTGGGATACTAGTTTCTTTTGATTTTGTAATTATATTTTTTTCTTATACATGCAAAACTGCTTATCAATGGGAAGAGGAAGCCTTGTTGGCGAATTTGTTTGTGGGACACTGCAAATGGACTGATGTTTGTTGGGAAAATGAAGTCTGGCAGAGCACTATTGAATGGAAAACTAGTTCAGAAGAAGAAGAAGAAAATGGCATCTGCTGCACCTGTGAATGATGCACCATATGACACTTTTCATTACTTTCCACATTATGGTCCAAAAGGAATATGTAGGTTTTTGTTTTAACAGGTACTTGACTGTAAAACATTGAAATTGCATTGTTTTTCTGGGCTTTGTACCAAAAAGGACTTATTTCCACACATTTCACATGAAATAGTCTAAAAAAAAAAAAAAAAAAAAAAAAAAAAAAAAAAAAAAAAAAAAAAAAAAACACTAATTTCTATGGCTTTTGTAACAATACTGTAGAATATATGTCATAGCACCCATGTCTCTTTTCTGAGCAATTTTCCTTACAAGGGTAAAGACACAAATGTGCAAGAATTAGGGTTATTGATGCAAGAAGGATTTCACTTTTTGTGGTTTAGGTATCTTTTCCACAACTGATCTAACAGAAGGTAGTAATTTCCCCATTAGGCCACTTTTATTTAAAAAAATTATGCTGTAATACACCTACAGTAAACACTCAGAAGCCAATTTCTACCTTGGTAGAGGAAGAACAGATATGTTGCGCTGCAGTCATCAAAATGTAAGTGTGCAAGTTAATATTTTTAAATCCAGTGCTGGCTGCCCTGGAATAGATCTTACATTGAAAAAAGGGGGGAGGGGGGGGGGAGAAGAAGAAGAAAGTAATGCACACACATACTCAATGTAACTAATTTATCTCAGAGTTCAGTGATCAGAAATGGAACAGGTGTCTATTATAGTGTTACCAACTCTCTGCCACGTAGTATGCTGTGGTCTGGGAAATGAAGATGTACAAGCAACCATGTAAAGCAGTTCACAGTGTCCTTATAGTACAGGTGATAGAATATTCTTCTGTTACATTGAAAGTACAATAAGACAATGGTGTACAAAACATAAAATGCTGTTAACATGGTAAATAAATACCTCTTGTGGTTCCTATTTTCTTTTAAGGACAGGAAACATTTTTTGTGTTCTGTTTCCATTTTAAATGATTTCAGAGTAAAAGTAGCCAAAAGGGAAGACAACATAATTTACAAACTGGAATTCTTTCATAAAACAAAGCACCAGAATCAAAAAGAGCCATTAGTTTCTTTAGATGAGATACATATTCATCAATCAGCCAACAACATGACAAATCTTATAATTTTAAGGGTATAGAAATCTATTGAAATATTATTAATACTAAAGGAGTAACTCAAAGATAAACTTGTTAATATATTTGAAATTCAATGAGTGTATTTTATGAAACAACAAAATATCCAAAAGTTGGTTTTCCATGCAATCAATACTCTTTCACATTTGTTGGGGCTGAAATCAATTTGTTTGTCTTTTTATTCTTTTAACTATACAGCAAATGAATACATACCTTACTATGAGAATTTAGAAGCTGCTCTGTTTCTTGTAGTTGGCTTTGCAAATGTTGGATAGTTGCCAGCTGAGCCGCATGATGAGCATCCATAGAACTGAGTTTGAGCTCCAAAGATGCTCTTTCTTTTTCTAACAAATAAACTCTTGCTCTGAGTTCTGCTTTGTCTTCTCTCATTGCCATCAATTCCTAATATTAATAAAAGAAAAAAAATCAGGATATACTTTTTAACAGTGCCTTGTCAACAGAATGGTCAATAAAATTAGTATAAGTGACAAATGTAATTGATATGTGACCTTGGTATTTAAACATGTAAAGCCAGTCTTATTCCATGTAATCATCCAAGACAAGCCTATTTCCTTGAAAGTGTTATGATGGTGTATTACAAACTCACTCACCACTGACTGTGGTTTAATGTAAATATGATATGTTAGAGTAAAGAGGTTATATTAAAGACCATGCCGTTTTGGTTGTGCCACATGAAAATTACGTTTGTTCATTCACATGAGCAAGATGGAAAGTAAAACAGTTTTTGTCAGCACATGCCACATAATTAATTTGTAATAGCTGATTTTGGTACTTTTTACTTTTAGTATAGACATGTGTTGGGGTCATATGGTTAACATTGGGATTAGTTAACTCTTCAGATGGTTCCCTTACTCGCTTTTCGTGCCTATTGTAAGTACAAAACGTTTTGTATTCACCAAATTTAAAATTGGGAGTAATGTTTGAAGGATCTGGAGCATCTGTTACAACAATGAAAAGACGTAATGACTAACTGCATCAGGCATGTAAAAAAGGATAGACACATACAATGCTGGAACTATTGGCCATGGCTTTCTTCAGAATAAAGAACATTCACCCAATCATCCAGGCATATTTCACAATCACACAACCATCATCTCCCACTGCCAAATTCCAAATCACACTCTGCAGTTAGGAAATAGGGAAGGGGATGATGTTCAGAGGCTTATCCTACCCAATCAGAGGCCAGGCCTCCTGTGAAAGCCATGATGGAATTTACTAACTGTGTCACAATCACTGCACAGCTTTCTATATTGGCATCATCACTAACCAGCTGTCCATTAGGATGAATGGCCACCGCCAAACTGTGGCAAAAAAAAAAAAAAAAAAAAAGGTTGGACCACCCTGTGGCACATCATGCAGTGGAGCATATGCTTGATTACAATGGCTGCTTCACGATCTGGGCCATCTGGATCCCCCCACCTACTACTAGCTTTTCTAAGCTGCATAGATAGGAGTTATCCTTACAGTACATTCTCCAATCCTGAAATTATCTAGGCCTCAACCTACAAAACATTCATTTTTCCACACCCAACAGTTCATATCCCCTCTATCCTATGCCTCTCCTATTTTGTGTCATGTTGTGTGTGTGTGTGTGTGTGTGTGTGTGTACACACACACACACACATGCATTTGTTTGTTTTGATTTGCTTTCCTTCCCTCAACCCCCCTAACTCCATTCCTAATCTGCATCTCATTTCTTCTTAATATGTACAAGTTCTGCAAGGCTATGCTGTATCCATTCCTGCCACTGTGATGCAACCTTCCTATCCCCCCCTCCCCTCCCCTATTTCCTCACTGCCGAGTGTGATTCGGAATGTGGCAGCTGGAGATGATGCTAATGTGACTCTGAAATGTGCCTGTGTGATTAGGTGAATGTTCTTTATTCTGAAGAAGGCCATGACCAATAGCTTTAAGTGTTGTAAGTGTGAGTCTTTATATGTGCCTGTCACAGCTCATCGTTACATCTTTGTGGTGAGTTGTAAACTGTTCTTATTAAATTTTTGAATTCCAATCTGGAGTTTCTGTTATTAGAAAATATGATACAGTTTAACTTCTGAATAACAGACACCAATGGGGAAAATAATTTTGTCCACTTTTAAGAAATGTCCTCTGTTAAGAAAAGTAAACTACTGTTTATCCGAAATGATTGGGATGGCGGTCGGTTCGTATAACAACAAACAACAATCTCGGATAAACCAAAGATCCCTGTTTTCACACGTGAAACGCACCAAATTGCATCAATACTGTGATTATGATTGTAAAACGTGTTTTGGCCATGCTGCTTCTTGAAAGGATACAGCCAGCGATCATTTCTGAGGAATTCTTGCTCATTTCCTTCAATCAGCTCATAAAAACTCATTGCTTTTGGACGAAGTAGAAGACCTGAAACTGGCAAGTTGTTGGTGTGACCATGACAGAACCATTCAAAAGTGAAACTGTCCACTTTTAAGCCTGGTCTGTTAGGAAAACTGCATTTACTTGAAAGGTTATCATTTCCAGATCACCACTTTAGAATGTTCTTTGTGTTTCTTAAAATGTCACTCACCTGTGTTTTTCTAACAGTAAACCTTGTGGCCATATCTTTAACACAGAGCTTTTCCTTTTCATAGACATCAATGATCTCGACCTTTTCATTCAGCTTTAATCGTTTCCATGTCTATGACATTTTAGCCCCTCATAAACTCACTTGCTCGAAGACAGTACTGTATGCAACTTTAACTTACAAAACATTCTTGTTGTCATTTAGTTTACAACCACCTCTTTCTTTCACACTGTCCATTATTTGGAAGTTTTCATTGTTATTGGGGAACATATTACAGTGTCCATGTCCGTTATTGACAATGTCCGCTATTCAGAATAATTTTAGCATAAGGGCTAATGTTGTTTTGCAGGGGAATTTTAAAATGTCCCCTATTGAGAGGAGTCCACTATTGGGAAGTGACCATTAGGGGAAGGTTCACTGTATTTGTAAGGTCTACAGAAATGTTTTCTTAATTTATATGCTGTACTGAGTATAGTGAATAAATATAGAAACTATGTGCCGCCCAAGATAAATATAATTATAATTATTGTGTAAAATGGTTCTCAGGAGAGAGGTCCACTACATTTCGTCGATGCTACTGGTCGACATCTTCAGGTGTGTTCATTCACACCTGAAGATGATGGTCAGTTGTGTTGACAAAATATTTTGGAGTTTTGAAAATGATTTCTGACATTTTGTTCAAGAACCATTTTTACAAAATGTCTGTTGAGAGATCCTTAAGTAACACACTATTATTGTGTTTTGGTTTAGGATACCTGCATAAGCTGAAACTAACATTTTTCACTTGAGAGACTGGTGCCCGTGTATAAATAGGAGTACAATTATTTAACAATGGAAAGGGCAGGTTGGAATGTTAACAATATGATGATAGGTAGCAAATCACCATAACAACATTCACTGCGCTGCAGTCTTCATCAGAAAAAGATACACATACATTCACACAATCACTCAGGCATAAATTGTGCCTACATGACTGCCATCTCTAGCCACTGAGATTAGTTGCACTGATGCAGCCAGAGATGCTGGTCACATGTGTATGAGTTATCTCTGAGTGATTGTTTGAATGTCTTTGTATTTTTGTCTGATGAAGGCTGTGGCTGAAAATTGAAGTTATTTGAAAGTGATTCACTCTTATATGTGTCTGTCTGGGGCTCATTGGTAGTCTTTACAGTGAGCTGCTTCCCATCCTCATAGTGAAGTACAAATATTTTATTGCATGTGTGCATCTGCATATACAACAGGAATGAAGGCAGCCTGGACACACAAAAGCTTTAGCTAATTTGCAGTGAATACTTTTAACTACCGGTATTTCAGGAACTTGACCTCTATAGAGTCCATACAGAATCTGACCTGGAATGACATTTTTACCAACAAATCCCGACACTGCCTGTGCCACATCAATGGTCGGATTAATGACGGACTGTTGAACTGCTGTGATATATGCATCACCACACTGGTCCTGTTATAATGTTTTGGGTGGTACTGAATTCTACTTCTGAATCCCACTACTGAATTGGCGGTGTATTAACCAGCCAGCGTACATATTTGAAGTGCTGGCACCTGTTGTCTTCACACAATGTGGAATTTGCTGATGGCCACAGTGTAACAAAATAATGCATGGTCACAGGCATGCAATGTTCAAGATTTCTTTGTTACACATCAGATTACATTACTGCCATGACCTCTTTTCTCCTAATTGCTTGCCTATTGAAAATGGTCGATGATACCTGAACAACTGGGAAGGGATACACCACCAATTGCTATACCAGATCCTTTTTGACAATATGTGGAAGCAGTGTGGACTGCTATACTCCAACAGGAGAGCGCCAACAGGATCCAGGTGGACGTGCTGGAACCTGCCAGACGGTGGAGGGAATGAACCAAGCAGAGGGGAGGTGTGAGATGCGAACTTGTTCTGCTGACATGCGACACAAGAGTGGGCCCAGGCCTGGCAATCCTGCCTCATGTTGTGCCAAAAGAAACACTCGCACACCAGGCGTGTCGAGACTTTGACACCCGGGTGCATGAACTTGTGCGTCTTTTGGAAAATGGGACTTTGAGGAAAGCAAGGACTGAAGAGATGGAGTTTGCCCGTCGAGTCATCGCACCATACCTCGCCAGTGTCAGACGAAAAGCTGGTGTGGATGGGATGTAGGGAAGAGGAAGGGTCAGAGATGAGAGCAAGGAGATCATCGCTGGCCGATTGCAGGTTGGAAAAGTTAGAGAGATTGATGACAGTAGAGACAGTATCCATCCGAGAGAGGAAATCTGCCACCACATTATCCATGCCCTTGATATAAAGCACGTCCATTTTGAATTATGATACGTAGTTGAGGTAGCGGAAGTGCCTAGGAGGCGGGTCAGCCAGGGGATTTTTGATGGCAGCAGCCAGCGGTCTGTGATTGGTAAGAACGTGAAAGGGGTGACCTTCAAGTTCTGCACGGAAATGCTTAATGGCCTCGTAAATGGCAAGAAGTTCCCTGTCAAAGACCGAGTACTTACGCTGTGCGTTGTTTAATTTTTTTGAAAAAGAACTGCAGGGGAGAGATTACATCATCGTAAGATTGGCTGAGAACTGCACCGATGGCAGTGTTGCGTGCGTCAGTAGTGAGAAAAACTTCTGCGTTGGGATGCAGATGGGCAACCGTGATCGCTTGAACAAGTAATTCTTTGAGGGCATTGAATGATTTGATCATGTGGTCCGTCCAGGGCACTGTGAGGTCACCCGATGTATGCTTGCCAGCCAACGTCCCTTATGCAGTTGGCGTTTGTCATCATTCAACTCAATTCCTGTCTCGGACAGCCTGTCAAGAATGATTTTGAAATGTTTTTTGTTTACCTTGATCGAGGAGCTGAAAATCAGAATGTCATCTAAGTACAAGAAGCAAAATTGTAAGTCCTGTAAAACCTCACTGATGATCTGTTACAAGGTTTGAGTGGCATTCTTAAGTCCGAAAGGCATGAAACAATACTGAAAAAGGCCGCGTGGAGCAGTGATGGCCGTTTTTTCAATGTCCTCAGGGTCCATGGAAATTTGATGGTAAGCACGCTTGCAGTCGACAACCGAGAAAACTTTACATCTAGCAAGTGAATTGGAGAAATCGGTGGTGTTTGGAATTCGGAAGCGGTCCATAATAGTCTCAGCATTGAGCTTGCGATAGTTGCTGCACATGTCCCACATGTCACCATGTTTCTTTACTAAGTGAATATATGAGGCCCAACTGCTACAAGATCGCTATATCACACCGGTTGACAGTAGTTCAGATAATTGCATGTCAACTGTGGCTAATTTTTCGGGACATTGAGGGTGTGGTTCAGAAAACATAGGGACATTGTCAGTGAGGCATAGTCTGTGAACTGTACCGTTTGAGATAACAGCTACTTGCAAGACAGGCAAGGGCGTGGCACTAGGCACGGAGGACGTGGTGGACGCGACAGCAGGTTGCACAGAATGACAGCTGGCAGAGGTGAACGTGGCAGCAGCAGCAGGTGTGACAGAAGCAGCAGCAGGTGTGACAGAAGCCGGCGACAGTGAGGAGGTAGCGGCAGTAGCCGCAAGCGGCGTGTGTGTAGCCGGCCGACTGGAAGTAGTTGTTGTGGAGGCCATGAGAGAGGATGGGAGTGCTGGCGAAGTGGCAGCAAATGAAGCAGGTGCCGTAGGTGCACGCGTGTTGGCCACAGGCGGCGTGCAGGCGGGTGTATGTGGCACTGAGGAGATGGAAGCGGCGAGTGCCAAAGTTGGAGAAACAGGAGCCAGAGGACTGGGCTGGCGAGGCAATACGCGCACAGCTGAGTGGGTGGCTGGCAAGGTGTTGTGAGCTGGAGGGGAGACAGCATTGCCAACATCACAGTGAGAGCCGGTGAGCCGGTTGGTGCAATTAAGCTCTCTAGGGTGGCGTGCGCATGAATGTTTGACAGAGGATTTACGAGAAGTGGAAGCACAAGTACTAATGGGCACACACTGAGACACTTCACTAGATTTGTTGAGACAGGGACAGTGAACACAGTGGGCTTGTTCAGGAAAGTCACTCGCAGAGCACTCGAATGAATGCATGGCTGTCTTTTTTGTGCAGAGTTCGAGGGCTCAACAGTTTGTGGAGCATGCAAATGAGGCGAGAGCTTGCTATTGTCTTTGCAGACCTCCGTGTATGAGCGGGGAGGAGCAGGATAAATACTCGGAGAACGCAAAAGTTCTGAAGTAGAAAGGGGTTCATTGGGAACACGAGACAAAGCAGCACTGTGACTAAACTGTGATTTGTGTAGTGTGGGGCTGGACAGCTGCTCGAGGACTAGCCTTCCAGAGTTGAGTGTGGATTGATTTTCAGCCAACTGCTGAGACAGGTCAAGCTGTTCGCATTGTAACTGTTCCACTTGCACGTGTTCCAAGTTAAACTTATCAATGGAACATTGTAGTTTGGCTGCAGTATCTGAGCATTCACAAATTACACTGAGGTGTTCACAACGTAATTGCTCGACTTGCACTTGTTTTTCACGTAACTTGTAGAACAATAGCTTTATTGATGTTGTCAACAGAGATTACAATCACCAAGTGATTCAAACACGGTGGATCATACAAAAGAAGCGCACCATAGATTGTCATGAAGATGTACCACTCAATTCATGACCATAACTAGTCCTCAAAATTCAATGATGAACCTCGCTCTTGACATCATAGCACATCAACAACATATGATAAGATCAAAGCTGTGAAGAAAATTATTTTGTAAAATCTTTGAATCAGTGTAAGAAAAGTTGTTGAGGAAGTTCGCATATCAGATGGTTCATATCATGCATTTTTTCAAGTGTTTTGGGAACGAGACTTGTGTCAGTGAAGTTTGTTCAAAAACTTCTCAATTTTTATCAGAAGAACCATCATATGAGCATCACTCAGGAGCTCTTGAATAATGTCAAGGATGATCCTGATTTGCTCAGAAGGGTCATAAATGGTGATGAAACATAGTTTTATAATTATGATGTCAAAACCAAAGCACAATAATCTCAAAGGAAGCAACCTGGAGAGCTAAGACTAAAACAAGAATACCATGTTCAATCAAATGTCAAAGTTTTGCTCACAGCTTTTTTTCCTTCAATTATTGTGGTGTAGCGCATCATGAATTTTTGTATCAAGGTCATATGGTCAATAAGGAATATTACCTTGGCATTATGCACTTTTTCTGTAACACAATACGCAAAAAGACCCAGAATTGTGGAAAAATAATTTATGGCTTTTGTACCATGACAATTGATCTGCTCATTCGTCGTTGCTTGTGAGAGATTGTTTGGCCAAAAACAACATGACAATCATGCCTCAGTCACGATATTAATCGGATTTGGCCCCTTGCAACATTCTCCTGTTCCCAAAACTGAGGAGACCTATAAAAGGACGAAGATTCGCAATGATTGAGGAAATAAAAACTGCATCACTGGAACTACTCAAGGCTGTACCAAAAAGTACTTATGAGAAGTGCTTTGAGGATTGTAAGAAGCGGTGGCACAAGTGTATTGTATCTGAGGGGGATTACTTTGAAGGGGTTTTTGTTGTTGTGGTCTTCAGTCCGCGACTGGTTTGATGCAGCTCTCCACGCTACCCTGTCCTTTGCAAGTCTCTTCATCTGAGAATACGTTCGGCAACCTACGTCCTTTTGAATCTGCTTACTGTATTCATCCCTCGGTCTCCCTCTACGATTTTTACCCCACACACTTCCTTCTAATGCTAAGTTGACAATTCCTTGATGTCTCAGAATGTGTCCAACCAATCTATCCCTTCCCTTAGTCAGGATATGCCAGAAACTCCTTTTCTCCCTGATTCGGTTAAGCACCTCCTCATTAGTTACGTGATCTACCCATCTAATTTTCATCATTCGTCTGTAGCACAACATTTCAAAAGCTTCTGTCAACTTTTTATCTGAACTTATCGTCCACATTTCACTCCCATACAATGCTACACTCCAGACAAATGCTTTCAGAAAGGACTTCCTAACATATTGGATGTTAACAAGTTTCACTTCTTTAGAAACGCTTTTCTTCCCATAGCCATTCTGCTTTTGATATCTTCTTTACTTCGGCCATCAGAAATTATCTTGCAACCCAAATAACAAAATTCATCTACTACTTTTATTGTCTCATTACCTAATCTAATTCCTTCAGCATCCCCTGATTTTCTGACATTGCATTCCATTACCTTCGTTTTACTCTTGTTAATGTTCATCTTATATCTTCCTTTCAAGACACTGTCCATTCCATTCAATTGCGCTTCCAGATCTTTTGCGGTCTCTGACAGAATTGCGATGTCATCGGCAAACCACAATGTTTTTATTTCTTTTCGCTGCACTTTAATTCCCTCTCCAAATTTCTCCTTCCATTCCTTCACTGCCTGCTCAATGTACAGATTGAACAACATTGGTGAAAGGCTAGAACCCTGTCTTACTCCCTTTCCAACCTCTGCGTCCCTTTCTTGCCCTTCGACTCTTAATAACCGCTTTCTGGGTTTTTGTATAGGTTGAATATAACTCTTTGCTCACTATATTTTACGCCTGCTACCTTCAGAATTTGGAAAAGTGTATTCCAGTCTACAATCGACAAACGCTAAAAATGTAGGTTTCCCTTTCCTTAGCCTATCTTCTAAGATAAGTCGCAATGTGAGTATTGTCTCCTGTGTTCCTACATTTCTCCTAAATCCAAACTGATGTTCCCTGAGATCGAATTCCACAAGTTTTTCCATTTGTCTGTAAATAATTTGTGTTAGTATTTTGCAACCATGACTTATTAAACTGATAGTTCTATAATTTTCACACTTGTCCGCACCTGCTTTCTTTGGAATTGGAATTATGATATTCTTCTTGAAGTCAGAGGGTATTTCCCCTGTGTATATCTTGCATACCAGGTGATACAATTTTTTCACGACTGGCTCTCCTAATGATATCAGCAATTCAGACGGAATATCATCTACTCCAGGCGCCTTGTTTCGACTCAAGTCCTTCAGGGCTCTGTCAAATTCTTCTCACAGTATCATATCTCCTATCTCATCTTCCTCCACTTCATCTTCCATTTCTAGAATACTGCCTTCAAGTTATTTCCTTTGTATAGGCCCTCTATATATTCCTTCCACAGTTCAACTTTTCTCTCTTTGCTTAGTACTGGTTTTCTGTCTGAGTTCTTGATATTTATACAGCTGTCTCCAAATATCTCTTTTATTTTCCTGTAGGCAGTATCTATCTTTCCCCTAGTTATGCATTCTTTTACAGTTCTGCATTTGTCCTCTAGCCACTCCTGATTAGTGAGTTGCAGTTCCTGTCAATCTCATTTTTCAAACGTTTGTACTCCCTTTTTCCTGTTTCACTTGCTGAATTTTTATACTGTCTCCTCTCATCAATTAAGTTCAGTATATCCTGTGTTATACAGGTATTTCTACTAGGCCTTGTCCTTGTACCTATATGGTCCTGTGCTGCCTTCACTACCCTATCTCTCAGAGCTACCCATTCTTCTTCTACTGTATTACTTTCTCCGGTTTCAGCCAATCCTTGCCTAATGCTTCCTCTGAAACTCTGAACCACCTCAGGTTCCATCTCCTAACCTTTCTACTCTTCTGCAGAAAGTTTTAATCTGCAGGTCATAACCAATGAGTTATGGTCAGAGTCCATATCTGCCCCTGGATATGTCTTACAGTTTAGAACCTGGTTTCTAAATCTATTCCTTACCATTATAAAGTCAATCTGGTACCATCCACTGTCTCCTCGTCTCTTCCACATATATAGCCTTCTTTCGTGATGATTAAACCAAATGTTGGTGATCATTAAATTGTGCTCTGCGCAAAATTCTACCAAGCGAGCTCCTCTAACATTCCTTTGACCCAGTCCGTATTCACCTACTACATTTCCTTATGTTCCCTTTCCTTATACTGAGTTCCAGACCCCCATCACAATCAAGTTTTCGTCTCCCTTAACTTTCTGAATTATTTCATTTATCTCCTCATACATTTTTTTTATATCCTCATCATCGGCCATGCTAGTTGGCATATAAACTTGCACTACTGTGGTTTGGTGTTGGCTTCGTGTCTATCTTTACTATGATAATACGTTCACTATGCTGTTCATGGTTACTTACCTGCATTCCTATTTTCTTATTCATTACTCCATTACTCCTGCGTTACCACCAACTGATTTTGTATTGATAACCCTGTATTCACCTGACCAGAAATCCTATTCATCCTGCCACCGAACTTCACTAATCCCTACCATATCTAACTTTAACCTATCCATTTCTCTTTTTCAATTTTCTAGCTTACCTATGCGATTAAGGGTTAGAACATTCCACGTTCCGACCTGTAGAAAGCCTGTTTTGTTTTCTCCTGAGTAGTCCCTGCCTAGAGATCCGAATGGGGGACTATTTTACCTCCGGAATATTTTACCCAAGAAGATGCCATCATCATATAGTCATACAGTAGAGCTGCATGTCCTCGGGAGAAATAACGGCTGTAGTTTCCCCTTGCTTTCAGCCGTTCACAGTAACTGCATGGCAAAGCCATGTTAGCTGATGTTACAAGGCCAGCTCAGTCAATCATCCAGACTGCTGCCTCTATAACTACTGAAAAGGCTGCTGCCCCTCTTCAGGAACCACACATTTGTCTGGCCTCTCCACAGACACCCCTCCACTGTAGTTGCACCTATGGTACAGCTATCTGCATCGTTGAGGGACACAAGCCACCCCACCTTTGAGGGGATAACATGAATATTGATGATTAAAAAAATTTTTTTTCATAAAAATATAAAGTCACCTTACTTTTTGAACATACCATTTAATTTTTAAGTACTAATGAATATTTTCAAATTATTCTTAGTATCTTAGGAGAGATTACCATTTTTGCTCAAAAAGCAAAAGAATAATATATAATAAAATTCTAATTCAACAAATAATTTTTTATACACAAGAGGATATTAAGAATTAACTTCTTTGTATTGAGTTCACCAAATGAAGGTCACGTTTTTGAAAGTCATAAGTATGCACAATACATTAGCCAAAGTTTAATTGGGTCCAGACTGCCTTTACTTCTCAAACACAAATGCACTCCGGTTTTTAATACTTGTACTTCCATTTATATGGAAGCAGCACAGTTCCATATGAACAATATTACTTTCACCTTATGCAAATACCCTACCTGAAATGCAATAATTGCAGTGCTGGATCTAAGACACTTCCCAACCAGGGCTCAACCCCAACCCTCCACTTGACTATCCTTTTTTTTTTTTTTTTGCCATAACCCCCCCCCCTCCCCATCCACTCAATGTCACTCTTTTTGGTGCCTTTCTTGTCCAGCTCATCAGGGGCGCCTCACCTTGTTTTGGAGACCACTTGGTACCTCTCTGCAAGTGCTGCCTGGGCAGACACCCCACTCCTCCACCCTACCCCCCCCCCCTACATCTGAGCCAGAATAATTACATTTCTATTAACCTCAGATGGCACACAGTATTTAGATCGATAAGCTAAACCAAGCATAGCATGCCAACAGTAAACATTCTCTCACTACTTATTAATATCCTTCTCTGTCTGTGTTCAAATGTGTACACTATAACCTACAAAAGTTACCACCACTTTTAAGCTATCATTTAAACTAAGCAAATACAACAAATTTGTTTTATTTAACCACATACCTTAAACAATTCCCTATCATGTGCAACTAAGCAGATGTTTAAGAGCAAAGCAACTTTCCTATGAATATTTACAAGAAGCTCACCAAAGAAGTACAATTATAGTAAAGTTAAAAATATTTTCAGGTGAACTTTTCCAAACATTTTAGTACCTGCATAAGAACAGCTGTCTCGAGGTCAAGCTTCCTGGCCTCTGCAATAGACACAGGTGGACGAGGAGATGGAGGTTCTGCATGGCAGCTCTCCAACTCAACTACTGTGGCCCTCACTGCACTGCGCTCTGCCTTCAGCTTCCCTATGTGGTCACGTAATCTTCTCTCCTCATTTTGTCCCCATTCACTGCATTCCCCTGAACTACTAGTGCTGCATGGACATAAACAAAAAATGTTATAGTTACTTGAAATCTTTCAATCATTAAAGTACTTTTAAATCCATACAAATTATTTCTTGTGTAAAGTTAGGTATTACAGTGATTGAGGTTTACTTTAGTAACATTCAGTTAAGCTCTGTTATCAGTTCATTGTTTAAACTGAGCAACTTGCTAGCTAAATGTATGTACCACTGCTCTTTTCTGTATCAATCTGAAGAGGCTCACTGAGCTGCTGACAGGTATGAAAAATAGAAAATCACATTCATACAACAAATTTTTCAGCCTGGGTCATAGTCTGTCAGCAGTCAGTGAGCCTCTTTATGGTGAGTTGTTATTTATTCTCCATTATTGTCATTCCAATTGGATTTTCCACTGTTAAAATGTGTTAACAATATGCAAGATCCGATGATGGCAGTTTAGATATACTGAAACCGATAAAAAATAAAGATATTTTAAAGTGATCTTGCATGACCTATACATTTTTGCTTTTTTAAGTCGGGATAAATCACCCCCAAAGTTTGATACAATATCACAACTATATGAATAATATTACAATGAAAGAAATTAATTTTAAGAGACTCTGTGTACATACTGTTCTGTGAAATAGGAAACATATAATTACCCAAAGGTCATCACACATATACTGCGAAGTTTTTGAATACTTAAATTTACTTTACTCTTGAAATAGTTGATAGTAACATGCAGTTTAGTCAGTTAATGAAATTTCCAAAGAAAATGTGCATAGCAAAAATGTTAGTACCTTGTTGTATGGCTGTATTCTTCCCAAGGGGATGTACTGATGTTAATGGCATTACTGGCTAGTGTAGCTTCCAGTCTGGCTAAAAGATGCCTTGCAACTGTTTCTGTTGCTCTTCTGTTCTCACTAGCACGCCGCAACAGGCTACCAATTTCAACAGAGTCATTTTCACCATCTTTAGAGTCTTCTGAAAAATAAAATAAATAAATAGTTATTTGCAAATGCTAGAGAATTACAAATAATGAAGAATAAAAGTTTGAGGCAAAATACTCTTATTAGTTGTAATTAGTTAACATTTTATCAAGCAGTTAAATCTTTTCTGTTTTGACTCCCAGAAAGTATGTTCATAATTAGTGGGACTTTCAAAAGTTTTCCTGGTACTATTGGTAAAAGATGTTTTGAGTTTAAGCATTTACTTCATCTGTAATGATTACTTTCTTCAGATGGTCAACTCTTTTTGTTTAATCATACAATCTGAACATGTTGACATGTACGTGAAGAATATACAATAATAATACTAAGATACAACAACATGGATAGTTTTGACCATGTGGTTAAAAAAATTGGTTCGCTGTCTGAAAGGAGGAAGACAGCTAAGATGCAACCAGTGGAAAGATACACCAATGATAACAAGTAAAGCTTTGATATACTTTTGAATGTTTTAGATAAGATGAAGGTAACTGGGTAGTTCTTTCCAGATCCGCATTTCTGAAATTAAGAGAGAGATGGGGACAATCTATATTATGCGTAGGTATAGGAACAGAGGAGTTGAGTAATTAATTATGTATTGAAGCTATGGAATGATGAAGGTTAGACATGCAAGGAGATGTATTGAGGACATCAAAGACTATGAAAATAATGCACTTACGTCACTTATCTGGTTAATCCATCCTAAATAAGCATAGGAAGTACTGACATCATCAAAAAAGTAAATATTACATGTTCATGGATAATCTAAGTTGAGAGTTCCACTATTTGTGTCATGTTGAACTAAGTAAATATTCATATAAAAAGTAGATGAAGTTTACTTACCAGGTGATGGAGCAAAGGTAGTGATAGTAACATAAATAAAATACACACACACACACACACACACACACACACACACACACACATACATACACATAAATGCAAGCTTTTGCAACCCAGTTGCTTCTTCAGGTAGAAGGAAAGGAGAGGGAAAAGGAAATGATGAGGGTTTTAAGGGAGTGGGTAAGGAGCCATTCCAATTTCGGGAGAGGAAAGACTTACCTTGGGGGAAAAAAGGAATGTAAACAAATACACCCACACCCACACATATACACAAATGCATTTGTGCAATAATAATTTTACCTTTCCCTGCCAATTTTCCAATGCCAGCTGCTCTGCAGTTTGCAAGCAGCAACCCAAGTTCACTTTCCAGCAGTGCAACCAAAACATCATATGCTTCAATAGCTCGATCACTATATCCCAGTGCTAACCTGAAATTTAAAAACAAATTGATCATCAATAAAACATAAGGACAACAAAGTTAACATGAGAGATTTGGTGTAATTCATTAGTGAAGACTGAGCTGAACTGAAAACTCAAATGGTAATACTTCTGTGGATTGTGCTAGATTACAGAAGCAATTAATGAAATAAAACTGAGAAAAATGGGAAGTTCATATTCAGGTAAATAAAGTGACAGACATTTTAATTCACAATGTAAGAAATACTATGATTATTCAATTACTGACTGGAATTCTCTACACAGGTGATAAATTATTCTTCAAAAGAGATAGATTGGCTGGCTAGTACTTACCTTAGTTTTGTACTGCTGATAGTCATACAAAAAAGAAAAAAGATGAAAAGTAGGACAAGCTTTCAGAACAGGGTTCCTATTTTGCAGCCATGACTTATTAAACTAATAGTTCTGCTATTTTCACATTTGTCCACACTTGCTTTCTTTGGAAATGAAATTACTATGTTCTTGGAGTCGGAGAGTAATCCCCCTGTCTCATACATCTTTAATACCAGGTGGAACAATTTCTTCAAGACTGGCCCACCTAAAGATATCAGCAATTCACATGGAATTTCATCTACTCCAGGGGCCTTGTTTCAACTCAAATCTTTCAGTGCTTTGTCAAATTCTTCTCGCAGTGTCGTATTTCCTATCTCATCTTCCTCTACTATGTCTTCTATTTCTATAATGGACATGACACAGTGGCCTTGGACAAACAAGTAGTGATGTGTTATCAGTACCAGCTTCACCTTTGTGGGGGCAAGACAGCCACTGCCATTGCCCCTTTGGAACCCATGAATGGGTGAAGTCAATCCATTACTATCTAATTTTCAACCAATCTCCATTTCCTTCCAATGCCTGGGCTGTCCCTTCTTTCCTTTACCCACCTGATGTACAAACCCTGATCCCACACTTTTTTCCTAATGCTTCCAGGTCTTCTTGATTACACCAGATGTCGGAGGATGAGTTATAGTTGAATCGCCATAAGTTGAACCCAGACTGTTGCAATAACAGGGTCGCAACACCTTAGTGCATCTACTGTCACAAGTTGTATTATGCAATTTTGTATGTTTCTATGTGACAACTCCATATTGGTGTTTTAGTCTTAAGCAGTTTGCATTGCATTGTTAAATGTTTGCAACAGCAATGCACCTGTCAGGGATCAACTTACGCTGACCCAACCAACTATAGTCATGATTTTGGCTCAGCTGGTTGTGTCCACACCTCGGCATATTGTATCTGTGCCAGGCCCAGAGATCATCACTGATGAGCCCCCAATATCACTGCTGAAGCCTTCTAGACTAACTGCATCATCAGGCAGACCCATTATGCATGTATGCTCTTATTTGTGTGCTGGGCTGTTAGCATTATTGAAGACATCAATCTGGTTCAGTGCACGGGCCTTGCATCAGGCTGGGTGAAGCAAAGGACAGTTTGCAGATCTGTCATGGAATGATAAGTGTGGAAATTCACCAGATTACCATCTAGGTGTTGGGCAGTAAACTTCTCTATTGTCAGAGGATACCGGTACATTAAAACAATCCCATAACCACTACTTTGGAGCACAGCTACCAGGAGGAGTGTCTGCAGAAATTAACTGCACACACCAGTGGTATAGGAGCCACAGTCACTCCCTCTGCAAATTCAAGTATACGTATGCACTTGCCACAGACTATCTCTATCAGTCTGTTATTGCATTTCAACCTGCAGACTATCTTTTAAGAACTCACTGACTGATGTCATGGGCTATGTTGCTACAGCACTTCTGTGTTAACTTGTGTCTATCTGTTGGACTATGACTTTTCAACACACTTTTCGCAACAGGTGGTATCCAGTATTGTATATTGCATATTACAATAAACTGACAAAAGTGAAACAACATTCACTTTCCCTGTTCCTTTTCATCTTAAGCGTACAATTTATCTAATTTAACAAATTTCAACTCTGTACCAAAGGGAGAACATGTTTCCAAATGAATACTAACCTGAGTGCTGTGGCATTTGACTCATATTTTCCAAGCAGTAGACTGAGACGATCACACTGTGACTTGCTGTCTTCTAGTGTCAGGGCTAGGACAGTATTCTGAGCTCTAAGGTGTTCCACGCGACTATTCAGTCTTTCTGTTTCCACTTCAAATTGCCGCCTTACAGCTGCTTCACCATGAGTCAGTTCTTGCAGGTCTGCCTCTTGTAACTCACTGACTAATGTCTCTGCCACCTTGGTGCTGCATACCTGTTTATGCATTACACAATGTAAGTTGTCACATTGGCAAAAAATCTTAAGAATGGTCATGCATGTAATTTTTTTATCAAAGATTTTGTTCTGTGATGGAATACTTTGAGGACAATGACACACACATTAATTCTGAACTGATAAGTATAAAGGATTTAAGTCCAAAAATGTAGAGTTTGATTTAAGTACATAGACTAAGAAAAAATCCCAATCAAATGGTATAAACAATTTAAGGAGTTTATTCAGAAAATAATACTATGATAATATCTTGGTTCAAACTGTGCTGAACAGATATGTTTATTATAGAACTACATATAATATCTTATTCTGAATTTGATTAAAATGAGATGTAAAATGTGTTTTTCTTATTTCCAAAAGTGGATCCACCTGAACAGCCTAACCCATTTTGCCCTCACTACAGAACTCACAAGCTGTGTTGCACTTGGACAGAAATGTGTTAGTTCCTGGTGTGAGGAAATATGCCTTTTATACTATGAAATTGCATTCTGAGCAATTTTAAGTTGTTTCAGAAGAAAGCATCTGGCTTTCATTGTGTGTATAGCATGATTTGTAGTACAAATGGCAGTTGGAGTATAGACAGTATTTGGTTGTTGTTGTTGTGGTCTTCAGTTAGCGGACTAGTTTTATGCAGCTCTCCACGCTACCCTGTCCTGTACAAGTCTCTTCATCTGAGAATACGTTTGGCAACCTACGTCCTTTTGAATCTGCTTACTGTATTCATCCCTCGGTCTTCCTCTACAATTTTTACCCCACACACTTCCTTCTAATGCTAAGTTGACAATTTCTTGATGTCTCAGAATGTGTCCTACCGATCTAGCCTTCTCTTAGTCAGAATATGCCAGAAACTCCTTTTCTCCCCAATTCGGTTAAGCACCTCATCATTAGTCATGTGATCTACCCATCTAATCTTCATCATTCATCTGTTGTACCACATTTCAAAAGTTTCTATAATCTTTTTGTCTGAATTCCTTATCGTCCATGTTTCACTGCCATACAATGCTACACTCCAGACAAATGCTTTCAGAAAGAACATCCTAATTTAAATTAATATTGGATGTTAACAAGATCCGCTTCTTTAGAAACACTTTTCTCCCCATAGCCATTCTGCATTTTATATCTTCTTTACTTCAGCAATCAGAAGTTATCTTGCTACCCAAATAACAAAATTCATCTACTATGTTTATTGTATCATTACCTAATCTAATTCCTTCAGCATCACCTGATTTTCTGACATTACATTTCATTACCTTCGTTTTACTCTTATTAATGTTCATCTTATATCTTCCTTTCAAGACACTGTCCATTCCATTCAATTGCTCTTCCAGATCCTTTGCAGTCTCTGACAAAATTACTATGTCATCGGCAAACTGCAAACTTTTAATTTCTTCTCCCTGAACTTTAATTCCCTCTCCAAATTTCTCCTTCCATTCCTTCACTGCTTGCTCCGTGTACAGATTGAACAACATTGGGGAAAGGCTACAACCCTTTCTTACTCCCTTCCCAACCTCGGTGTCCCTTTCTTGCCCTTCGACTCTAATAACCACTGCCTGGTTTTCGTATAGGTTGAATATAAATCTTCGCTCCCTCTATTTTACCCCTGCTACCTTCAGAAGGTACAGAATGCTTTCAAAGGCTGTAGAATGGATTTTCTCATGACACTAAGGAAATTTCTTTTATAGTTTGATAATGGAAATATTTTTTTGTAAAGAAGTATATTTAGTGTAAAAGGCACCAGTATCAATAGCATAATTTATAATAGTAGTAAAACCAACAGGAAAGGGTGGGGTAGTGGAAAAGATGAAAACCTGTGGACAGAAGACTCTGCAACTGCACAAGATGAAAAGTTGAATTTAGAAAACATGGTCATTCAGGAGATGATAAGATATACAGCCTTGGTTGTCAAACTTTATTTTCACCAGTTGTTAACAATGTGTTTGCCAGTATAAGGCATCCTCAGAACATCTATAATAGTGGAATGATGCTCTTGCACCATGGCTTTATTCATTACCTTACAAATGGTAAATGCTGGGATATCTGTAAGTCCTCCATAATGTATATTTGTACTAGTTAGAACCAGAGCGACTCCTTTTTCTTATTTTTTATTTATTTTTTTGCAATTTCTCGAATGTATATGATATGAGGGTTCCTGATACTGGCAAAACGTTATTAAAATTTCCCAACTAAAGATTTGTATCTTTCCTGAACAGATAAGTCTTGTACTAGGTCAACCAAACACAAGTTCTTGTTTCAGAAAAGTAGGGAAGAATTAACACCATATATACAGAATAAACAAAATTTGATTGTCACAATATTTTGTCTCACCAGTGTATTATTACAGACTGTGTAATAGTCTGTGGTGCAGCTTTGGAGATTCTGCATGGCATAGCTTTCCACCTGTATGTAAACATAGATGACCACTGAAATGGTAACAAGAAAACCCATTCAGACAACATGTTGCCATTGATCCAAGGTCAAAAACTCAATTATCCTATTGCAATCCTAATTGAATATGCCACTGAGTTAATAAGGTACTGTAAATTACAGGAGTCATGTGCAGCAGATACCCATATTCAGCAGTGTCTATTGAATAGTGTGCCTACTCTGAAACATGGCTGCATGCACCAGCATAGTATTCTATCATCAGATTTGCTAGAAATCATGTTTTAAGCAATGGACAATCCTTTGATCTCCATCTTCTTTGATGAGGAACACACTTCTAATATCTTCGCATTTGCTCATGCTTTAATTGTCCTTCAACCAATTTCATAGATGTTCACAATAGTAACATACAAACAGCCAGTCAACTACTGTTTCCAAGATGCTCCTTCCCAGGTACTGGGCCATAGCATTCCGTCCTTTCTCAAAGTCACTTCTGTATTCCACTGCTAGAATGAAACTTCCTGGCAGATTAAAATTGTGTGCCGGAACCGGGACTCGAACCTGGGACCTTTGCCTTTCGCGGGCAAGCGCACCACCGACTGTGCTATCCCGACATGACTCACGATGCCGCCTCACAACTTTACTTCTGCCAGTACCTCGCCTCCTACTTTCCAAACTTCACAGGAGCTCTCCTGCAAACACGCAAGACTAGCACTCCTGGAAGAAAGGATATGGTGGAGACATGGCTTAGCCACAGCCTAAGGGATGTTTCCAGAATGAAACTTCACTCTGCAGCGGAGTGTGCGCTGATATGAAACTTCCTGGCAGATTAAAATTGTGTGCCGGAACCGGGACTCGAACCTGGGACCTTCGCCTTTCGCGGGCAAGCACACTACCGACTGTGCTATCCCGACACGACTCACGATGCCGCCTCACAACTTTACTTCTGCCAGTACCTCGCCTCCTACTTTCCAAACTTCACAGAAGCTCTCCTGCAAACACGCAAGACTAGCACTCCTGGAAGAAAGGATATGGTGGAGACATGGCTTAGCCACAGCCTAAGGGATGTTTCCAGAATGAAACTTCACTCTGCAGCGGAGTGTGCGCTGATATGAAACTTCCTGGCAGATTAAAATTGTGTGCCGGAACCGGGACTCGAACCTGGGACCTTCGCCTTTCGCGGGCAAGCACACTACCGACTGTGCTATCCCGACACGACTCACGATGCCGCCTCACAACTTTACTTCTGCCAGTACCTCGCCTCCTACTTTCCAAACTTCACAGAAGCTCTCCTGCAAACACGCAAGACTAGCACTCCTGGAAGAAAGGATATGGTGGAGACATGGCTTAGCCACAGCCTAAGGGATGTTTCCAGAATGAAACTTCACTCTGCAGCGGAGTGTGCGCTGATATGAAACTTCCTGGCAGATTAAAATTGTGTGCCGGAACCGGGACTCGAACCTGGGACCTTTGCCTTTCGTGGGCAAGCCATGTCTCCACCATATCCTTTCTTCCAGGAGTGCTAGTCTTGCGTGTTTGCAGGAGATCTTCTGTGAAGTTTGGAAAGTAGGAGGCGAGGTACTGGCAGAAGTAAAGTTGTGAGGCGGCATCGTGAGTTGTGTCGGGATAGCACAGTCGGTAGTGCGCTTGCCCGCGAAAGGCAAAGGTTCCAGGTTTGAGTTCCGGTTCCGGCACACAATTTTAATCTGCCAGGAAGTTTCATATCAGCGCACACTCCGCTGCAGAGTGAAGTTTCATTCTGGCACTGCTAGAATGATTACGGTTCATCTGTGCACCACTATTACTGTCCTTAGAGCATCATGTGCCTACAATGCCACCAGGCAGCACTCAAACTCTTAATGTTTTGGTCTCTCAAAGTATGTGTAGAAAAATAAAAAAATAAAAACAGTACAGAAAGCTTAAGATGCATCAAAGCAATAAATGTGTCATAAGATATGACATAAGAAAATAAGAAATAACTTAGATAGATGGATCATATGAAGCAAGCAGACAAAAGGATTGCTTTACAGAAAGGAAGTAGAAGCAATTCCTGTTTACACCTCAAAAGTACTAAGTTATGTAATTTAACTTTTCTATGTTTTTCTTTCTAGTCAACTCTCAAATTTCATTGGTGTTTCTGTTGTTAAGAGCTATATTCTAACATAAGTTTTACATATGGTGTGTTCTAGAAAATAGCTTGATAGGGACTGCGCCAGTTATGAATGGATTAATTTGTAACAGTCAACAAGCTTCATACTACTGCCTTCGCCTGCAGGATCATCAGTGTATCTGAGGCTAACGCTAGGGTACCTATGGTGCTTATTGTGATGTCTGAGATACCTTACTATGAGGGTCACTCCGAAAGAAATGCACACTATTAAAAAAAAAAAAAAAAAAAAAAAAAAAAAAAAAAAAAAAAAAAAAAAAAAAAAAAAAAAAAAAAAAAATTTACAGTTTTTATTCTACATGTTTGAAAGTTTTTTACAATGCATAGATACATCCTTTAGAAACAATATTTTCATTTCTTCACATAATCCCCATATCTCTTAACTGCCTTGTCTGGAGTGTGTGCAGTACGAGGCCTGCTGCTGTGAGGATAATACTCAATATTGCCGTGGCTGCTTTCATCATGTAACCTGATTGCCCACCGACTAACTGTACTGTGATCAACAGCAGTATATCCTTACACCTTTTCTAACCTATTGTGGATGTTTCCCACTATCTTGTTTCCACAGCAAAGGAATTCAATGACATCACATTGCTTCTAATGAACTTCAAGTGTAGCAGCCATCTTGAAGACATGCTGTGAGGGTGCCATTCACGGGAACAGGTTAAACTAAGTTTGAAAACAAGTGGCAAGGATGTACCTACACACTGTAAAACTTTCAAACATGCAGAATGAAAACTGTATTAAAAAAAATAGTGTGCATATCTTTTGGAGTGACCCTCGAATGTTCAGGGTGTTCTGCAACATTAGGAACTGCTGTGTTGTTTGTTCAAACTGTATTGTGTGTTGGATTATAGATGAGAATTCTATAGAAATTCACAAAGATTAAATTCGAAGTGAATGTAAGGTAAACAAATGTAAAAAACTGTGTGATTCATATGGAAAACTTAGAAACACTATTACTCTTCACTGATAGCACACACAAAAAATGACACGGAGGAAAATAAATGGCAAAGCACCACCAACTTTACTATAAAATCTGTAGTCATTAATTTACATACCCCAAGTGAAGCCAACTGAGAGCCAGTGATGTGATGGTCCATCTTGCGGAGAACTACACGTTCAGCAACTTTGCAGACTGGAGTATCATCTTGAGGAACAACTGACAGGTTATTTGGTGTGCATGCAGTTGGGGAAGATGACAAACACCTATGTTCAGGTGACCCTTTGGATTCCATCTCATGCACCTGCAGGAATTCATAAAAACAAAACAATATAAAGCCTGAACTGAATATCTCTCTCCTTATTCCAACCTATTTGATATCAAAGAAGGAAAAATTATTGAGGTATCTTCAGAAGTGTTAAAATAATGTAATCTACCACGTGCAAGAAAATTTTATTTCCTGAAGAGATGTGGTTCTAATAATCAAACTTATAAAATTATACAACCTAAAATGTTATTTCTTACATTCATGGCATGATATGATGATGTCATAGTACACTATTAAAAAAGTCGATTATGTTTTTAAAATTTGACTGTAGATTGCTAGTGCTCATCAAAGTTTACTACTTGTTCAACTGTACACTCTAAATCTATTAGAAAAGTTCTATTAGAATGTAAATACTTCAGGAGTAAATGAGACCACTCACTGAAAAGCAGAAACATTTAACCATCAACAGGAACACATTGCTTTAGCAGTAAATCTTTTGTAGAAACAGCCACTCCCCCTACTAGTGTCTCTATACAGAACCATCAGGGCTCATAATGCTCATACTATACACTGGCAGGTGGATTAGGTTGGGTTGGGGGTTGCATCAAGAAGGGTAGTTAGAGGAAGACTGAGGTGAGTGGAAGAAAGAAGGCCTGGGGTGCTGAGTTAGTGGCTTAGAAGTAGGTAAAGACTTTTCTGTTTAGGTAAGCAGGAGAGATGAGTAGCAGGTGCACAGCCTAGGCGTGTGATGCACTAGTGTTGGGGATAGTGGGGACAGTGCTCAATGAGGGGGAGGTAGAAACATTGAGAGGGATGTGGTGAGATGGTGGGGCAAAAGGGAACTGTTAGGTGAAGGGTGCGGGGACAATAGATTATTGGGGATTGAGGCCAGGAGGGTATGCAAGCAAAGTATATCTCATAAGCAAAACTCCCATTGGCTTAGCTTAGAAAAGTTGGTGGAGGAAGGAAGGCTCCAGATGGTCCATGTTGTGAAGCAGCCACTTAAACTGAGTATGTAATGTTCAGCTGCATGTTGTGCAACCAGGTGATCAACTCTGTTCTTCCTTGTTGGTGGGCTGATGGTTGTTTATCATACTGACTTAAAAAGCTGTGTGCTGATTGCAGGAAAGTTGGCATGTGACACAGCTGCTTTCACAGATGGCCCTACACCAGGGTTGGATTAGCTTGTTTCAGGACTGGAGTAAGTACTTGGCAGGTTTTACATCTGGGTCTCCCACAGGGACATGATTCCTATGGCAAAGAGTTGGCAGCAAGAGTGGCTTAAGGATGGACTAGGATATTGTGTACATCATGTTTGTGATTGAACATCACTCCAGGTGGGATGGGAAGGATATTGGACAGAATTTCATTCCAGGATTTGATGATAGATAATCAACCTGCTACTGAACAATCTGGTCAAGTCATTCTGGACTAGTGTGATACTGATTGATTTTGAGGCGGGGGGGGGGCACTCCTTTGTAGCTGATTCTTGTAGGTATTGGGAGGATTGAGGATATGTGAGGCTATGGCAGAGAAAATCTATTTGTGGACTACTTTTGGGGTCAATGACTATCTGTGAAGTCCGTTGGCAACCTATGGCACACTGAACAAGGAGGAAGGATGGAAGATTAGGGTTTAATATCCTGTCAACATCATGAACAGAGATGAAATACAGGCTTTGATAGTTTTTATTGGGAATGGTGAAGAAAATGGGCCATTTTGAAGGGAAACACCGTGGCATTTTCCTGGAATGGTTTAGCGAAGTCACAGAAAACTTTAATCAGAATCATTAATGATAAATATGAAGCATTGAATTAAAATTTGTGACGCATCCAGGAATTGAACCCGAACTCCATGCTTACTAGGCAGACGTCTTACCACTAGGCCACTGCATCACTAGCGATTAAGGCACCTCGTAATAGTCTAAGCACGATTTGCTTCACATCACAAACTTTAATTCAGCTGAATCGTGATTAGACTATTACGTATGCTTAGTAAGAATGGAGGTTCGGGTTTGATTCCCGGTCGCATCACAAATTTTAATTCAATGCTTCATATTTATCATTAATCTCTTTGACATATTCGAGACGAAAATCCATCTCAGGGATTGTTTATTTATATTTATATTAAATCACAATGGCAGGAGGCAGGTTTGAACCACCACCCTCCTGAATGCGACTACAGCGGGTTATCACTATGCCACATTGCTCGGTACTGGACAAGGGAGTTCTTGTCACTGCATATACACCATCTGCACATGGTAAAGCTGCATGGGACAGATTTTGTGGTGTGGAAGTAGTGGCAACTGTAAAAATACATTTACTGTTTGCTGTCAGTGCATTTAATAGGGCAGCGATATGGAGGGAGCCATCACAGTGATGGAGGCCAATGTCCAGGAAGGTGCTGCATTAATTTGAGGAGGGTAAATGAGGTAAATGGGAGAGGTGTTGAAGCTGTGAAGGAATAAGGTCAGGATGCCTTAGCCCCGATTCCATATCATGAATATATTATCTATAAACCAGAACCAAATCAAAGGTTTGTAGTTTTTGGAAGTTATGAAGTTTTCCACCTATTGGCATAGGAGGTTGTGTTGTACAAGACCGTGGCTGTCCTGCAGATTTATTTATATACCTTCCCTTCAAAAGAACAATTACGATTTAACGTCTCATTGACAATGTGGACATTAGAGATGGAGCACAAGCTTAGATAGTGTTATTTATTTATTTACTTTAATTTTTTAAGAATGTGTATCGAACTTCACCATTCCTGTTGAAAGGAACAGTGTTTGCCTTGGGGAATTTAGGAAAATCACAGAAAATGTAAATCTGAATGGTTGGAGGTGAGTTTCAACTACTGTTTTCCTGAGTGCAAGTCCCATGACCTACTCACTGTGCCAACTGACTGGTCCTTCTCTTCAAAGGAGCTGTTGTTGTGGGTCAGAGTGCAGTCAGTCAGATGTATGAAGCAAGTCACAGGCCAACTCTGCTGTAGTCACTGCACAGTTTTTCATGTCATTATGACAACCAACTAACTGACTACTGGAATGAAACCAAAAACAGTGGCCACAAAAAAGCTGACCGCCCATATGAATAAAATACAGTTGAGCATAACAGAATCAATTTTGATAGCTGCTTCACAACCTACAGCGTCTAGATCCTTTTCTTCATCTGAACTACATAGATGGGAGCTAGCCTTGCAACACAACCTTTACTCCTGCAACTCTACTGGGCTTTGACATCTGTGCTCCCACATGCCTAGGTCATGCATGTTCCAAACTGGTAGGCAGAAAACCAACTACTTCCCTATGAGCCAATAGCTACTCTCATTGTCTCCAAAAGATCTGAGTACAGCAGAGACCAACATCTGAAATATAATCCTCTTTGTGAGAGGAATGCATCACACCACAACATCTACTTAGAGATAAGTGTGATGCCTACATTCTTAGTCTTAGATATTTTTAGGTAAGATATTTTATAGCCGAACAATGTGTTTTGATTTTAGTCAGGTGAGCTACAAAAACATTTTAAAATTATTTTTGGCACCAAAAGATCCATCCGAATGAAAACCATTTATACTGTAGATATATGTTTTTATTGTTACTTTTTTATTAAATAATAAATTTAAACTGCAACAAAAAAAAAAGAGGATAGCCGGCAACCCACTAAAAGGAGTATTGTCAACCTGCAGAGAGCCTTGTAAAATAGGCAATCACACATACACAACAAGCTTTTGACCACAGCCTTCATCAATGTAGAAAACACATTTACTTCATACAATCACAGACACAGTTCATAAACATGCAACTGTCACCTCCAGCTGTTGCCTTCTTTGTCATCTCTGGCTGCTACGTTCTGAGTCTTCATGGCTGCTGTGTTCCGAGTTGTCTACAGCTGCCATCTAGACATCTCTGCATGCAGTGTTGGCGTCTTTGGCAGCTGTGTTGACATCTTTGGCTGCTGCATTCTGAGTTGTCTCTGGAGGCATTTCCAAAGTTGTCTGGCTGTCATGATCCAAGTTGTCTCTGGCTGTCACGTTGTGAGTTGTCTCTGGATGCTGTGTTCTGACTTGTCTCCGGATGCTGTGTTCTGACTTGTCTCCGGATGCTGTGTTCTGAGTTGTCTCCGGATGCCACATTCTGAGTTGTCTGTGCCAACTATGTTTATGTCTCCAGCTGTTGTGTTCCTAGTCTTTTCCGACTACTGCGTTCTGGTTGCTACATTCCAAGTCTTTTCTGGCTGACGCAGTCCGAGTATTTTCCAGCTGCCGTGTTCTGTGTTGTCTTTGACTGCCATGTACGAAGTTGTTTTTTTACTGCCATGTTCAGAGCTGGCTCTGGCTGCCATGTTCAGAGTTGGATCTGGCTGCTGCATTCAGAGTTGTCATTGGCTGGCACATTCTGAGTTGTCTGATGCATTCTGAGTCATTTCTGACTGATGTGCTCCGAGTCATTTCCGACTGATGCGTTCCGAGTCATTTCCGACCATTTCGTCCCAAGTTGTCTCTGGCTACTGCATTCTATCTCTGGCTACTGTGTTCCGAGTCTACTGGAGTCAGTCGGAAATGCTGCTTGTGTTTTAACGAGTTGTATCTCTGCTTCTGTGAATATGATGAAGGATGTGGGTGAATGCTAGTTGTTTGTGTGCATTTGGCTTTTTTATCGGCCCGACTGCGGCATGACGATCTTCTTTTTTTGCGAGTCGTAAGCTATCGTCATTTTCTTGCTGATTAAATTTAAAATGTGGAGAGATAAATCTTTTCTTGCCCTAAAACGCAGAAAGTGTTCTTTTTTAACCCTTTAATGCATCACTTTTTATTTGAAACTGTAAAAACTACCGCGATTAATGTATATACCGAGAAAAATTTGAAAAAAGAAAATTCTATAAAATTATTATGCACTACGAGGAACAAAAAGTTCTTAGCTGGTCAGATATAAGTGCTTGAACCCGTAAATGTCACTATTATGTCTCTGATCTTTCCAGAAAGTAATTCATAATGCAAGAGTAGTATGTGATTGACTACTTTTACATGGCAAAGGAAGAATACCAAAGTTAACAAACGCACATGTTAGGAGTAAATCAATGCGGCAACTGTCAAATTGATTCAGTACCACTCTGCAATTTATAATTTCTAGGACGAGTTACTTGCAAGTGTAACATATGTATAGAAGCAGCTACCAATGGATTTGTGGTAACACGTTGATCAGTTTGCGAGATAATAGCAAAAAAGGTATGCAGCTGATCAGTTGAAAGGGTTAAAGCCATCTAGCGCGAGCGCACGCACCCTCTTGCGCAGGCGGTCGCGCTCGGCGCGCAGCGAGGCGACGCTGGCGCGCGCCTGCTGCAGCTCGCGGCCCTGGCGGTCGAGGCGCTCGCGCAGCGCGGCGGCCTCCGCGCGCTGCTGCGCCAGCTCGTCGGCCAGGCCGGCCAGCTGCAGGCTGCGGCACGACGTGCCCGCCTCGCGGCTCAGCGGCCCCTCGCCCTCCCCCTCCCCCTCGCGCTCCTCCTGCTGTTGCTGCTGCTCCGCCGCCGCAGCCTCGGGCTCGGCCAGCGGCGTCGTGCTCGGCTCGCCGGAGGCGCAGTCCTCGTCGTCTGGTGGATCCGGCACGATGCACGCCTCCTCGTCGGCGTCCTCCTCCTGCACAAAACACGTTAAGCCCGTTAGGGTACGGCCATAGTGAACGGCACCCCTTTTTTGGTAAATGTACATTTTTTTCAGAGTTCTAGGCAGATATGCAACAGTTCTGGAGTTCTCTGTACAAAATTTAAATAGTTCTGCAGAATTTCGTGAAATATCGCAATTCTGAATAGTGGGATAGCTGTGAAATTGGCACCCCTTTTTTCGAAAATGTAAATTTTTTTTCAGAGTTCTAGGCAGATATGCAATAGTTCTGGAGTTCTCTGTACAAAATTTAAATAGTTCTGCAGAATTTCGCCGAAAAAATAGTAAAAATTACGACAAACTTGAGTTTTTTTAAATAATTATTTGCCTATTAGCGCAAACATAGTTCTGATCACAGTTCTAAATAGCTGTCAAAGAGTTCTACAGGAAATCCTAATAGCATTTTTCTGTGCAGATTATACTTTATGAAATAATTACAATAATGGAGTATCCATTTACATGCTACTGTGGAATTTGCAACCGTTGTTTTTTTTTTTTTTTTTTTTTTTTTCAAATAATTATACTTTTTTCCAGAGTTCTAGGGACATGTGCAATAGTTCTTGTTTACGATAAGCAGTAATGACTCAGTCGTAAAAACAACACATTGTGCAGCGGATAGAATATCTGTCAAGACCTAAGAAAAATGTATATTTCTCGAATAAGGGGCACAAATAAAACAGCTTATCAGATATTCAAAACTGTGAACATAATTTTTTTCGGGCAATTACATAGAAATACACACATGAACTCTAGAACTATAGTATATGTACACAGAACCCAAAAAACAATGTGTATTTCTCGAAAAAATGGTGCCAATTTACAGTAACGTGAAAATGAATTCCACATTATTGCATTTATCCGATAAAGTATAATCTGTAAAGAAAAATGTCTTTAGGTTTACTGTAGAACTCTTTGAGAGCTATTTAGAACTGTGATCAAAACTATGTTTGCGCTAATAGGCAAACAATTATTTTTAAAAAACTAAAAAAACTCAAGTTTGTGGTAATTTTTACTATTTTTTCGGCGAAATTCTGTAGAACTATTTAAATTTTGTACAGAGAACTCCAGAACTATTGCATATCTGTCTAGAACTCTGAAAAAAATTTACATTTTTGAAAAAAGGGGTGCCAACTTCACAGCTCTCCCACTATTCAGAATTGCTATATTTCACGAAATTCTGCAGAACTATTTAAATTTTGTACAGAGAACTCCAGAACTATTGCATATATGCCTAGACTCTGAAAAAAATTTACATTTTTGAGAAAAGAGGTGCCAACTTCACAGTAGCGTGTAAATTGATTCCCCATTATCGCAATTATCTCATGAGGTATAATCTGCACAGAAAAATGTCATTGGGATTTCCTGTAGAACTCTTTGAGAGCTATTTAGAACTGTGATCAGAACTATGTTTGTACAATTAGGCAAAAAATTATTTTGAAAAAACTAAATTTTGTGGTAATTGTTCGTATTTTTTCGGCGAAATGTTGCAGAACTATTTAAATTTTTTACAGAGAACTCCAGAACTATTGTATATCTGTGTAGAACTCTGAAAAAAATGTACATTTTCCAAAAAAGGGGTGCCAACTTCACAGGACTGCCGCTTAACTCGCAGCGGTCGGACCGCTCGCGCTGCAACGGCGCGATGGCAGCTGGTGGTGGCCACAGTGCGCAGCCAACCGCGCGCCGGCTGATGCCAATACATGACCAAAATTACTTTTCGATTTTCTCGCTGAAAAAAATACTGCATGTGTATGAAACAAAGCTACATCGCACTCCGGTGTCAGTTTTTCGATAAAAATTCTCCTTCTGCTGTAAAAAAATAAAAACCACCTCTCCCGGTTTTGTGCGTTTTCCTTGACGTAGTATACTTCTCACTCGATTCTGAGGAAACTAATTGTCGTACCTCACAGAGTTTTGCACATCTTGCAGGCTAACATAACAGCTTCATAACGGAGTGTCTTTTTTCCGGTATTCGCCATAGCTATTACGATACCTAATTTCCAGTTAACCTATCGCATGACATTTGAAGCTTTTGCAGTGAAAAATATAGTCGCTGACTACTTTTCGTTTGGTTGACTTTTATACATTACTGCCTACGAAATGTAGCCAACATTGTGAAATTGTTTTTAAACCTGAATAGAAAGCGATACATCGCTCCAGTATAGCGAACTGGGTGTTGGAATTTGAGGGCGCTAGCGCCGCGCGCTGTCCTTCGGCGCGCCATCTGCACAACTGCTGAGCCTCTAGCCTGCAGCTCAGTCAGTCAACCTTCGTAATAAAGCACATGTCCGAGCCAACAGAAAATGACTTTAAAAAATAGCAAAGTTTATCTGCGACAGATGCCAGTTCTCTAACTCGTTTTAAAATATTGGTGACATACAAGTTCGGATAAAAAAAAATGTAGTTCTATGTCTTAAAGTTACAAATATTGGCTTTCTAGCTGTCCCTGGCGGAAAATTGCAAGTTCATAATGGTGACTGTAGGGTTCTAAGGAAAAGAGAATGCTAGTGTTTGTTTGAATGCCCCTTCCGATATGCAATAGAAATGGGAAGACTAAAATAACCAGAAGAATTTTTGACAGGATCCAATAGCAAGCGTCTAAATGTTATCCTAGGCGCTGCAGCATTTTTCCTCTGAATCAATATTTAATTAATTTAATGCAAGTAAATCAGTGGTGCTATAATGTAACTGCTGTTATAACTTGGCACTATCCACTGATGATTATGACGAAAAAATTGTTCTGATCGCAAACTGCATAAAATGCCAAAACTGGACTCACTAGTTGCTGGCATGGGGTAGTAACTGTTAGATCACGACAGGGAAAAAGTTGCAACTGCTGTCCTATAACCTCAATATATATACAAAGTAACTACATAAGGCTTTCTATAGTCCATGGTGTGGCTGATACAGCAACCAGTCAAATTTTAATTTCAAGTAAAAACAGTCTTAGTTGCAAAGTGGTTTTATTAATTACCAATGACGCGTTTTGCCCTCACAGCAGGGTATCATCACATTATCTGCATGACAAACGTTACGCAAATTGCTACAACAGCCCTGTTTCACTACTTTAAATGTTGTAGTAATTCTTGTGTAACATTTGTCATGCAGGTAAGATGATGGCCTGCTGTGAGGGCAGAACACGTCATTGGTAATTAATAACACCATTTTATAACCAAGACTATTTTTTACTTGAAATTACCATCTAACTGACAGTGTACCGTCTGTCACGTTGTATGTATTTTGAGATTATAGTAGGACAGCAGTTACAATTATTTCACTGTCAAGGTTCCAATCACATACCGACATTTTATACTGTTCACAAACAAAAAAAAAAAAAAAAAAAATTGGTAAGGTAAATTGACATGGAATGGCAGCAAAGTAATTAAGAATGAAGTAGCCTCGTGTTAGTGGCTCACAAAAAAGCCAATTTTACGTGAAACCTTTAACAAAGAAGTCCATTTCATATTATGAGCTAAATAACCTATCTACACGTAAATTGTCTTGAATGTCTAGTTGTTTGCTACATTAAAGCACTGGTATTCTTGCACTAATATGAAAAACAAGATGCAATTAAAGACATTGCAAAACCGGTTGTGCGAGTCTACAAAAGTTCAATAAAATTCAGCTACAGTGAATTAACGGCCTTTCATTCAACACTTTTGAGATAAACGCGTCTTTATTAGCTCCCATTAAACGCGACACGCAGCGCACAGCGTTGAAACCTCGGCACCCGCGAGCTGAGAGCGGAACAAGAAACATAAATTCTTTCTTACACGCGCCTGTGAAGCTGAGCTGTGAGCGAGCTGAGGCGGCCGCGCGGGTGCACTATGGCCACCCCAATGGGATTACCCACTGGGTTTTCCAACCGCCTCCCTGCCGGCGAGAAGCAGGAAGCGTGGAGCGGTCCACTATGGCCGTACCCTTATAACCCTTGTGTCCACAACAAAAAATTTAAACTTTGTTCTATAACTAGGTTACCTGGGTAACCCAATGAATTTATTGCCGTACAGTCACAGTTGGCAACACTTAACCCTGGGTATACATGCAAATGTTGCATCGAGGCATTCTAATTATGTAAGACAGAGGGCCACAGGACGGTTACGCGTTATTTACCCACTGCTCAACCCGCAGTCGCCGCTACCGTCGCAACGCGGGATCACGCTGTACCTGTCACTGGTCCGTCCAGTGCTCGAGTACGCGACCCCAGTCTTTGGAAACGCCGCTGACGTCCACATCCAGCTGCTGCAGACCATCCGGAACCGCGCTCTGAAGACTGCCCTGCATCTTCCAACGCGCTATCCAACCGACCTTCACGAAGAAGCCGGCATTCTACCGCTCCGAGAGAGATTCCGCGTCACCGCCAGGACCTTCTACGAGAAGACGGAGCAGTCCCATATCCGGCTCATCCGGGACACACCACAACCGGCAATTGGACCGACAACCCGCAGGCCTGACCTGCTGCAAGATTAACAAAAATCTCGTAGCAAACCAGAAAAAAAAAAAAAAAAAAAAATAATACATCGTCAGTAATCTGACAGTCTAAGTCCACTCATACCTCCAGGTTCTAATACTTTTTCCTATGTTTCAGGTACAGCAGGAATAGCAGCAAATGCTTAGCCTGCACAACCATCGGACCAAGGTCGAGAGGTCCGTCAAGAAAGTGAAGCGTGAAGGCATTCTAATTGTTGCTGGCTATAGTTGCTACTGTTTCACAGCGTTGTGAACTGTTCATTATCGTGTAATCTTCGTTACTGTGAACAACAACTTTAGATTCTCAAGGATGATAAACTGGAACTCTCCATATCTGAATACAGCAGCTTAAGCTATGAAGCGAAAGAACATATGAGAAAGTTATTGACTATTGGTACAGAAGACGATGTTGCTTCAGATTTCAGCGACGAAGAATCTACAAACGAATACATTCCGAGTAACGAGGATGCTGCTGCTTCAGACATTGAAGATCAAATAGACAAGTGATACTAGTAGTGATGAACATGACAGATGTCGAAAACAGCGAAGCAACTGTTTTCTGCAAGTATTCTACATGGCAAAGATGAAATCAAATGGCATAAGGAACTTTTCGGTACAAGGAAGTTGCTGAACCATAATATTTTGCGGCTAAGGGTTGGTCCAACACGTACAATCAAACGTCTTTCTATAAAAGACGCTTTTAAGAGTATATTTACAGAAGAAATGTGTGTAATACGTGAAACCAACAGGAAGGCAAATCAAGTATTCACAGACTATAACATCAATTCAGAAAAAACAGCGAAAGTGTGGAAGTCATTGAAATCAGAAGAATCTGACGCATATCTTGGTATACTGATTACAGCTAGAGTAAGATTCTCTAACACTGAACACACGAAGGAAACGTGGAAAACAAATGTATTCCCATTCTATCGTGCAAGCCTATCGCTCAACAGGGTTTGGCAGATAAGCTGATTTATGAGTTTTGACAATGTGAACAATAGGAGGGAGCGTTTGAAAAGTGACAAAGCTGCTGCAATATCTGACATTTTTTGAAATGCTTAATTCAAATCTTCGTAGAAAGTACGTGCCTTCTGATTGCCTCGCAGTTGATGAACAGCTTTTCTCTTACGTAGGAAAGACCAGGTTTACTCAGTAACTGTCGTCAAAGCCATCTAATACAAATAGCTTGAAGGTGTGGTGGCTTTGTGATTCGCGAAATTCTTATCCAATAACTGGCCAAATATATACTGGTAAATCTTCTTGTGGGAGACATGTAAAAACCAATATGTGATGAGCATTGCATAACAACAACGGCGTGTGGGCGTTGTGAGTAAATAATAATTCCAAGCGTACCTTTCCATAGTAACGACAAAATTTAGTAGCTAATAATTTTATGTAATTTCCTCTGTTACATGAAGTAAAAAAAACGGATATATTTTTCACTTATTTATGTCTATATCTGTTGTACTATTACTTGGTTGTCTAATAAATAATAAAACAATTAATATTTTTGTAGCCGGCCGCGGTGGCCGCGGGGACTGAGGCGCTTCAGTCACGGTCTGCACGGCCACTACGGTCGGGGGTTCGAATCCCCCCTCGGGCATGGATATTTGTGCCGTCCTAGTTCGTAAGTAGTTCATAAGTAGTTTGTAAGTTTAGGGACTGATGACCCCGTAGTTAAGTCCCATAGACTATACAAACATTTGAACATTTTGAACAATATTTTGTATAAAATAATGTATTACATTTATGAACTTCACACCTGTTATAATGTAGATATAGGTTTACCTGGGTAATCGAAATATAGATTAGAGAGTGTGTTCCGTTGCTTCCCATTTACATGCTTTTCTATGAAAGTATTGAAATTTTTCCTATTATTATGACGTTTATAAAGATGCAAATGAGGAATAACCTGAGGCTTGTGTGCACTAGTTTCAATAGGCCTGAAAAATGGGCTGTTAAAATTAGAAAGGTTACCCAGGTAACCCAATGTGGACACAAGGGTTAAAACTATGAACGAACTTCTAATTGGCTGATAATAAGTTGCGTTAATGGCGGCCGTCTGTCGTTTGATCGGCTTCACTCGTATGATCGCGCTAGTATCGACGTGCGATAATCGTAGCAATAACGAAATAGGGCCGGTCCTAAATTCAGTAATAGTGGGTTCACTGCGCACGCGCGAGCTAGCAGCTGTCTGCTGCAGTTGGCATAGGAGGTTGTCCGCCATTTTCCTTCCTATTTACGAATATTTTGCGTTTAGTCACACTACATTTCTATAGCGGTATTCACATTGTCCACCACAGGACCGTCACCTCACGTCGACGTCACGTTAAGTTTTCGCGCGAAGAATGTTTTGATGGAACGGTCGTCTGCTAACATCGGAAATTAATCTATTTTCGTCACGCGAATTTCATATTGTAGTCGGCGATTACACGGTCTACACGCAAATGTATCTTATTAATCTTTATTTTGTGATTATATTTATGTTCAACGGTAAATTGCAAATGTTTCATGACGACTTAAATATTTTTCTCAACTGAGTGTTCTCCTAAAAGGGAGATCGTATATTTGAAACCGAAAAATGGTTTATGTTTTGCAATATTGTAACAGAAAAGACTCATTTGAATAAGATTGTAATTAGATGCCGCAATTTTCGTTAAATAACATTTTAAATGAAAAAGTCAGTCCAAGTGAAGGACAAAAATTCAGTTGTGCACAACGGTATCAACACTATCAGCGGGAAAATTGTAGTGGATGAAGTAAACAAGCTCTATTTATGCTTAGATTAGATTAGTTTTTCGTTCCGTAGATCCATGTTGAGGAGATCCTCGTGGATGTGGAACATGTCAAGTGGATGCTTGTATAAATATTTATGTGTTCATTTTTTCGCTTGATAATAGATGCCGATGTTTTGAAATGTTATTTCACTTTCCAGCACTTTACCACACTAAGTTGACCAAAAACATACATTGTAATGTTTTCTTGACTGTCAATAACATTTAGCGTTTCCTCAATTTCCAGTATGAAACTATGACTTTCTACATAACAGATCGCCAGTTATAACCTCACTTTCAACATCGGGTATTGGGATAAACAAACTGATGTGATGGGCAGTGTGAATACAACTACATGTGACGGTGTTGTGATGTGACGTTGGCGTAACGGACAGTGTGAATTGGCCTTTCATATCTAGAGATGTTCCACTGGTTTACACGAACAGTCCCGAAAAACAACATACTAGACTCGCAAAACATTCGCTAGTAGCGTTTACTGCATGGTTACGTTAATCGTCTAAACACGCTGCCACAAGATCTTGCACGAGTTTACAGTTCGGGGCTAGGAGCGCTTCAGTATTATCTATCTTGTTCGCCGTTGAAAAAGGGCTTTAGTCATTTGCGTTGGGAATCACATCAATAAGTCGTCATGTGAGACGGAAGTGAAGTGGTGTATATATATCAGTCAGTTGTATTAGCGTTTTTAGATGATATGGGGAAGTGACAGAATTTCAAAAAGGCCCTGTCAAGGTCAGCAGTGTCCGCTAACAAGGTTGCTGTACCAATGCGGAGTGTCCAGTATATCTACGCTGCTGGCCAGGTAACATGCAATACCACAAAGGGCAGGCGAAATTTACTTGGGAGGCAAAAAGTAGTACAAAGATCATACGACTGAAAAATACAGCCCCTTGTGAAGTGAGGAAGATGATGAAATTGTAGTTTCGCGTATTTTGTGGCAACCAAAGATACTACACTAGTATCTATATGGCCACCAGAATAATGGCAGTTGGCACGCATTATGAACTGTACCACACTTATGAAATCTGACTGACCAGAGCATAGTTAAATAGTCAGCACATACGGTCTGTGAGACACAGAGTGTACATCGAGTAGTCATCAGTGCGCTTCTAACCAGCAGACTGTATATAACGATTCAGGACACAGTCTCCGCAATCAACAAGGCATTAGAATTAGTACAAAATTCAACACTAAAATACGCTATCGCAATCACGATAGACATCGCAGGTGCATTTGACAACTTGTGGTGGCCTGCATTCTTCGCAAGGCTCAGAGAACTGGAGGTACGGCATACACTCTACAACAGCTTTATCGACTACTGCAAGGATACAGTGGTAGAATGGCGAGTGAGCAATCGCAAGGTTCTCAGACGAATCACCAAGAGATGCCCACAAGGATCCATCTGTGGGCCCATCTTCTGAGACATCACTATTCAACCTCTTCTAAAACTAATTGACGAGGACAATAGGGTAGATGGCATTGTCGCTTATGCAAACGATCTGCTGGTTGTTGTCTCAGCAAACAGTAGATCCCGGCTAGAGGAGAAAGCAAGTGGCATACTCAACACAATCACGCAATGATGCACCATAAACAAACTCCAGATAGCAAAAAATAAAACAACAGACGCTCTTCTAAAAGGAGCTCTAAAAAGAGATCCGTCAATCAAAATCAGGGAAACAAACAGCAAAAGAAGTACAATCCCACGCTATCTAGGAGTATACGTTGACAAGAATTTAAATTACAGGGAACAAATCAGGATACAAACAGAAAAGGCAGAAAAAATTCTACACAAACGGGCAAGGCTAAACACAAAACAGTACAAACTTCCTTTGTCAGTTACACGGATTTATCACTGCGCACTTCTCGAATCAGCACTATGCTTTGCAGCAAGTAGCTGGGCACACCGTCTGATGCTAGCCACCAACGTTACGGCGGTAAGGCGCGGACAGAGGAGCGCACTACTTAGGCTATCGGGAGCTTTCCGGACCACCTCAGTGGAGGCACAGTGTGTGGTGCTGGGGATAAATAAATAAGGGTGTAACTTCCTGGTACATTAAAAATATGTGCCGGATCGGCATTCGAACCCGTGACCTGTGCGGGAAAGCGCTCTACCGACTGAGCTACTCTGGCACGCTTCACGGCCGTTCTTAACAGTTTTAGATCCGCCAATACATCGCCTCCTACGTTCCAAACTTCACAGAAGTACTAGTACACTTGGAAGAAAGGATTTGTAGAGACATGGCCTATCCGCATGCTAGAGTGTTTCCAGAATGATATTTTCACTCTACAGCGGAGCGCGCACTGATATGAAACTTCCTGACAGATTAAAACTGTGCGTCGGACCGTGATTCGAACCGGGGACCAAGCAGAGAGAAAATATTATTCTAGAAACATCCCCTAGACTGTAGCTAAGCCATGTATCCTTTCTTCCAGGATTATTTGTCCTGCAAAGTTCGTAGGAAAACTTCTGTGAAGCATGAAAGGTAGGACGCGAGATACGGACCGATCTCAGGCTGTGAGGACGGGCAGTAAAGCGTACCAAAGTAGCTCAGTCGGTAGAGCGCTTGCTCGCAGAAAGGCAAAGGTCCCGGGTTGGAACGCCGGTCTGGCCTACAGTTTTAATCCACAGCAATGTTTCATATCAGCGTACACCCCGCTGCAGAGTGACAATATCATTCTAAATAAGGACGACCCACTGTATTTTGAACTCAGATCTCCGAAAATACAAGAAGAGTGGCTTATTCGATGCAACATCTTGCTTGATGAATGAAACCTTCACTCTGCAGCGGAGTGTGCGCTGATATGAAACTTCCTGACAGATTAAAATTGTGTGCCGGAACCGGGACTTAAACCTGGGACCTTTGCCTCTCGCGGGCAAGCGCTCTACCGACTGAGCTATCCCGATACGACTTACGATGGCGCCTCACAACTCTACTTTCACCAGTACCTTGCCTCCTACTTTCAAACTTCACAGAAGCTCTCCTGCTAATTTTGCAAGACTAGCACTTCGGTAAGGAAGGATATGGTGGAGACATGGCTAAACCACAGTCTAAGGGATGTTTCCAGAATGAAACTTTCACTCCGCTGCAGAGTGAAAGTTTCATTCTGGAAACATCCCTTATGCTGTGGCTAAGCCATGTCTCCACCAAATCCTTTCTTCCAGGAGTCCTAGTCTTCCATGTTTCGCAGGAAGTTTGAAAAGTAGGAGGTGAGGTACTGGCGGAAGTAGAGTTGTGAGGCGGCATCGTAAGTCGTGTCGGGATTGCTCAGTTGTCGAGCGCTTACTCGCGAAAGGCAAATGTCCCAGGTTCGAGTCCCGGTTCTGGCACACAATTTTAATCTGCCAGGAAGTTTCATCTTGCTTGCTGTCTGCAAAAGTGAGACAGCTGGTTAATTCGCTGAATGTTGGCACTCGCTGCAGCGCAGTGTCTAAGGAAGAAACAGGCTTATACGGGAGGACAACTCACGTTATCCGCCTGGTGCTCGTTGTCCGAGTTGCTGGAGTCGGGGTCTCCGATCGTGCGGTCGGGGTCCTGCAGCTCCGAGTCGTCCACCAAGTTGGTGGTCGAGCCCTCTGCGTCGCGAGATAGGTCTTGGTCCTCATTCTCGTTTTCTGTTCCAGCAGAAACTCATTAGCCACATGGTGAGATCGGGTGACTTGTTGTGATATGATTATCCTCACGCTTACCCGAGATGACGTCTTCCTCCTCGCGGATGACCAGCGAGCGCTGCCTCTCGATCTTGCGCGTCAGCTCCGCGATGACGGAGTGCAGCTCGGTCAGCCTCTCCTCATACCTCTGGGCCTGCAGCTCTGCCCTCTCCTCGGTCTCGGCCACCAGGCGCAGCTTCTCCAGCTGTCAAAGGGAGCAAACAAACCACTGTTACCACAATCTGCACAAAATGTATGCGCTTGACATCGATCAAGCCGGGGGTGCTATCTAATATCTTGTAATACACACGCAGAGGAGCCGAGATTTATAGTTTAAAATCTTAAACACTATCCTTGGCTCCTCTGCTAATGCAGGTTCTCATGACAATCTACACAATACTTGGCACTTTATGGACTAATATATCACACAATCTTAACTGCAATAAAAAGTAAAAATACATAAACAAACGAGACTCGGGGACTCCGTTGCAGTAGCTGGAGTTCAGATTGATGGTAATTTGGAAGGCGTCTTCCATGACAGAGCCGTAGCTTCCGAACGACGGATATATATATTGAAACAATGTATATCGAAAAAGTGGGCATCATTGTCGAAGACTAAGTGCGGGAAACAGCAGTTCATTCAAATAGTGAGTAGTGTGAAGGCAAGTTCAACGAGCGAAGGAAATTTTGTGTCGACTTCGACGTCGTCCCTGACGTGGCGTGAATTGATACAAAAACATTCCATTTCAAAGAAATGTATCTAGTTTTGCTAGTACTTTAAGGATCGTGAGCTAAAGAAGGGTATAGATTGCCGTAGCGAGTGTTGTGTAAAATTTATTTACAAGAATGGGGGACTTTAATGATTTTGTTGTAAGTTTATAAAAAATACTATCATTGAGAATAAATACGTGGTTCGAAAGTTGCCGATATTCAATAGAAAGAGTATTATATTGACATCATGCTGCATCAAGAACTATACATTAGACAGGGCCAGCCAGGAATTCTGCACACGTGCGGTGCTGGTGCACATGTGCAACTTCCGGGTTACGGCGTGCACTCGGCAGCCGTCTCCGTTCATGTAGTGCGTGTTTCAACTCACAGAGGCCGCCAGGGGTAAACGAGACTGGCTGTGTCGCGCTCTTGCTTGTACCGCATAAACCAGGAAGTGGAGCCGTCACCGTCCATTACGCGCAAGTGCCTAATAACAGCTGTCGTTATTGCTCGCTGCCTCACATGTGCGCACCTGTACAGCACTTCCGCACCTCTGCACGGTGTGCAGTGTGCAGTGTTTGGCCGGCCCTGCACTAGAAGAAGCAGGGTCATAAACTGGTTTGGTGAGAAAACTGTTTGTGATTTTAATGTTTCTCCAGGAAGTGTGCTACGTTATCGTCACCACCGATCACAGGAATAGGCAGAGTGGTATAAACAGATGAAAGTGATATTGGCACGAGGAAAAGTAAAAGAATGTGAAAATTAAAGAACGAGTGGAACATATTTGGGTGTTCGATGGTACTGAAAGGGATTCCAAGAAATTTTTTACCGTTAAAGTGCATTCAAGGGAGAAAGCGACTCTAGTTCCTCTGATAAAGAGGTTTGTAATTAAAGCCACAAAAATTATTACAGATGGCTGAAAGTCATACAGAAAATTAAAGAGTCAAGATTCTGATCATGAATTTGTCAATCACAAAGTTGATCTCGTGAGAATACGCATCAGTACATACATAAAATATCGAAAGCTTATGGAGAAGCGTCAAAAGTAACATTAAACGTCAGGGCCGTCCTGGAGAACGACTTGATGTGTATCTTTTCCAAAACTTATATTTGCAGAGTTTGCGCCTGGCAAGAAAAAGTGTACCGTGTGAAACTATCCAAATTTCTCTGTTCGGACTCTGATCTCTCTTATTTTGTTTTAACTGTAATTTCTCCATATGTATGTGGAGGTCAACAATAAATTTTCGCATTCACGTAAGTCAGCGATCAAAGTTTCGTAACTATATCACGCCGCAACGAAAAGACTGCTGTTTTAATGGACATGAAACACTTTAATCCAGATGTGTCTAGATAAAAACTTTCTAATGTAAATACTTTTTTTATAATTTATATATGTGTTAATAATTATGTATTCGTATATTTCGCAATAATGTTTTGTTTATTCATGAGAAATTTTGCAGTAAAGAAAATTGTTATTGCACTGGGTATACGTCGATAGGAAAAGTAGGGATAATATCTTTGTCAGAGATTTGAATTGTGTGGAGTGTGGTCTCTGACGAGCGAGTGAGCGCGGGTGTGCGCTAGCAGAGAGTGGTGTGCTGTCGCTTGAAGCGAGGGGAGGCAGTGCCGTGTCCCAGGTCACCAGGCCTGTGTTGGCGGAGTACTGAGTTGTGGCACGTTTATCCAGTGATGAGTGAGGACAGATGTCACAAGCTTTCATCTCACCAAGACCCTGCCCTGTAATTACTCACTGAATGGAAGTGTGCCCGCACCTTCAACTTCAGCATTGTCGACGACAGTGCGGCCAGCTTCTCAACAACGGGGACATACTGTAAGGCCGCTCCAATATTTTCTACCACACAAAAGTTTGTGTGGCGTTACCCAGAACTCACGTCTAATGACTGAAATAATAATGAATTTTTGAAGTTAAGTAGACGTTCATTACCCCAAATCCTTATTACCAGTGTAGCCAAATCATTATTACCTGTGTAGGGTCCTATCCTGTCCAGTGAAGTGGAAACCGAGTGTCGTTGATAAAAGAAAATAATTATTTCAAGTGCCAAGCCAGTAAAATTTATTTTTTCAAAGTTCGTTATCTTTGTGTGACCTCATTAATTTGGTGACGCAATAATAGACTAAAAATTTAATACACAAATGAGCCAAATATCTTTTTATTGGTCCTAGCACGTCGTTCCTATCGTCAATTATGGTCGAGACTGCATGCAAAACTGGAGATTATTGCAGTTTTTCCGAGTTTTCCAATTTTCTTTCGTGATTGCCCCGAATTTTTTCCTGATAACTTTACTAGGACTCTAAGGAACAAAATAATAGAATTACGAAAATCCATTGTTCGAACCGTGAGTTAAGCTCTTGAGTTCATACGAAGTCTCAAAAAAGATTTCAAAAATTTCCAATTTTTGTTCCCTACAAACCTTATTCGAACTGTTAAGAACATTAAAAGAATAAACATGTCAGTCCAACCGTCACAGAAAAGCAACAAAACAAAATATAAATGTGAAACCTTCACCAAAGTCTTAAAAAAAAGAAAAACACAACCCTCTCCACGTTTGTGGACCTCTTCAGCGCAGTTCGATTTGTCTTCTACCAAATGAAACAAAACTCTCCAAGTATGTATACCTGTTCGGTGCAGTTCAATGTGGCTATTTGTCACTTTACACACATCTGCACGATGTTGTAGTTCATTCTCGACATGTTGAAGGAAACGGGGTGTATTGGGACTGGATAGCGACTCTTGATTTTCTTCTTTACATGATCAGTGTCGTTGATGTGCAGATTGGGACACGTTGCTTCACATAACCCGACATGAAAATATCTAGGAGGGTCAAGTCCGGGGATAGTGTTGGGCAAGCCATAAATCCATTCCCTCCTATCCATCGCTGAGGAAATGTGGTATCCAGAAACTGCCAAACAATTCTAACCAAGTGGGAAGGAGCGCCGTCTTGTTGGAAGATGACACCTCCACCTTCATCTTTAATATATAGTACTGCATATAGTTGCAACATGTCTAGGTAGTTGTTTGACGTAATATGTCTACTATTTTATCACGCATGAGAGCAAACAAGACATCCACCTTATGGGAATTACGTTGCTACTCAGTATAAAGCAGAAATTTTAGGCACCTCATATTTTGATGTTGTAGCGTCACTAACAGAAGGCCTGCCAGATCATTTTTGGTCCAAGAAATTCCTTCTAGCGCTGATTCCACCGTTTAATATTATTTCTAAGAAGAGGTACTTTACTGTATACAGGACGATATTCACGCTGAACAACTGCCACAGACTCAAATTTAGAAAGCTAAAGAACACGCAGAACTTTCCTCTGCGAAGTTCACATCTTGACTGAAATCGCCTCACTGCAGGGTAACCAACTTGAGAGCTTGAATTGTCGCTAGTTTGAACATGAAAAATCTCTAGAAAGTCGCTAGGTTTTCGCCATTCAATAAATTACAGGGGGGGAGGTACTTAGGCTGAATTCACACTGTGGGCAACGTCACGTCAACGTGGTTGACGTCACACACCGTCAAAATTGCAAGTGCATTCCCACTGGATGGAACGTCAAGAGAAGTCAAAAATAAAGCACCATTTGCACGTAATTGTTCTAAACGCGCAATAACGGTGGTATTTTTCACAAAAGAGAAAGGCAAACATTAAATTTAGTTCTGAAGCATTAATTATAACTGCAGTTGCCTTATATGACGAGAAAAGAGAGCAGAAATTCGCGTAAGGCAAACAAAACGAATAGGGGTTAAGAAAATGCTTTTTGAAGAGAATGTATGAAGGCAAATTTCACACACTATATAGAAAAGATAAAGATTACATTTTACAAAAAATCTTAGAATGGCGAAGCAATTTTTCAGTTAAATGTCTCTGATAAGACGGGTGGATGAAGAACGCAGACAACTAGGAGCTGGTGTTTCAGGTTTAGCAAATCCTTTACGGGTTTTCTCTTCCTAATTTGACATATTTTATAGAACAAAATATATACTTTAATACTGCACACCATAAAAAAGTATACATTATCAAAAATTGACCTGTAAACATTGGCGATTAGTCAGTAGTCAGATGTAAATTCAAGGCCCTAACTAGGGTCTGTTTTATCGAATAATAGCTATGTAAATTAACATTCCGTAAATAGTGATGTAAGACAAGAGTAAATAGTATTGAAATGTATGCTTATATCTGCTACAGTTTGTCCTGCATACACACGTTTCTGCTTAATAACAAAGTCTGAAATATTTTTGCTACTTATATCATAGAATACTTAATGGCACATAGTGGTGAACAAGCTCAATTAATATTTGGTCATTCATTTTCTAAGACAGGTGTAACCCAAAGCTCAGTAACGAAATATATTTTAAATGCGAAGAACATAGCTCTGAATGGAAAGCAGCCTTGTTAATACCCACACACCAAGTTGACGTGACGTTGCTTACCGTGTGAACCGGGCCTAACACTGATATTTTGTGGCTGCTAACGAAGAATGAAAAAATTTACTTCTAATCATTTTGAAATTGTTCATATTGTAGGTGAAGGAGGGGCAAGATGGGGAGGTGTGGTTAAATGGGGAAGGACTATAAGCTACAGTTAGAGGGTTGCCTTCTGTGAATAGCTACGTCAACTTCATCAATCCCCATCTTGCCTCGCCTTCCCCTATGTCAACTGAAACTTGCAATTTACTGCCTTTCATTAAAAAAAATCACCTCCAGATTTGTCGCTAAAACGCTTTTAAAATCTCAAGACCAAAGACATTGTTTCTAGATTGGATTAAAAATCGCCGGCCCCGGTGGCCGAGGGGACTGTTGCGCTCCAGTCACGGTCTGCACGGCCACTACGGTCGGGGGTTCGAATCCCCCCTCGGGCATGGATATTTGTGCCGTCCTTAGTCTTAGTTAGTTCATAAGTAGTTTGTAAGTTTAGGGACTGATGACCCCGTAGTTAAGTCCCATAAGCTTAACAAACATTTGAACATTTTGATTAAAAATCGCTAAGTTGATCATCCTGTTCATCGGCTGCAGCTACGTAATTCGGTTAATTTCTTTGTTGCGTCATTACTTGTGCACGTACAAGAAATAAAATTACGTAATATAAACTTGCAGCACACACTGTCCGGGGGACAGTCTCAAAAGATCGGTGGACATCTTTAAGAGCAGGGCCTACCTCCCTCTCAAAAAGTGCAAAGCAATTATTTCTATGATTAATTTGGTGTGCAAAATCCCTCTAATAAGCATCAACGGTAACAAGATAGTTCGTAACGAATTTACGTAAAACCACGTTTTCGTTGGACAAACGATTGTTTTTCCATAACAATTATGTTACTAGCGAACCTGGAACCGCTTCCCAACTGTTTATTATGCATTGGAATTAGATATACAACCTACACTCCTCCTCCTAATCTCACTCCCCCATCCCTATGCCTATTTATTAACTTTATCTCTGTCCTCTCAGACCTGTATATGTACCTGCTAACTGAACTCCCAGCGTTTATTGCAATATTTAGTCCATGTACTCCTCACATCCCTTCCTGTCAACCCCCTCCTGCCTCATCTCTCTGTGTACCTACCTCTGTCTCCTCCTCCTCTTCCTGCTGCCCCCTTCTCCTCCTCCACCCCCATCATTACCTCCCCATACTCCGCCAATGTGCTCCTTTCTCCTCTCTCTGTTCATCGCCTCCCTCCGTTGTATGTGAAAAATTAGAAATATACCAAAAATGTCAAGGTGTTCGGTAAAACGGCGTCGAGGTCTGAAATGAGTTGACCTCCGCCATGCACCGTACGAATTATGATGTAGATAGGGCCGTTCCTCTTGTTTTGAAGGTCAAATGTGTACAATTTTGTCGCAATCGGATGAAAGGCAGGAAAGCACATAAAATAAGCATCCAATCTGAAATGGCGATAGCCTATACAGAATTAACAATTTCGACTTTTAGATTCTACAGCTGCTCCTTTGGGGTTGCCTTTTTATTTATTTATTTTAATAAACCACCACAGCATTAAAGCGAAAAAAAATTATTGAAATTTGTCAAGCAATTTTTAAGTTTTAGTGACCTAACGCACAGCAACAGATTTTTATATACTCACATAGACTGACGTATCACATACTGTAACAAAACCAAGTCGAATTCAATAAGAAGCCAAATAATGCATCTGGCGTGGTAGCTGTTGCCTGGCGACGACAATGTTTCGGAGTTTAGCTGTTTAGCTGTTCGTCGTATGGATGGTCGCAATATTCACGCACTGACCTTTACCGAAGCATGCCAATGTGACAAAAGTATATAGGAAGAATAGATACTGCAACAAAAAACGGACTACGCATTCTTTTGCACATCTTGTTGTTAAACTGCGTGTTTAGTGTGCAATGAAGACAACGCATTTTTCAAGGAACACAACGTCAAGAAGCATTTTTATAGAAGACTTTCTTGATACCGCAGAGGACCTCCAGAAGGAGCAAGGACGCAAAAATCACGCCAGAAGTTAAAGCTGAAGAAGCACCACAACAGTTTTACCAAACACAGCAAACACGATTGGGCGACGTCAATACTAATTTCATTGAGGCTGGAAAATTTGTAAAACGTCACAGAGTATTTGTGGACAGTGAGTTATGCAAGAATTGAGTGCTTGAAGTCTTCTGCTCAGGTAACAAACAGTTTTTTATGTAGTAATTTATCCATGAGAAAACGACGCGCCGAATGTGGGGCGCATAACTTTGAATAGATGACGTAAGTGTACGAATGTAGCCAGTATTCTCTCGCACTAGTTTAAAATTTTAACACAAATAATGTTGTAAATATGCTAATTTTTATTTCAACCGTTATTAATTACTTCGGTATAACTAGTGAAGGGATTTTAAAGCGCAAATTATAGCGGCATAAGGGGGAAAAGGTTCTGAAACTACACACAAAAAGGGGTTAAATTGTACGACGCTTCTCGCCAGGCTGCAGTGGTTATGTTGGCACCAGTGGTGGTGACGGCAACTCAGATCACCAATAAATGTTTTTTCGTGACAACTTCAATTAAAACGAAAATTATTTTTTTCTGAACAGGCAAGGTTACACACAAGAACCTGTCAATCATAGAGCAGGTATAGTATTAATCTTGCTGCAAGTGAAAAGAGCAGTAATAAAATTTACTCTGTAGCCTGTGGAAAATATTAACGCAATTCTGCACTTCATTGTTTATCTGATGCCAACATAAGCACTAGAGCCCGGCGAGAAGCGTCGTAAAATTTTATCCAAAAAGGCGCAAAAAAGGTATTTATGATATTATTTTATTTGGTAAATTAATTACATTAACTTTCTTTGTCCCATTTAGAGGGTTCTGTTGCATTGGATTACAAACAGAATTTCAATGTTTTTGTCACTAAGTCGCTGGCACTTTGAGCTCAATAAGTTCTTATATATGGAGAAACTCCGTTCGATATCTAGTAAAACCATGAAGCATACCTTGTCAGCACCCATAAAGGACGTTAAAGCTGCAAACGTTTCCAGGTCTGGATTGTTCTTCACAGTGAATCAAATATTTTGTCTTTATCAAATCCATCAGAGATCTCCAACTCCTTCCACCGTTTCTCCTCCTTCATCAAACCTCTTAATCTCATCAGGCAAATACTTGTAGCTATCACTGTAAAAATGTTTCAACTCTACGTCTTCTCTAGCGACTTAATTGTTAAGCCTGCTAGATGGTTGCTGCATCCATTGAATCTAAAGCACATATGAAGTTTTTGATTGTATAAAAACAGCTCATCCAAGTACATCTCGTCATGACAGGAAACTGAGAGACCGTGGAGGCCTGTACTTCCTTGAAATAAAATTTGACGACTGAGAGCCTTTATCAGAACCTTATTCGGAGCAGCAATAAAGTCATTTACCCTGCTGTATTTCTCCTTGATACTTTCGCAAACACGATGCAAACCGTGTCCAATACAGGTTACATAGCAGAGGTTGGGATACATGTGTTCAAGTTGTTGGTTAATACATGAGTCGTTGAATGACTGCATTACTGTGCATGCATTTGTCTTTTCGAGTTGGTACATTTTAAAAAGCATAGGTTTTACCAAGTCACCTGATAATGGGAAAACCCACACATTCAAAATATATCTTTGCAGCTTCACTTCATGTTCGCTGACCACCCCTTTTATTTTCGTAAAAACGTTCTCATAAATTGATGTATGTAACTTGTTCTCAAAATGCTCTCATCTGATACTGACCTTTGTGTGTACTTCTCAACAAGTAATATGAATGCAGAATTGCTTACCTTGTGGATTGGAATTCCCGACTGGATTAATGCCGTGGCAAAATCCGCGCTAAACACATTCAATGACAATTTCTTTTCGGATATTGAAATGAAGACACTTATCAGAACAGCTGGCTTAGGTTTCGACTTTCGAAGATCAATTATTGTTATTATTATTATCTTTTATTCTTTTTTACATAGTTGTTGTGGACGTGATGGTGTATTCTGCTTCGTTGATGCTTCTCATCGATTGCATTTACTTCGCAGATAGCACATCGCAGAATTATCTCGTAAGTTTCGATAAACTGAGTCTTGAATTCTTCTGAAAGAGCACACAACTTCTCTTTCTTTACCTTCGCCATGATTTTGTTGTGAAAAATAAGTTATAGGAAAAACTAAGATGCAGACAACAGATAAGAATTGTTTAATCAATGCCCGCAACTTCCGTTCCAACTACTGAAGCTTCGTTCTAAAATTTTATTGCCGGCCGCGGTGGCCGAGTGGACTGAGGCGCTTCAGTCACGGTCTGCACGGCCACTACGGTCGGGGGTTCGAATCCCCCCTCGGGCATGGATATTTGTGCCATCCTAGTTCGTAAGTAGTTCATAAGTAGTTTGTAAGTTTAGGGACTGATAACCCCGTAGTTAAGTCCCATAAGCTTTACAAACATTTGAACATTTGAAAATTTTATTTGGTAGTTTAACCATTGTTATTGAGGTTGGGCATTATTTTTTTGACTACGGATAATTACTGCAGTTTTCCATAAAATATATTTTAGTGATTGTTCACCATTGATTACTTCTGAAAAACTATGGATTTAAATACTATTCGAGAAGAGAACAAATTCTCCCTATTCTATTAAAAACCTAGATAATCGGAAAAGATGCTTAAGCATAAAATGTAAGAAAGTGGAAAATGCAGTAACGTCTCAAAAAGGTGCTACAAACTATGCTTATCTTGTTTCATTTCATGTCCCCAAATGCATATATTGCTTTGTCTATGTGAAAGTAACCATATTTTTGGAAAGGTGCTGCACCTTAAAATTCTTCCACTAGTTCTGTGGCGTACTAAGGAGGTTGGGGGGGGGGGAGGGCCTGACACCCCTAAATAATAATGACTATAAAGAGAAAAAAATAATACGGTATCTGATTTTTATTTTTTACTAGATGACCCGGTGAACTTCGTATCACTTACCTCTTAATATAAACAATATTAATTTAAATCATATGTATTTTAACCCAATAACTTTATAAAGACATCATCGGATAAACTTTAAGTATCGGCTCGATAGTGGACGGAAAGAATGGGCAAATCACGCACACATGTCCAGGATAATGTTACTGTCACATTCGTATAAGTTGAGGGAATGTTTAAACGGTGATAAACGAACAGCAATTCATTTTTAATTTTGACAGTTCATATATGGGTTCAGATCGTGTAAAGCGAACTTTACTCTTTCAAAGTATATTTCTAAACGCACCCAACACAACAACCGAGTCATTATTTTACATGTTTTAAATCTAGATTTTCCTTGCAATTTTTCCATATTTTATCACCTACCCTGAACTTCCAAGATGTGACATGAACATTATCCTGGACGTTTGTACGTGATTTGTCTACTCTTTCCGCCCACTATCGAGCCTATGCTTAAACTATCTGATGATGCCTTTATAAAGCTACTGGGTCTAAAATACATACGATTTAAATTAATATGGTTTATATTAAGAGGTAAGTGATACGAAGTTCACCAGTCATCTAGTCGACCGGACAATGCTTCGCAATTGCTAATATGTAAGTACTCTTGCTTTGACCGTCAAATGTGCAAATGGCAAATGCGCACTCGTACGAATGATATTGATATCCCAAAATTTTTCTATTTTCTGGTCAACTGTTCCAAGCTTTTACTTCATTCAAACCTTCATCTAGCTTGAACGACGAATGTGAAAAATTTTATCGCAGTCAGATGACTGGTATTGATATAACATAGAAAAGTATCTTTTTCTTTTTTTTCTGAATTTTTCAAATTTCCGGGAAACTTTTCCTAATTTTTATTTCATAAGAACGTTACTCTTGCTTTGAACGTCAAAGATGCAAAATTTTATCGCAATCAGAATAATGATATTGATATCCCATTGCAAAAAGCTCTTTCAGCGTCTCGCGAATTTTCAATTTTTCCGGGTAACTTTCCCAAATTTTTAGTTCATAAGAACGTTCATCTTTCGTTAAACGTCAAATGATCAAATTTTATCGCAATCGGATGAACGGTTCTCAACTTATAGTGTTGAGTACGCTTAGAAACACATTGAAAAAGGAACTTGGTTCGAATTTTGCGACTTTCCTTTTTAACTGTCCCATTTTTTTTTAACTGAAAACTTTTCCAAGACCATAATGAACAAAACAAACAAACAAAAAGTATTACCCCCTCCGTCGTGCGAATAGTCAGTTATAGAACTGAATTCAATCAAAAACACATTGAAAAAGGCACTGTCAGTTTTTCTACAATTTTCCGGAAGATTTAAAAAAATTATGTCATACAAACCTTGTCCTGTCAAGCCGTACTCAAGTGATGCTGTTACAACCATGTGGCAATTGATTTTTATTCACAGAAAAAAATCACGTTCGGTTTTTCCTAAATTTTCTTACTTTCCAGGCGACTTTTCCAAATTTTTATTTAATGCGACCCTCTCTCTTACTTTCAACATGAAATGAACAAAATTTTATCGCAATTGGACGACGGTATTTTCCAGATTTTCCTCTTTTCCGGACAACTTTTCCATATTTTATCACCGTTTAAACCTTCCCTGGACTTACAAGAAAATTTCAGGACTAAAATTATCCAAATCGGTTCAGTCGTTCTCGAGTTTTAGCGACTAACGAACAGCAATTCATTTTTTTATATATAGATTTCTTTAAAATGTTATTATATTTGGAGATCATGCAAATGATTGTATGCCTCTTCTGAAAACGCCATACCCAAGCATGGAGATACATTAGTCTCCCCCCTCCCTCCCCAGAAAATATATACTATATTTACCACTGCATTAGTTATAATACAGTGGCGTTATAATGAATATAATAATATAAAAATAGTGAATACAAAAATATGAAACTTATTAGAGCAAGTGGGAACAGCAACCGGCAATTTATCTCGATTTTATGAAACCATTCATAAAGATGTCTAGTGAATCAGCTTGCGAGATGTTAAGCTAGTGTGGAAATTGCGAGAAGAAACAGTGTTGTCTGTGAAAAACCTCGGAAAAAATAAATTTTTTCCGAAAAATTTCCTGTTTTAAAAGACATTCGGAGTATTATGCTTTTCTTCTTGGCATCGGGCACATTTTAAATAAAGTGGATGTGACAGCATTAGGCAAAAACATTATTTTATAAATTATATTTTGCTGTAGATATGTTTGAAAGAAAGTTAACTTGGAGTGAAGAAAGACTGCACATCTCCCCCTCCCCCCTCTAAACTCAATGACAGTAGGTAAAGAAAGAGAGGAAGGAAGATTGGAATTTAACACCCCGTCGACATCGGAGCTGACGTCCTGACTGTTAGGGTAAGGACATGGAAGGGAATCGGCCGTATACTCTTTGAAAGGAAAGGGAAATCAAGGGAAACCTACATTTGAATGGTCTAGGGTGGATTTGAACCAACGTCCTCGCGAATACGAATAGTCTGCGCCACTTCGCTTCGAAAAGGAAAGGAGGAAGATTATCTTTAAACGTCCCGTTGAGATCGTTGCCATTAGAGACGGAGCACACGAACTTTTTATTCCTTTAAGGATGGATAAGCAAAACGGTCAATTCTTCAGAAAGAAAGCATCCTGATATTTTGCAGGAGCGATTCAGAGGAATCGGGGAAAATCTAAAAGTGGTTGACCTGAGGCGGTTGTACGTGGGCGCGGAACACCCATGCGGCGGTGCACCAGCATATGAAAATCAAAACTTTAATGCAAGCTTGGCAGATGGGCAGATGAGATCCGCTCTCTGCTTTGAGCTGTGAGAGCAATGGTTGCAACACTTCCGCTGTTACGTCGGCCATCACGTCCAATAACACACAAATGAACGCAATGGATAATAGGCATATCCATGGATTGACCGTTTGCACGTGGAAACTCATGACAATAGCATTTTTGGTACAATATGTTTACAAACATTTGAACATACACACCATGCCCGAGGGAAGACTGGAACCTCCGACAGGGAGCAGCCGCGAGCTCCGCAGAAAGGCGCCTTAGAGCACACGGCCATTCCCGCGCGGCAAGACAATAAGAGATGACGAAGTTGTTCACCCTGGGAAACGACTGCAGACGATACAAACAAAGTGCAATCCTCTTGGTACAATGTTTCGTGGGCCGGTCTGAAATTATAAGTAGGACTAGAGTCGGTACGATAAACTCTGCCCTTCGTTCTAGACTACGTTACAAAACAATGAACGTACTACACAAAAGCCTTGTACCGAGCGAGGTGGCGCATTAATAGCAGACAGGACTCACATTCGGGAGGACGGCGGTTTATAACCGCCTCGCTCGCTCTCTCCTTAACCTAGCAACAGTCCTTACTCTTGGGCGGTTGTGCAGGCTAAATCTACGAGATTGTTCCTCCATTTCCTCACTTAGTCTAACTTATAACTACTTATCCTAACTTTGCTGTATGTCTTAACTACTCCGGAGCCGGAGCTTTTCTTTTGTAACCAATTTGCTCTTAGCACACTTAGTGTTGGAGCAGGTCAGACCACTTTGTTGTAGCCCTTCTGCGTATTTTATTGTCTAGGCTGACAATTAACCTGTTTGTGGAACTGCGCACCATTTCATAAAATTTGCGTGCAGTCTCCTTAAAACGATTCTTCAGGAGTGGGACTTCTGCCATTTCATGCAATTCCGTACTCGGGAAATCGCGGGGCAGATGCATGGCCAGTTCATTTGTGTGTTATTGGCCGTGATGGCCGACGTAACAGCGGAAGTGTTGCAACCATTGCTCTCATAGCTCGTAGCAGAGAGCGGATCTCATCTGCCAAAGCAGGCGGCGACCGCTCGTCTTCGTAATTCTAGAATTCCATTCCCCGTGCTTAGCATTGAAATCCCCGGCAACAAGTAAATTACCGCCAAGTAACAGACGCTCGTTAAAATCGGCTGGATCCAGAATACCCTTGGGTTGCCTGTATACGGAGATAAAAGTAATTGAACCTAATGAAGTCTGTACTACTACAGCTATAGCTTCAAGCTTCTCTAGCTGTGGTAGTTGTACTAAGTGGTGTTTTATGGACGATTCGGTATACACTGCTGTACCTCCACCTTGGGTTTCTCTGTCGTTCCTGTAGCAGGTATAGTTAGCCGTACGAACGTTTTACACCAGGCTTAAGATTAGTTTCCTGTACGAGATAGATATCAACCGCCTCGTCCTAAAGAAAATGGCGAAATTCGCCTTCTTGTGGTCTTATACTGCTTGCTTTCTAGTCCCTAGACTTACAAACTACTTAAACTAAACTAAGGACAAGATACACACCTATGCCAAGGGAGAACTCGAACCTCCGACGGCGAGCAACACGCGCTCCACAGCAAGGCGCCTTAGAGCGCTCGGACAGTCCACCGCGGCTGTGTGTGTTTTCCTTGCCGTAAGTTAGTTTAAGTAGTTTGTAAGTCTAGGGACTGATGACCACTGCAGTGTGGTCCTATAGCTTCACATTTGAACATTTCTTATTGACTTCAAAGACAAAGGAATTTCATTTGTAGAACTGCCGTTCGGTCAACACCAAGCATCAGATCATAGCTATCCAAAACTTACATTGAAATTTGAATTCAGAATCGTACAGTAGGTGTCGTATGATACATTTTTTCTCCATGAACGTAATGAACTTTTTTATTTTATTTTAAAGGTTTCTGATAGGAAGATTTTTTCTGTCTTCGTCAAACAAATTTAAATTAATTAATGTGTCCTCTTCTTAGTTTACGTATTTCATCTCTAAAGGAGTAATGAGTCGCGACAGAAAGGATATCCGCCCACTCCTTAACTGACGTGACATGTCCAAAATAACCACCCCGACTCTGCGAATGCGAGACAAATGCTAAGGAAAATAAGAACATGTTCAAATGTTCAATTGTTTGTACGCCGTGGTAGAGTGCCCGAGCACTTCAAGACCCCTTGCTGCGAAGCGCGCGGTTGTTCCCCGTCGGAGGTTGGAGTCCTCCCTTGGGCGTGTGTGTGTGTGTGTGTGTGTGTGTGTGTGTGTGTGTGTGTTCTCCTGTGGTTAGTTTAACTTAGTTTATGTAGTTTGTAGGCCTAGGGACTGATAACTACTGTAATTAAGTGTCATACATTTAACAAACATATGAACATTTGTATGTTTGTAAACCTATTGGACCAAACTGCTGTGGTCATCAATCCCTACATTTACAAACTACTTAAACTAACTTACAATAAGAACAGCACACATCCATGCTAGAGGGAGGACTCGAACGTTCGGTGGGAACGGCCACCCAGTCCGTAGCATGACGTCTTAGACCACGCCACCATTACGCGCGGAGAAGTCATGAGACAGTTAACTTTAAGTTAGGCGTGGTCGTCGTGCCTTAACAGAGGCATGGAGCTGTTTCCCAGGTAAGATACTCCAGGGGCGGCAGGCAGCGAATAATTATGTTTATGTGCGAAGAACTGCCCATATAACGTGGGCGTGGCAGCTGCAGCGCTATGCAGAGCGTGGTACAACGCTCCACTCCAGAATTAATGAGCTCTCAGACAGGCTCATTCACAAACAAATGACTAAGAATGTGATTAAAATTACGAGTATGGTATAAACAATGAAACACACGAATATCTGTAACTTGACGACGCTACGGAAGCCTACAGTAGGATCACGAGTTCAGTGCCACAATACTTTGACGGAGTCTCGATCTCGTCACTGTCAAGTTACCTCAGCTATGGGGAATTTATGTCAACGAAGAACTTTGACAGATGGAGGAAAGTGCGGGCTAAAGACGAATGAGAGCGGACCTCCAGCGTGTCCTTTCCAAAAGAACCAGCCCTTTAACATCGTATGTACAGCCGAGTCGTTGACTGTACACCTGTACACCTGGAAGTGCACTACTAATCAATAACGCCAAGGGCACCGGACAGATATAATCATCTCGCTATTTTCCGTAAGTGGTTATGGGAAGTACGGGAAACCTGAATGTGAGTGGCCGACCGGGCGTCTGAAGCGTCGACCTCCCAAATAAGCGTGTAGAGCAGGGGTGTACAGACCACGGCCAGCCTGCGCCAGACATTGATCCGATGGCGGTCTGCCCTCACCGCTGGTCCTCATAACTTTTTCTTTTTACTCATCTTTCATCCCCGTCCGTAAAGGAGAGGGTGGGCGTTATAGAGCTCCGTTCTTTTCAGTCACGCTAGACTAGCTGTCACCGCAGGAGAGAATAAAACAAATTATGTGAACTAATTATGTACATCTTTTAATTACTAGCGAACCTGGCAATGCTTCGCAGAGTATGTATAGGAACTGGATATATATCTTAAACTCATTACTCCCTTTTCTCTCTGCCCATTTTCTCCTTTCTCCCTCGTTGTCCATATCCGCCGCGCGGGGTAGCCGAGGGGTCTGCAGCGCCACGTCGTGGATCTCGGGGCTTCTTGCGTAGGAGGTTCGAATCCTCCCTCAAGCGTGGATGTGTGTGTTGTCCTTTGGTTAGTTTAACTTACAAGGAAAGTACTTGGGCTCGAACAAACATATCTCTATGAACGTTTGGTTACAGTATCTCTACGTACACCTCAATGTGCTGGTGGGTGTCGTTTTTATGCAAAACTTTGCAATCATGCTCTAGATAGCACTGTAAATGTAATTGTAGACGCCATACGTAATGCAGATATCTGAACTGTGACTTATGTAATAATCGTCGTACATGTTCTCTAGCGTATTGTCATCAAAAGCCGTGATGATAGTTGCAACTTTAACCTTCTTCTCGGAAGACTGTTGGTATTCACTGTCACTGCTTCCATCGCCTCTTCCCGCACTTACCGTAGCACTACCGCTAGCAATGAGTTCTTCATCATTATCATCCTTTTTATCATCATTATGTGTTACTGTTACAACAGTATCTAACTTACGCCCATCTTTCTGTACCATAACAGATACGAGAAAGCATGTGCATGATTCATCTTCTACACTAATACCATCTTCACGAAGAATGGTTCTTCGTAACTTCATCTCAACCAATCGCAATACTTTAGTAGGATTGATTATCTATCGCCGCTCCATCTGAAGCTTCACCACACAAATGTCACAAAACGCAACTTCGGAGGCACACTGCACCGTCCCTACTGGCGAACCGACAGTCAAAGTGCAATGTGGCGAGGCACACGCAGAGGCTTCTAACGGACGACTACAGAGTTTTTCAGATGCGGGAGTATCACAAGTGCAATAAGGGACCTTTACAATATCTCTCATACGATTTTCGTGTATAAGTGTTTGTTCGAGCCCAAGTACTTTCCTTGTTAAAGTAGTTTGTACGCTACGAACTAATAACCTAGCAGTTGAGTCCGATAGATTTACAAATATTTGAACATTTGTTGTCCATATCCTCCCTCCCTCCCACCTTCTCTCTCTCTCTCTCTCTCTCTCTCTCTCTCTCTCTCTCTCTCACACACACACACACACACACACACCATGATCATCATCTCCATCTTCCACCTTTCTTTCTCCATTCCCTTCCTCTCCTCCCCATTTCGCTCATCTTACCCCTCTCAGACATTGGTACGTCATGCAAGAACAATATCAGACGTCGATAACCTGTCCCATGAGTTGAACCACCCAAGCAAGGTCTTCAGGAAAAATCACTGACGAGTTCTGCGTCGGGAAAAATAAGCCACCTGCTACAGAGACACAAGATCAAAGTAGTCTTCAGGCCTTTGTTTCAATGATTTACGTCCCAACTCTGCATGCCAATGACGGGACGAGGCAGCGCAGTGATAAATTCAAATGTTTGTAAATCTAAGGGACTTAACTACGTTGGTCATCAGTCCCTAGCCTTACAAACTACTGAAATTAACTTAAAGTAACGTATGCTAAGGACAACACAAACATCCATGGCAAAGGGAGGACTCGAATCTCCGACGGCGAGCAACCGCGCGTTCCGCAGCAAGGCGCCTTAGAACGCTCGGTCACTCCACCGCAGCCAGTGATAACACACAGGATCGACATTCGGAAGGGCGGTGATTCAAATCCACCTCCGACCATACAGATTTAGTTTTATCGTGAGTTTCCTAAATCACTCCAGACAAATGCCGGGATGATTCATTTGAAAAGGCACGGCCGATTTCAATCACAATCCTTACTCAAACTATCCAAGCGTTAGTTCCGCCTCTAAAGTTCACGCTATTTACGGGTCGATGAACCCTAATCTTCCTTCCTTCTTCATTTCAGCTGCTCGCCTTTAAACTTTTTATGTGCCCTCCGACAATGCTACCGTGTACAGATTTCCTGTAGCAGAGAAGCTTTAACGAAGGGAGGTCAAGGATAATGTAGGCAATATCTTTGGCAGATTTGTTACATCCTCTGAGTAATATCTACATATAAATAGATACTCTGCAAGTCACATTGAAGTGCATGGCAGAGGGTTCATCGACCCACTTTTATGATATTTCTCTATAGTTGAATTCTCTAATAGATCGCGGGAAAAAGGAACACCTAAATCTTTCTGTTTTCGGTCTGATTTTTCTTATTTTATTGTAATGATCATGTATTCCTATGTAGGTGGGTGCTAACAATATATGGTCGCACTCTGAAGAGAAAGTCGGAGAAAGAAATTTCGCTAACAGATCTTGCCTTTCTTTTAATGGTTTCCACCCCAACTCGTGCATCATTTCTGTGACACTCTCTGCCCTATATCGCGATAATAAAAAATGAGCTGCTCTTCTGTGAATTTTCTCTAAATCGTCCGTCAGTTTCACCTGATGTGGATCCCACAGTGCGCAGCAATATCCAAAATAGGACGCACCAAGTGTAGTGTAGGCAGTTTCTTTAGAAGAAGTGTTGCATGTTTTAAGTGTTCTGCCAATGAAACGTAGTCTTTGGTTCGCTTTCCCTACAATATTTTTTGTGTGTTGTTTCCAATTTATTTGTAATTGTTATTCCTAGGTATTTAGTAGAACTGACGGCCTGTAGGCTTGATTGATTTATCGTGTAATTGAAAATCAACGGATTTCTTTTAAAGGTCATATGGGTGACCTCACACTTATCATTATTAAGGGTCAACTGCCTATTTTTGCACCACGCAGGTATCTTACCTAAATCATTTTGCAGTTGCTGTTGATCTTTTGGTGACTTTACTAACCGATATGTAACAGCATCATCCGCGAACAGTTAATGAGAGCTACTCAGATTGTCTCCTTCCACAAATGTTATATATATTTATGGGTTCTGGGATAGCAATATTTGTTAATAAGAAGCATATTTACCAGATACAGCTGAAACTGTCTAATGAATGCTCAAACAATCAAGCGGAACAATTTGCCATCCTCAGTGCTCTTGAGTTCATATACAATCTCTCGAATATCGAAACAACTGCAGTAATTGTTGTTGCAGTAATTCACATCGGCAACAGGATTACTTTGGACTCTGCGAAATCCGAAGAACCACAACTTCTTGATTGAAGAAATAAGATGTAAAATCATAAGGTTGCAGACACACAACTGGCTGGTGCATTTCGAAAGGGTTAAGGCACATCAAGGGATATGGGGAAATGAACTAGCCGACAATCTCGCTAAAAGAGCAGCTCAATCACGACAATCGATACGCTACAACAAAATACCTACAAGTGCCGTAAAGAAGAAACTTCGAGAAGAGTTTAGGAACAAATGAGACATTGAGTGGCAAAGAACAAAAAACGGGGGAAAGCACTAAACCGTATTTTCCTACGACCCGACAACGTTTAATGATTAAACTTCCAATATCTCCGAATTTTACAGCTATGTTAACAGGTCATGGGAAACTGAAAGCCTATTATCAGCGGTTCAAAATAATTGAAGACGGAACGTGCATATGTAACAGAGCTGTCCTAACTATTGATCACGTGCTTTTTGACTGCTGCAATTTATTGAAAGAGAGGGACCATCTCAGGAAAAAAATAGCTGACAAAGGAGGAAGACGGCCCGTCAGTAAATATGACTTGGTACTTAAATTCACTACAGACTTTTACAATTTTTGTAATTCAATAAGATATCCTGATGTATAAAATCGTTTGTTCTTTTGTAACCCCTGTCAACTTATGTACTGTACTTGTGTTTGCAAAAATACCTGATGTAACCGCCGGAATCTAACCATCAAACATGTAATATTACTGTAATGGTGCATGTTAAATAATAAATAACATAATGCATTCCACAGGCAGTACAAGAACGAAACACTGATGGAGTCGAGACATTTCTATAAGAGATTTTCAACTACATCTAGGGTTTCAGTTATAGCAGCGATCGTTGACGAAATTTACGGGAGAAACAGGCGGACAATAAGGGACATGGGAGAATTAAAAAGAAAGTGCTAGAATACGGGAGAACCCGTATAATACAAGAGAGTTGGTAGCCCTAAGACGGGCAGAGAGATGGGAGGTAAAGAGCTGGAGAGAGAGAGACAGACAGAGAGAGAGAGAGAGAGAGAGAGAGAGAGAGAGAGAGAGAGAGAGAGAGAGAGAGGGTTGGTTGGATGGGAGATGGGCTGCGAGAGTGTTGAATAAATACGCAGAGAGTGCCGGGTTATGAGCGTGGAGCTGGTGTTAGGTGTCGCAGCAGACTGACCTGCGTCTTGTTGAGCGTCTTCTCGAGCAGGTCGCGCTCCTGGGTGACGGTGTGCAGGCGGTTGGACAGGTCCAGGATCTCGCCCTTCAGGGAGGCCAGCGCCGCCAGGTGCAGCTGCAACACACCAGGAGGCCACGCTGTAGCAGCTGACAGCTAGCACTTAAAGAACGTAGCGGCACCGCAAACGAAAGCAAACCATCTTTCGGCATCTACATCATCCACACTCCACAACCCACCCGATGGCGGAGGCTTCATTAATCCTTTCCCACCCAGTGTTACAATACGGCTACGTCATCTTTATCTGTCCCTCTAGGAACAATCATTTGTCCAAAGATTGTGAACAACACTTCATGACTTCACAAAATATTATGACTAAGTTATCTACCATCATTTCGAGGAAACAGAGAGCATTAGCCTATAATGCATTCACAAAATATGTATTGTTGTTTCGTGTCTAAATTGGAGTACATGCGCATGACTACCGAATTATTATACCACGGTAATGGAAACAAAGTAATTAAAAACACTCATTAATAAATTATTGTCAAATGTCTAAATTAGTAGCAAACAGTTTGATAATCATGTTAGTTACGATAGGGGACACACATCCTGCCCAATGATGCCATATAGAGTCACCCCAGATTTTTCTCCAAAAACTAATAAAAATAAAAAAATCTGACAAATATACATTATTTCAATCATTACGTACATAAATATACAAAGACATATTTTTGTTCATTTTGAAATTTGGGGTTGAAAGGGTTAATATAACAGTCTGAGCGAATTCAATAATTGGTTATTGCAAGACACGTGAAACACTTGAGAAGACAAATAAGAGTGACACGCATGAAATGGCAATACAGGAATTCGTTTTTTTTAATGCTACACTATTTTTGAGAAACACTCTTGAAGAAATTTAGAGAACCGCAATTAGAAGTGGGCTGCAGAAAGATTCTACTGCCGCCAACCGACATTTACTTAAAGTCCACAAAGATAAAAATGTTCAAATGTTTGTAGAGCTTATGGGACTTAACTACGGGGTCATCAGTCCCTAAACTTACAAACTAGCTACAACTAAGGACGGCACAAATATCCATGCCCGAGGGGGGATTCGAACCCCCGACTGTAGTGGCCGTGCAGACCGTGACTGAAGCGCCTTTCGGTGGATTGCGGAATATATATGTAGATGTAAAAACACGAAACACATTATTATTTGGTGAAGGCGCCATTACGTGTTATGTGCAGTAATCACCACAATATTGTTAATAATAATAATAATAATAATAATAGTAATACCAAAAATTTCACTTTTATGGTTATGATGGTATTTAAAAATTATCGTTTTCGTTCATCGATTGAACATCTTCAGTGCCGCTTCAAGTCTAGGGGACTCATATACACAGCTGAAGTTTTTTAGAATTAAAATACATAAAATGACAAGTCAAAGTGTGCATTACATATTAATTATAAATGAACACTGAATATGTAATGCACACGCTGACATGTCATTTTATGTATTTTAATTGCATAAAACTTAAGCTGTGTATGAGTCCCTTAGCCTTGAAACTGCACTGAGAATGTTCGTTCGATGAACGAAATCGAAAATTTAAAAAAATTACTTTAAATCACAACCATGAAGCAGTTTGAAAAATGCTCGTGTCGCAGAACAACAAGAGGCGAATATATCCTGGCCATTGTGAAGCAGAACTTGCTACTCGACGTATCTCGCATCTTCTAGCAACATTTGACAAATTCGCGCCTGTTAGTGCTTGTATTAGCACTCAATGTGCAGATGCTAGAGTTCGATGAAGTGGTTAAAACAAAGTGGAAGACACTAATATGCTCACTTCACTAAAGGTACTTTTTTATAGTCAAAATCACATTCGCATTCAGAGGTCACACTAATTAAATTTTCAGGTGGTGATATGGGTTTGTCAATGTCATATCCTGACTTTCGCAAGGCATGTTTGAATGTAGGGTTAATTTTTTATTAAATTTTTGTTGTTGTTGAGAAAATTGATTGTAAATCAAAGTCTGACGATGAAGTAACGATTATACATCTCTTCTACTTTGTTTTAACTGCTTCACTGTAATTTTCACTAACAGTTGTGTGTGATAGGTGTGTTTTGCACTTTTATAAATGCTGTAAGCAGACTCTTTTCTGCATTGCTGATTGAAAATATTCAAATGTTTGTAAAGTCTAAGGGACTTTAACTGCGGGGTCATCACCCCCCTAAACCTGCAAACTACTTTGCCGGCCGCGGTGGCCGAGGGGACTAAGGCGCTCCAGTCACGGTCTGCACGGCCACTAAGGTCGGGGGTTCGAATCCCCCCTCGGGCATGGATATCTGTGCCGTCCTAGTTCGTAAGTAGTTCATAAGTAGTTTGTAAGTTTAGGGACTGATGACCCCGTAGTTAAGTCCCATAGAGTATACAAACATTTGAACATTTTTTACAAACTACTTATGCACTACCTTACACTAAAGACGACACAAAGATCCCTGTCCGAGGGGGGAGGATTCGAACCTCTGACGGCGGACGGCCGCGCGCAGCGAAACACGGCGCTCCAGTACGTGCGGCTAATTCGGCGCGGTGATTGAATATGTAATGATGCACTGACTTCATTGAATAGGGTATAATTTCCCTGCTATGGTACTGATATCCTGTTAGTTTCCGTCATTTGAAGCATAACGTTTTATATGGAAATGACGCAGAGCAGTGTTTTTTAATGATGGACTGTTATTGTAAATATGGTTTTGTGCGGTTCAAAGCGTTTTGTGTCAGTGGTGTCCCTTGTCAGGAAATCACAGAGTAACTTAAAACAGTTAAAAATATGTGTAACAACTTTTTTTTTTTTTCTTTACGGATGATATGTGTTGTCTTTTGCATATCTGACTACTTCAAGTTCTACAAGCTATTATGGCAATTTAAATGTGTGCGGAAGGAAATAACAGGAGGGCGGTAAACCTTGTTGTTCTTGACGTCTATCAGAATATTGGAGTGGAGCTGCGTTGTTTGGTTAATATATGAGGGCGTAGGCTGGCACGGTGAACAAAAGGTTTCTGTAGAAGCGCCGGGGAGCGGCCGAGTGCCAGTGAGTGAGGCACGGCGCCGATGCGTATCTCGGGAGCGGCGTTATGGCGTCTCGGCACGAAGTCCTGCACAGTGCACAGCCTGCCTGCACGGCCACCAATCAAGGCGGGCGGAGGGAGGAGGGGCCGCAGGGCCTGCCGAAGACGCGGCCCGATACAGCTGAGAGCGGCCAGCGACAGCTCACAACACATCGAGTATTCACACCAAATCCTCCGAGAACGCGGTGGAGTGGCCGAGCGCTCTAAGGCCATCTCCTACGTGAGCGACAAAAGCGAGCGACAGCGCGCGACAGCTTCAAGCGACAAATCTCAACCGCATGTAGGGGTACGGGTCTGTCCTACGTGAGCGACATCTGCAGCGTCGCGCGTCAGACGCGACAACGAGCGACGTTTGAATCTCAAACCTGCTCGAATCTTGTCGGTGTCGCACGCGCGACAAAGTGTCGAGTTCGTAGAGAATCGTCTGCTTGTCGACGTTATAAAGGATGTCGCCAGAATTATGCGAACTAATAATCCCTGACGTTTATGAAACTGCAACTGTTTCTGAAATAAAAGAATGTAAAATTGCAGTCGTGCATGTACTTAAGAATTTTGATTGGGATAAGAAGTGTCCAAAAATCTCGTAAATTTTCTTTTGGACTTCATACAGGGTGTTACAAAAAGGTACGGCCAAACTTTCACGAAACATTCCTCAAACACAAGAAAGAAAATACGAGGCGCGTCCAGAAAGTAAGTTCCGTTTCAATTTATCTCCGCTGCACCGCTGCGATTGCAGTTCCGCATATGCGCTGTGGACGATGTGTATCAAGGAGAAGAATGTGCGCCATTTGGAGATCGCTGTCAGTTACGTACGCTTTGTTGTGCATGTTTGAAATGTCGGCGTTGATTGAAAATCCCGCCGCCTGTGAAATCAGGTCGGTGATTCGGTTTCTAAATGCGAGGAAAGTGAAACCAAGTGAAATTTACGCAAATTTGCGATGTTTACGGACCAAATGCGATGAGTGATGCGATGGCGAGGAGATGGGTCCGACAGTTCAATGGCGGGCGTAGTGATGTGCACAATGAAGAAATGTTCAAATGTTTGTTAAGCTTAAGGGGGCTTAACTACGGGTCATCAAGTCCCTAAACTTACAAACTACTTATCAACTAGCTTACACTAAGGACGGCACAAATATCCATGCCCGAGGGGGGATTCGAACTCCCGACCGTAGTGGCCGTGCAGACCGTGACTGGAGCGCCTCAGTCCCCTCGGCCACCGCGGCCGGCTGCACGATGAAGAACGAAGTGGGCGTCCACCTTTGGTTACAGAAGAAATGATCCACGCGATTCATGACAGGATCCAGGAAAACCGTAGGTTTACAATTAGTGCTCTCACTATGGGTTTCCCCCAAATTCCACTGTTTTCAACTGGTTGAAGACACAGGCGGCAGATTTCTATGAAGAAGGTATACAAAACCTGGTGCCACACTATGACAAATGCCCAAAAAATTTCGACAGTTATGTGGAAAAGTAGTTCAAGAATTTTAGAATTTTGTGCAATAAAAATTTCTTCTGTATCTGTGTACAATTTCATTTTATTACCAAACGGAACTTACTTTCTGGACGCGCCTCGTATGTTTTGTGGACATGTGCCCGGAAACGCTTAATTTCCATGTTAGAGCTCATTTTAGTATTACTCTTTAAATGTAAATTGAAATAATTCGTGCAGACAATTGTCAAGATACCCAATTGTTTCGTTAGTATGTACTGTACTTCCTGGATTCACCGTCAGTTGGCCCAACTGAAGGAAGGTAATGTTGACTTCAGTGCTTGTGTTGACATGCGACTCATTGCACTACAGTACTAGCATCAAGCACATCAGGCCGGCCGCGGTGGCCGAGGAGACTGATGCGCGTCAGTAACGGTCTGCACAGCCACTACGGTCGGGGGTTCGAATCCCCCCTCGGGCATGGATATTTGTGCCGTCCTTAGTCTTAACTAGTTCATAAGTAGTTTGTAAGTTTAGGGACTGATGACCCCGTAGTTAAGTCCCATAAACTATACAAACATTTGAACAATTTTTTTTTTTCGAAGCACATCAACTCGTTAGTGTTCATCACGAACGAGGTTTTGCAGTCAGTGCAATGTTTACAAATGCGGAATTGGCAGGTGCCCATTTGACCATTTGATGTATGGATTAGTACGGGGCAATAGCCGTGGCGCGGTACGTTTGTATCGGGACAGATTTCCAGAACGAAGGTGTCCCGACAGGAAGACGTTCGAAGCAATTAATCAACGTCTTAGGGAGCACGGAACATTCCAGCCTATGACTCGCGACTGGGGAAGACCTAGAACGACGAGGACACCTGCAATGGGCGAGGCAATTCTTCGTGCAGTTGACAATAATCCTAATGCCGGCGTCAGAGAAGTTGCTGCTGTACAAGGTAACGTTGACCACGTCACTGTATGGAGAGTTCTACGGGAGAACCAGTTGTTTCCGTACCATGTACAGCGTGTGTAGGCACTATCATCACCTGATTGGTCTCCACGGGTTCACTTCTTGAATGGTTCATCCAACAATGTGTCACTCCTCATTTCAGTCCAAATGTTCTATTTATGGATGAGGCTCCATTCCAACGTGATCAAATAGTAAATTTTCACAATGAAAATGTGTGGGCTAACAAGAAGCCGCACGCAATTGTGCAATCACGTCAGCAACACAGATTTTCTGTGAACGTTTGGACAGGAATTGTTGGCGATGTCTTGATTGGGCCTCATGTTCTTCCACCTACGCTCACTGGAGCACGGTATCATGATTTTATACGGAATACTCTCCCTGTGCTGCTAGAACATGTGCCTTTACAAGTACGACACAACATGTGGTTCATGCACTATGGAGCTCTTCCATATTTCAGTCGACGTGTTCGTAGGCTTCACAACAACAGATTCGGTGACCGATTGATTGGTAGAGGCGGACCAATTCCATGGCCTCCACGCTCTCCTGACCTCAACCCTCTTGACTTTCGTTTATGGGGACATTTGAAAGATCTTGTCTACGCAACCCCGGTACCAAATGTAGAGACTGTTCGTGCTCGTATTGTGGACGGCTGTGATACAATAGGGCATTCTCCAGGGCTGCATCAGCGCATCAGGGATTCCATGCGACGGAGGGTGGATGCATGTATCGTCGCTAACGGAGGACATTTTTAACATTTCCTGTAACAAAGTGTTTGAAGTCACGCTGGTACGTTCTGCTGCTGTGTGTTTCCATTCCATGATTAATGTGATTTGAAGAGAAGTAATAAAATGAGCTCTAGCATGGAAATTAAGCGTTTCCCGACACATGTCCATATAACATATTTTCTTTCTTTGTGTGTTTCCTGAAAGTTTGGCCGTAGCTTTTTGTAACACCCTGTATAAGAGAGAAATTAAAATTTTATATTGTTTTTAATACTACAGTCTTTTGTTTTTATTCTGAGTGGTACTCGATTTACACAATGATGAACGTGTTTTGAACAATTACTTTTGCGTGCTTTTTAAGCATTTGCAGTAACATCAAACTTACTCCAGAGAGAGAGAGAGATAACACTAGTATGTCACACGAGATGTGTGTAAAATTACATTTCTGAATAAAATATCTTGCTATAATGTTTCAGCAGGAATTTAATGTGTTTGGTAGGCCATCAGTGGGATACGTGTGTTTGCAATAAAAATGAATATATTGGTATTAACTTGGTAAAAATCAAATGTTCAAATGTTTGTAAATCTATCGGACCAAACTGCGTGGTCATCAGTCCGTAGCTTACAAACTACTTAAACTAGTAAACTAACCTAAGGACAACACACACCCATGCCCCAGGGTGGACTCGAACCTCCACGGCGAGCAACCGCGCGCTTCGCAGCGAGACGCTTTAGACCGCTCGGCTATTCCACCGCGCCGGCCGCGGTGGCCGAGGGGACTGAGACGCTTCAGTCACGGTCTGTACGGCCACTACGGTCGGGGGTCCGAATTCCTCCTCGGGCATGGATATTTGTGCCGTCCTAGTTCGTAAGTAGTTCATAAGTAGTTTGTAAGCTTAGGGACTAATGACCCCGTAGTTAAGTCCCATAAGCTTTACAAACATTTGAACATTTTTATTCCACCGCGGCTCGGCACTTCTCCGATCGTCTTCATGAGAAAGTTGCATCCTGAATTGCTGCAAAAGGAGGGTATACACGATACTAACACCAACACTGCGGACGCTCTGGTGGCTGTAATCACGAGCGTACGGCTCTGCCTGTGTGATCGAATGTTGTCCAGCCTCAAGAATGTGTCAATAAAATTTCCCTCTGCTGGGTCGACGAATTCATGGTGTCCTTTATTTCATTTTCTAGGAGTGTACATACTGTTGCTAAGGATCAACAGATATATAATGTCTGATCTGTATCCATACAAGCCGCAGTACTGTTTAACCGCACACCATAATGGCGTCCATCCGAAGGTTGAAATTAGCGCGCGCCAGCAGCACGTTATTTTTACGAGCTCCCTGCCGAGACAAAGACGGGTAGTGGCGACAGCTGACTGGCGCCATTAAGTTCGGCAACGCGGCGAGATCGATGCCCGCCTTGGCCGCCCTTCCGCACTCAAAACACTGCCCGGTCCGCCCCGCCGCACTCGCTTCGCTCTGTCGCCCCATCGCCCGAGCCGTAACTGCCACCACACCCCACCGCCACTCAAGTAATGTGCTCCGTATACTATCAACTCCTAAACTGTCCAGTACAATGTGACGTTATTACTACGTCCAAACGGTGCTGTTTAAATTTAGCAGTCTTCCCAAAGTCGACCAAGATGAGAAAGTTAACTGTAACACTGAAAGCTGCACGACCAGTGAGATGAAACAGAAACGAAGTGTAACACTCCTCCATTGGTACAACAACTATAAAGACCCCGCCCATACGGGTCACGTGGTCTTCCCAGAGAAAAAAAATAAAAATAAAGGAAAAGGTAGCATGGTTCGGTCTCATACAAAATCAAATGTCTGTAATCCTAACGGACTAAACTGCCTATCTCATCAGTTACTAGAATTACAAACTACTTACTCTATCTAAGGAAAACAGAGACACCCATGCCTGAGAGAGGACCGAACCTCCGACGGGAGGAGCCGCGCAATCCGTAATATGGCGCCCCAGGCCTCACGACCATACTCGCGCACCTTTGTTACATTCTCTTCCCAATATATGATTCAAGTTTGTCGCAATTCGTTCAGTGCTATTAATATAAAACTGGATGATGATAGCACGGGTTACTTGCACTCCATGTTAAGCAAAAGCACGTCTGTAACGCATATTATTATTTACGACGTCATATCCCTTGAATTATTTATTGTACAGCAACATAATTTTGCATTCACTAGGGGAGAGAGAGAGAGAGAGAGAGAGAGAGAGAGAGAGAGAGTGTGTGTGAAGCACTTGGGCTTCGCAACGCGATGCTTCACAGGCCAGCAGTAAAAAAATGCCTCTCACAAAATTTTGTGTGAGGCATTTTTATTTCTGGCATGAGAAAAACTCCGCTGCGAAGCCCGAGTGCGCGAATTTCATTTCACCCTGCATATTTTAAGGTTGCTATTACATGCAAAAAATTTGCTATAGTACGGGTTGAATTTTGTAGCACGTGAATATAAACACAGGTACCTTTTCACGTGTCTACGTGTCAATCAAGTTACTTCTCCTGAACTATGTCCCGCACAGTGATATAATTCGGCTGGTGCATTCAGTACTATATGTAGATAGAGCCTGCACAGTGTGTTGTGGGTAGATTTAGCAGTTAACAAGCAAGAAATTAAAACGCCATGCAGATGCTGAAGTTTAACAGCATGACAGACAAAATGTAGTAAGCGAAAAACGTTTTTCCTTTCATCATTTTGTGATGATGCCAGAGAGAAAAAGTTCCATAACGACTCAAAATTATTTTTGAAGCTTGCTGAAGTTTTGGAGTAATGCTTGAGCAAAATTGGAATATTTGAGTGCCGTCAACTTTAAGAAAAACACATTGTCTCTAATCGCAATACTTGCCTAATTGTGTTTAACTTGTTACATTATTTTTAATTATTAACATCTGTCAATAATTATGCGAAATATTGAAAATGAAATTTATGTTGTTTCTGTAAGCCACAGATACGCCACGTACAATTAAAGGTCGAGGAAATCGGAAATCGGATTTTATATTGTAGGATATGGTCACATTGATGACTGTCGTCCGGTTCCAGTCTTGCTCTCATGGTATCATCGTAATCTCTACTAATCGAATTGTCACGGCTACAAAGCAAAACTGAAGATGGTTAAATTGTTTACTCGTACAATAAGCTGACACCTTTTCCTAAACGTCTAACGGTCAAACACTTAGGAACATTACTGGAACATGGTTCTTAAATTATTGGTCTGTGTAGCTTGAAAGCTGTCTTGACATATCGTCGGAGTGTGTTAGCTTATCCGAGGCGGTACTAAAAACTGCGAGGCCCTGCTCGCCTTGTAAGCTTTTAAACCCTCTACTCTCAGTTACAACAGTCGCTATGCCAAAATGGCACTACTGTTTATGTCCAACATAACTTTTCTTTTGCGGAGATTCTGGAAGGGCCATTCTGGAACACCAAGTTGCTAGGCAAAGTTCCCATCTATAGGACAACATCTTTTCGGAAATGCATCCCTGCTCGTCAAAGCGCAAAATGTCAAAAAATTGGTTTCAACGGAAATCAACGTATTGGCCTTAATAACTAACAGTTCATTGTAGCAGGGCTCCTACTCGAAAAATTAAGGAAAAATACTTTTACAAATCTATGCTTTTATATCACGTGTCGGCCGACGTCGCATCACCACTTTGATTAGTTGGTTCGTTCCTTAGATCCGTGTTGAGGTGATCCTCGTGGATGTGGAACATGTCAGTATATATATATATATATATATATATATATATATATATATATATATTACAAGTCGATAGTATAATATTACTAATACAGGTACATATACTTTTAACAAGATGTTCAAAATGTAAATGTTTGTAAATCTATCGAACCAAACTGCATGGTCATCAATCCATAGCTTACAAACTACTTAAACCTAGGTAAACTAACCTAACACACACCTATGCCCCAGGGAGGACTCGAACCTCCGACGGCAAGCAACCGCGTGCTCCGCAGCGAGGCGCCTTAGACCACTCGGCTACTCCACCGCAGCTTAACAAGATGATAATATAATAATACCAATATTATGAATACAGATACCTGCATCATTTGGTTCTATTTAAGAATTAGTCAGTGGAGTAGAAGGAGTTGTCCAATAGAAAGTCTTTTTGGCTCCTCTTAAACTAATCTTTATTTGAAGCTAAATTTTTATGGTTGTTGGTAAATTATTCAAAATATGTGTTCCAGAGAAGTGGACCTCTTTTTGAACTAAAGTAAGTGCTTTTAAGTCCTTGTGTAGATCATTTTCGTTCCTAGTATTGCAGGTATGAACTGAGCTGTTTGTTGGGAAAAGGGATATATTATTTATGACAAATTTCATTAAGGAATAAATATACTGAGAGGCAGTAGTTAATATACCCAGTTCTTTGAAGAGGCTTCTGCAGGATGTCCGTGAATTTACACCACAAATAATACGTATTGCACGCTTTTGGACTCTGAAAACTTTTGCTTGACTTGAAGAGTTAACCCAAAATATTATACCATATGACATTATGGGAATGAAAGTAAGCAAAGTATGCAAGCTTTTTTATTTTTATGTCTCCTACGTCTGATAACACTCATATTGAAAATGCAGATTTGTTAAGTCGTTCCTGCAGTTCGTGGTGTGCTCCTCCCAACTGAATTTATTATCAATCTGTAATCCCAGGAATTTATACTGTCAACCTCTTCTATCTGCTCTTCTTCGTACTTTATGCATATACTGGATGGGAATCTCTTACATGTTCTTAACTGCATGTAGTGAGACTTTTCAAAGATTAATGTCAATGAGTTGGCTTGAAACCATTTATTAATCTTAATGAAAATATAATTCGCAGACCTTTCTAAAACTAAGCTTGACATGCTATTAATTGCAATACTTGTATCATCTGCAAACAGAACTCTGCTTCTGGCAGTGTGATTAATGCACAAAAGAAAAAGCAATGGCCGTAAGATGGATCCTTGTGGAACACCACATGTAAGTTCTTCCCATTCTGATGATGACTGTTGGCTTAATTCTCTAGTCCCTTGCACTGACACCCTTTGTTTCCTGTTAGCAAGGTAGGACTTGAACCATTTTGCAGTAATTCCCGTGACACCATAGAATTCTAATTTACTTAAAAGGATGTTACGGTTCACACAATCAAATGCCTTTGATAAGTCACAGAAAATACCTGCTGCTTGTAATTTATTATCTAATGAATTAAGTACATTCTCACTGTATGTGTAAATAGCCTTTTCTATGTCGGAACCTTTCAGAAATCCAAACTGTGGTCTAGACAATATGTTATTTGAGGTTAGGTGGTTGAGAAGCTACACCTATATTACCTTTTCTAGAATTTTTGAGAATGCCGGTAAAAGTGAAATCGGTTTGTAGTTTGATGGTATCTCTTTATCCCCTTTCTTGAATAGAAATCAGGAAATGTTCCAGTTATAATAGCCTGGTTACACAAATAACTTAAAATTGTGCTAAATTTACAAGAGCATCCTTTAATTAACTTTGTTGATATTTTATCGTAACCAGTAGAATGTTTTAAAACATTTTATTATGGAAGTTATTTCTTGTGGTGAAGTGATTGACATATTCATGTTCCCGAAGTTATTTGTAAATGCTAGTTTCAAATATTCAAGGGCTTTATTTACTGACCCTGACAATCCCATACTATCAGTAACAGATATAAAGTACTTGTTAAATAGATTTGCCACCTATGCCCATGAGTTACTAATGTATCATCTACTTTTAATGCTATCTGCTCCTATCCCTTTCTGTTTGTACCAGTCTCCTCTTTCACTATATCCCACATTGCTTTTATTTTGTTGTCTGATTTTGCTATATTTTTCTCATAGTGTATTTGTTTAGATGTCTGAATTATTTTTTAAAATAATTTTACAATATTAATTATATTTAGCTAAGTCATCATCATTGGAACTACTCTTAGCTGATAGATACAGTTTACTTTTTGTCTTGCATGAAATCTTTATTCCTTATGTAATCCATGGTTTTATTATAGACTTCTGTTTAATTTGAATTACTTTTAGGGGAAAACAGTTTTCAAACAAAATACTGACATTATTAATGGACATGTCATATTTTTCATTCATGACATGAGCACTATATACATTATTAATATTTATATACAGATTTGCTCACTCGCCAGTTACCAAACTTTCTGCAATGTATTCCAATCTCAAGTACAACACTTCTATTTTTAAAATTTAACTGGTTATAAATTTATATCGTTTTATCGCTCTTCTTCTAGGGTGTATTACAATAGTCTGTCGACATGCTCCACAGTTTACTTCTGGAAGATGCTCTCTCCTCCATTCCAAACTCCATATGAGCTTATTGCTTTGGTCCAAGTTTTTCCAGGAGCGGTGCTCCAGCTAGGTCATACAAAGACTTGTTTTGACGTTTGGAGGGAAGGAGAAAGAAGTGAAGCTATACGTCGTTTGTGGCTGGCCACGAAAGGCAAAGAGTCCAGGTTCGACTCCCAGCCCTGTACACAGTTTTATTTGCCATGTGTTTCAAAACAATACACTCTCTGCAGCAGTGTGAAATAGTCATTTGGCATCTGAAGTTCTGTACTGGCCGTTATGAATATCTTGAAATATCATCCAAAACTGTAAAATCTCTCTATCTCAACCTCCCTCCCCCACTACACCCACAAACTGACTGCCTTGAAGGAAAGTTTTGCTGTCACAGATGATTGAAAAACGGTAACGTGTACAACTTCTTCGTAGTCAATACACGCCTGTCATTTTACGAGTTAACGTGGGTCTCAGGAGCGAAAACGTGTTCTACAGTAGACACACAGTTATACTTACAAACAAATGCTTCCAAAAATGTTTGTAAGCCTATGGGACCATACTACTGCGGTCATCGATTCCTAGACATGAAAACTACTTAAACTAAGATAAACCTACCCGAAGAATAACACACACACACACACACACACACACACACACACACACACACACACATGCCCAACGGAGTACTCGAACCTCCGACGGGGAGCAACCGCACGCTTCGCAACAAGGACCTTATATAGCATTCCACCATTCAGCCAAGGAAAGCGCACTTTTTCCAAGTGTATGACAGCACTGGTTAAATACACTGCACTTTTGACAGTTCAGAAAACATAACGTAACACCTTGGTGGACATGTATGGAAAGTGTTACTGTGTTGTTCCAAGTACCGCGTGCTGCAAGGCAGAAGAAATCGCATCCCCCCCTCCCCCCCCCCCAAAAAAAAAAAAAACAAAAAAACAAAAAAAACCATATTCTAGCGATCACAAACACACACAAATTCTAGCGAAGTTAAAGATCATTGTAAGTAATACGACATACAGTGACCTTGATATTGCCAAGGCTAGAACCATTTATATTCTATGAAGTACAATGTTACGATATTCAAGTTCAAAATTTCGTTTGTAGCTGCAAAAACGTAGACGTATTTCGAACCATGTAACAGGTTTCAAATAAGGCGGTCAGAGAATAGGGTTTATCAAATTAAATAAAAGTTCGGTTTTACTGTTAAATAACAACGAAATATTAGCCAAAATAACCGCAGTCAGAAACTGCATATATTTGTGCTTCTACAGAGATTTTGTGTGCTCGAGAGACTATTGAAAAAGATGGTTGCGATGATAAACATCGATAAGTGTTCGCCGGCCGCGGTGGCCGAGGTGACTGAGGCGTTTCAGTCACGGTCAGCACGGCCACTACGGTCGGGGGTTCGAATCCCCCCTCGGGCATGGATATTTGTGCCGTCTTTAGTCTTAGCTAGTTCATAAGTAGTTTGTAAGCTTAGGGACTGATGACCCCGTAGTTAAGTCCCATAAGTTGTACAAACATTTGAACATTTGATGAGTGTTCCTTGTTCAGTGTAGCATCCGACCGTATCAAAAACTGTTTTCGTCCCTTCTGAAGGAATTACTGTGAATGAGAAGCCGCTTGGAGATAAATTGTCCCGAAACGAGCTTCTGAAATAAGAGTAAATCTGTAGGCAAGAAGGGTAGCATTTGCTGAAAAGCCTTTGATGGTTTGACTGAGCAAGTAGGAACTGATTAATGAAAGACACAAACAGTGCATTCGTTGCAGGCGGCGAATTTTCGCTATTCCCGTTAGCACCGCATCTGGGTTACGAGTGGGAACAACGCCATTAGCGGCTGTAACAGCTGCCAACCGACACAGAGTGTCAAACGGGTGACAAATGACAGCCCACCCCTCCTGCGCGGTTTGATCTGCTGTTTGGTACACCGCGGACACATCTAGCCTCGTGTTAAGGGGGCGGGGGCGGACTAAAGAATGTCTTCATCTCCCTGGGTGTCCCGGCGCCCCCCTAGACAGTGACAAATGACTTACGCCGGCAAGGGCCCAGAATCACGTTATATCCAGCGACGCGGAAAGCTGCGGAGACACGATTTCCATGAAGCTTCCACAGAATTAGTTTCAGAGTGAAGACAACGTATACCTTCCAGTGTATTTACCTCGAATCAAGCATGAAATTAAAAGTAGTAATTAATTTTTTGATGAGACGTAATATACACTCACCAATGTTCTATTTCATTATTATTATTATTATTATTTAAGAGATCACTGAAACTTATTTTACACTTTACAATAACCTAAGCATTTCATCTCATTCAAAATCCCATTTTCAGTATAATTTTATAGGTATTGTGTTCCATACTTGTCGTTTCTCAGCGTATGTGTCTGGTCATCAGCCAACGAATACTGTCTGCTGTGTAGTGTTGAGTGGTACAAATGTTTGTAAACATATTCGACCAAACTGCTATGGTCATCAGTCTCTGGTCTTACAAACTACTGTAATTAACTTCCACTAAGAATAACACACAGACGCCCATGCCCGAGGGAGGATTCGAAAACCGACAGCGAGAGACTGCGCGCTCCACAGAACAAGTCTTAGAACGCTCGGCCAGTCCATCGCGGCGTTACTGGTACAGCAGACCAAGGAAATACTTGCTTCTCCCTTTACAATAAATCACAGTCGTAACAGTTCTCTATTCATTTATTGCCAGCATATGTAAGGTTTGCCGTCTAGAGCCTACAGCAAACCGTACTAAACACTGAATAAAAAACAAAGGTATAATGTAATTTTATAATATAGTCTCAATGGACACTTGAGTTGTAGGGCAATGCTTTACTGCTGTCATTAAAAGAAACGCATTACAAATTATAATTACGGCAGGGTGCATCATATATACACTGCCTGACTGAAAAAGTTAAGTACATTATGCGAGTGCGCGCATAATTCATATGCGCCAGTGAGGAATAAAAAACCTCATCTGGCTAAAAAAAAACTGCATGGAATGACATAATTTATATTTTGATTAGTAATTTCTATGTCAAAAGTCTCTACTAGACGTAAATGTAATTTTGATTTATATGTGTACTTACAGATACTGAGAGAGAGAGACTGTTCAAATGCTTGTATATCTTATGGGACTTAACTACGGGGTCATCAGTCCCAAAACTTACAAACTACTTATGAACTATCTAATCCTAAGGACGGCACAAATATCCATGTCCGAGGGGGGATTCGAACCCCCAACCGTAGTAGCTGTGCAGACCGTGACTGGAGCGCCTCAGTCCCCTCGGCCACTGCGGCCGGCTACTGAGAGAGAGAGAGAGAGAGAGAGAGAGAGAGAGAGAGAGAGAGAGAGAGAGAGAGAGAGATACGTTTGTGTTTGAAATTATGTTTTTCATTGGAAATGAAAATAGTGAAAAATGTTGTAATGGCATGAGATAGTCAACTGGATTGCAAACATATAGTATCGAAAAGGTAATACTTCGTTTCTGAAAAGTATCTGTAAAATTTCCTCATATTTGCGAATATATCTCGATTGTTAAACTTAGTCCCTCGGACTGGGCCTTTCCTTGGGTGTGGTGTAGCATTTATTAATAATTCATTTAAAAAAATCAGTAGTCGATCTTTCCTCATATTTGCGAATATATCTCGATTGTTAAACTTAGTCCCTCGGACTGGGCCTTTCCTTGGGTGTGGTGCAGCATTTATTAATAATTCATTTAAAAAAATCAGTAGTCGATCTTTCCTCCAAAGCACAAGAATTATGTTAACTCAGTTGGTTCAGAGACTAAGTTTTCAAGTTTCTGAACTACAGCCAAAGTATCAGGTACCCCCCCCCCCCCCCCGCCCTTCCCATATCATGCTGGAGCCTTCATTTATCAGCGAAAATACGCCGAGCTGCATCATTGGTAAAAGAATTTCTATACATTTCAGGTCTTCATAATTTTTACAGATTATTAATATTTTCTTTGGGTGAAAGACACTGACTTCAACTGGAGCCGACTTTCCTTACTAAGTACATTAAGAACAGTTTCTGGTGTAATGTCTTACCAACACTAGGTTGACACACACAGGTTAAGTTAAATTTAAAAACGGTCATTTAGGTGACATTGTGTTAATACTTTTCTCCCAAATAATAATAAAAAGTACACAGCAGTTTTGACTCTATCTTCACCCTGGTTATATGATGTAATACAACAAGGAAGAAGTCGTCCAATACTATCTCATTTTGGTAGGTATACATGGATACCATTGATATTGCGAGTATATGTTTAAATTTACGCTGTGCTGTAATGTGTAGAACGCCCACCAGAGCATTCGTGTTGTCACTGTCCTGTTTTTGTGAAATTCGCATTAGCCAACTGGGGAGCAAGACGTTTACGTGCAGTATGAAGCCCCCGGGAGGCGTCACAGCCGCGTTAGATAGCCTTTCTGTCAAATGAACGCATCTGATTTGCGTCCTGGTCGCCTCCAGCCGTGCTTCGGTAGACCACGACGACACTGCGATACGTCACAGACATTCTGCGCACGCGCGCCCTATCTCCGATGGCACACCAGTGCCACAACAAGATAATTCTTGCCCACACACGGCACGTGTGTGTGGGCTGCCTACTGCATGTTTAAGTGGCCAGCGAGATTCGCGGACCTGAGCATGTGTGGGAAGACATGGTAAGGTCCCCCGTCCCTGTACCAACCAGCGCGATCTGGAGGCACAGCTGCAACAACTGTGGGCAAACGTGCCCCAGCGGAGGATCCGAAGGACTTCTGACACCACTTGGGACTGAACAATGTTGTGCACTACTACCAGAGGGGAGGGGGGGAGGCGACATTCTATTGACCAGGCGCCAAAGTTCCACCAGTAATTGCCAACGCCATTATCTGTTTCATCCCGTACTGCAATCATTAATACTCCGCTAATCACATTTTAGTGGTTTTCTGCGCTCGGGGGCTGGGTGCTGAGACGCCCTCATCAGCAAGTCGACGAAGTGGCGTCAGCTCAAAAGACTTGCACCAGGCAGGCTGAATACGATCCCAGTTGGGATCTAACAGCCATAAACGCCACACGATCACCATCATCATCATCATCATCATCATCATCATCATCATTATAATCATCGTTCCATTCTCGCGCGGGATAAAGGAAGAGCTGAATCCTTTTGTTTTCTTTAATTTTATTATAATTATCGTGTCTCCCTATGTCGATGGGTGATAACAAAATATGTTCGCATTAGGAAGAGAAAGTTGGTGACAGGAATTCCGCAAATAAATATCGCCTTTCTTTTAATAATTTGCACCCCAAATTCGTGCATCATTTCTGTGACACTCTCTCCACTATATCGCGACAGTACAAAGCGAGCTGCCCTTCTATGAACTCTCTGTATATCATCCGTGAGTCACAATTGGTGGATATTCCACAATGCACAGCAATACTCCAAAATGAGACGCAGAAGTGTAGTGTAGGCAGTTTCTTTAGTGCAACTGTTGCATCTTTTAAGTGTTCTGCCAAAGAAATGCAGACTTTGCTTCGTTTTCCCTGTAATATTTTCTATGTGTTCTTTCTGATTTAATTTGTTCATAATTGTTATTCATAGGTACTTAGTTCATTCTATAGCCTTTAGATTTGACTGATTTATCGTATAAACGAAGGTTAACGGATTTCTTTCAGTGCTCATACGGATGACTTCACACTTTTTATTCTTTTAGGGTCAACTGCCAATTTTTGGACCATGCAGGTATCTTATCTAAACCATTTTGCAGCTGCTTTTGATCTTCTGGTAATTTTACTAACCCATAAACGACAGCATCAGCCGTGAACAGTCCAAGAGAGCTGCTGAGAGTGTATTCTATACCGTTTATAAAGATTAGGAACATTAGAGGCTATTGATCAATAGGTCGTTCTCTTCGACGTACTTCATAATGTTTGAGGAAAATGTTTGCTCTAAAATTCTGTTGCAAACCGACGTCAATGATATATGCCTGTAATTTTGCGGATCACTCTTGTTGACTTTCTTGAATATTGGAGTGACATGTACAACTTTTCAGCCCTTCCGTATGGCTCTTTCTCTCAGCGAGAGGTATGGAGCTATTGCATCGGCATACTCTGAAAGGAACCCAATTGGTATACAGTCGCGACCGGGAGACTTGCATTTGTCAAGTGATTTAACTTGCTTTCATGCTCCAGGGCAGTGGCGGTCTACACCTGTCGGAGGCTCGGGGCGGCGGCAAAATAAAATGAGGCCCCCTCTCCGTCCACTTGGAAATACATTTACTACTATAAAAAGTAACTTTTGAGATCTGGTGGCCCCCAGGACGAGTGGAATGAGACAATCTAAGAAAAATAGCTGCTCCGATTTGGAGACCCCAGAACGAGAGGCCGAATGCGCTCAAAAAAAGGAAAAAAAAAAAAAAATAGTGTGCTTTCGAGGTATTCGGAGCCCCCCCCCCTCCTTAGTCCGCCACTGCTCCAGAGATATCTTCTTGTAAATTCCACATTCTGACATGATCTTTCACCATATGTAGTTCCATTCACTTCCGACCGCAGTGCACTTAATCGATCGTGGCACACACATTTCCCGTCTGTCCTCATTGTGACTAGCACCGCAGAAAATTAGGCGCCTCATTGACGCAAGTGCACTTTCTCTTGAGATCTGCTGGTGGGTGTATTTTCATTCCCTGTTTTTGTCTGGAAAGGAGGGAAGGGAGGAGTAAATATTGGGCGTAGCCTCAATGATTGTCAAAATGTACGGACGATTTTCGAGCTGAAATGCAAAACATCCGCAGTGAAGCTGGTGACAGTATTGGAGAGAAGCAAGCCGCATTAAATAGTGGAAACGACACTCAAATCATGCTTTAAATGAGCTACATTAAAAAAAAAATTACCCTTAAGACGATATCTTAACTCTCATAAACGGTGTAAATGTGCGCCGGCCGCGGTGGCCGAGGGGACTGAGGCGCTTCAGTCACGGTCTGCACGGCCACTACGGTCGGGGGTTCGAATCCCCCCTGGGGAATGGATATTTGTGCCGTCCTAGTTCGTAAGTAGTTTATAAGTAGTTTGTAAGTTTAGGGACTGATGACCCCGTAGTTAAGTCCCATAAGCTGTACAAACCTTTGTAAATGTGCGCAAACCATTCCAATTAGTCAACCCAGCCGAGAATAAAATCCATTCTAATTTACTTGAATATTCGAAACGGTCCACAACCCAAAGCAAAGTCAAAGGTTTATTCTTAAATAGCACACAGGATTGTTCTAGTTTACTGTGATGATTAACTTTTATTGCTGCACGAACCGTAACTAGATTGACTAAGGAAAATATAGATGATTGCCTTTACGCACATCCTTCAACGAAGCGGAAGTTAACGAAGGTCTTCACATATGACAACATTTTAGGGTCCCGTATTTCAGTCGGTAAAACAGAATCCTCCTAGGATTTTTTCCTAGCCAAGATGTAAAATAAAGGCCTACACAAAACCTACAGATATAGTAAATAAATTACGTCAAGTTTTAATACACAAATCGAAATCCGTAACGTGGTACATTCTAAGTAAGTGAATACAACGTTACTTTGTATTCGTAAAGACAAGTTTACAGCGCTTCAGCCTGTCCCTGATGTAAAGTTCCGAAATGCCGTTATCAGGTATAAAAATAAACAACGCTATCTATTGGTTATCTTGTATATTGCAACGTACTAATAACTACAGTACTCACTTTAAATAAGGATATCTTTTCTACATATGATGCAATTTTAATGAAATCAGGCTACTTTTGCTCGAAGATAAACTCAAGTTACCTGTGAAACCTACACGAAAATTCGTCTACACACACACACACACACACACACACAGAGAGAGAGAGAGAGAGAGAGAGAGAGAGAGAGAGAGAGAGAGAGAGAGAGAGAGAGAGAGAGAGAGAGATGAACCAGGAACAGATTATAGAAGGATTGGTGGGTGGGGGAAGGGAACGAGATGTAAAGAGTGTTTAAGGGCTGTCATCGTGACAACGATCCAGTAATTTGGTGTGAATTACAAACAGTGGGAGATTCATGCGGCCATGTTAATCGCATTTGGAAGATATGTGAATCGATTTTTAAGCTGATTACATAAAAACGTAAATTCATAAGTAAAGCCAGCCGTTATGCCAACAATTCACTTACATATTGCTGAAAAATAAGCTTGTTTACAGACACATCCAGATTTTAATCAGCGATAACGGCGATCCCAGGACTAGATAATTGATATCAACGGTAATTTATTTTAGAATTATGATATATATCCGTGACCAAAACCAGAATACGGAAGGGAGGGGAGGAAGCAGAAGTTCAAAGAAACTAGTTCATTTCAATGTCAATAACAAGTGTGTTAAACGTAATAATATTAAGAAGTTAAATAATAAGTGATGTGTAATTAATTTTTAATGTCTGTCAGTGTTAAATGTTGAGTGACATGAACATAAAAGTGATGCTCTTTAGCTAAAATCTGTAGAACGAGAGAAAGAGAAACATAGAAGGACGTTGATAATGTATTATTCACCAACGGATTGTTTCTGTAACTTGTTTCTACATTGCACCATTTCTTGTGAGCTCTATAATGAAGATAAATATAAGTTTATATTTGTGTCAAATATTAAGAATGCAAGATGAGCCAGTGAGTAGACAAATAGAAACAAAACAGGGGCGAGACTGGTGTAGCTCTAGCGCGTCTAGTGCACAAGGCGTGGGGGTCAGAGTAAAGACCAGCCGTTCCTTCGTCTTTAGAAAGGTCCCACCACTACCTTGTGAATGGAACATGAGGTACTGCTGGAAGTATAGCTGTCAGGGCGGTTGGTGATTCACGTGTGTTGTTGTTTGGATGTTTTAGGGGGACAAAACAACGGAGGTCATCAGTCCCCCATGTGGTTTGTACGGTCGGTATATTTGCCTCCAGATGAAGAAAGGCTCCAGATTCAACTTCCAGGGCGCCACAGAGTTTTATTTCGGTGGGAAGTTTCAGTCTATGTTATATTCTCAGGTGTCGGAGGGGGTGCAATAACCGCGATACTAAGCCTCGTATTTCTATCTTTGCTATTGTTCTGGGGCACATAAAGAGAAATTTGAGCTTTTAGAAGGTTAGAAGATTTACTCCTAACAACAGTAAGGGGAAACTGCAGGACGTGCACCTTTCGCTGACAGCGCAGTAGGCAGTGAGTGAGCAGCAGCTCCAGTGAGCTGACGCCGACGGCTGACCAGCTAGTTTCGTTCCCTCCAAGCACGTACCACGGTCGTACCTTTCGCCGAAAGCTGACGCGCCCGATACGCAGCAGAAGAGTTGTCGCTTTATTACATTGAGTGTCGTCTCCATAAAGCTCGAGTTCCGTCCTAGGAATAGCTGACTTTTTTATCAGCCATCTCGAATCCGGTCAAGCCATAAAAAATTTACGAGCACTGCGTAGAGAAAGAGAGACGTTTCGTCTCGTAGGCAGCGAGACATCGCTGATAGCGGAGGTCCAGACGTGGCGGCTGCATACTGTAACAGCGGAGCCTGTAACAGGCCCATCCGAAGCCAACGGCGGGGAAAATGCCGTCTCATCCGGAGGCGGCGCTAGTGTCGCAGATATACGAGCCTGGCCTGAAGGGTTACGGAAAACCGTGCACGTCCGATCCCTAGGAGTGGGCGAGGAGGTGGGCGGAAGGCACTCCACATGTTCCGAGGGCAGGAGGACGCCGCCATATAAAATCAAATGGTAGCGCCGCGCCGCCACTGAGCTGTCTCGGACTAGGTGGGCTCAGCAACTCTGTTCAAGCTAAACCGGCTAATTTCCCATTACATGCATATAAACTTAATCTGATCAACACCTTTCTTCGAATAGGAGAAATTCGTTTCCTCAGAGAAAGGAATTTTAACATGTAACACCCTAATCGAGAGATCTGGCGATGCATTTGTTTTTGATCAGTTAAGGACGTGTTTCTGCAAATTTCGCAACAGATGCTACAGATATAAACTGGATTTTTCTGTAAATTATCCTGTATAAGCGGCCGTCCATCGACCTTTCCAATGTGGGATAAAAACAATTACACCCTGACTTGGATCAACCGCGAAAAAGAACTGCTTGTTTGGTTCTTGTTTTGAACTTTATGTCAATATGCGACGTAATGATTTTGTTTGGAAGCGGAATCGACACTTATATTCTTTTCGTGTTCTAATAACATCTCGTAGCAGTCATGTATTAATTGGACATGAACCGGAATAAACGTCTACGACTGGCACAATTAAACAGCTGAAATTCAACACACAAGTTGCATAGAGATTGATCTTGACAATGAGATTCTAACCTCCTTGGTTCTTCTCATAGAGTAGAAGTATCTATAGTCTTAAAAACTATGATATTCTGCGTAATTAAAGACTGGATACTCAAACTATAACACACCAAACTTTATTAATTCGTATCAAGAAACACAATTCACAGATAAACAATTAAGGACATTATATAAACCAAAGAGTAACAAAGCTGTTAAACACGTTTCATCCGAAGAACAACTTGCACTGTTCGTGCTTCAGTTTAATGACGGTGAATCCCATGCAAGGCCCCCCCCCCCCCGCGGTAGAGCGGAGCTCCTGGAACATATGGGTACTTGTATTTAATCCTTCGACCTGCCCTAAAATATCTTGCGGGTGTCGGTAACTTCTCCTCCTGAGCTGCTTGAGGGGACAAGAATTGCACACTACCATCCTGTCTTGACTCTTCTTCTTGCAAATCCTCCTGTGTAGGCACTATTTCCTCCTGTCGATCGTGCTCTCTCTCTTCATCGATTCCCAATATATGTGCGGGTTTTAACCGTTCCAAAGACACGGTTTGTTGTTTTCCGTTGCACTCAATCTGCATAGTATGTTCGCCTCTTGTCAGAACTTTAAATGGCCCAGCATACGGGGGTTGCAGTGGTGATCGTACTGCGTCTGTTCTTAGCCACACATGTGAGCATGTGCTAAGTGCTTTATGTATAAATGGTTTGTTGTCTCCGTGACGTGAGCCTGGCACTGGTCGGAGCTGGGCTATGTGTCTTCGCACCTGCTGAAGAACATATGGTACTTCCTCTACACTTGTATTTGGTGATGCCACAAAAAATTCTGCTGGCAGGCGCAAAGTCTCACCATAAACCAACTCTGCCGTGGACACTCCCAAATTTGGCTCATACGCTGTTCTAAGGCCCAATAACACCAATGGTAATGCCGACATCCAGCTGTTTTCATGGCACATCAGTGCAGCCTTCAAGGTTCTGTGCCAGCGTTCCACCATGCCGTTACTTGCCGGATGGTAAGCAGTCGTGTGATGATGTCTGAATCCACACAGCTTGGCCAGTTGCAGACTCAATGTCGATTCAAACTGACGGCCCTGATCTGTGGTTACATCTAATGGACAGCCGAATCGTGCAATCCATGCTGACAAGAAAACTGGAGCCACTGTCTCTGCTGATATGTCTGCCAGTGGTACAGTCTCTGCCCACCGCGTGTACCGATCCACTACGGTAAGTAAATAACGGTACCCTTCTGAGGGCATTAGTGGCCCAACTATGTCTAAATGTACGTGTGCAAAACGTTCTGTTGTTGGTGGGAACTGTCCAACTGGTTTGTGAACGTGTCTGCCAATTTTGCTTCTTTGGCATGCAGTACACGTTTTTGCCCACAAACGGCAATCTTTGTTAATGCTTGGCCACACGAAACGGTCAGCCATAAGTTTCACACTAGTGTTGGCACTTGGATGGGCTAGTCCATGGATACTATCGAAGATCATCTTCCGCAGCTCCTGAGGAACAAAAGGCCAAGGCTTATCTCGTGACATGTCACACCAAATGCCCATCTTGCATTTTTACCCCACACTCCTCCCTCGAAAGCAAAATTCACGATTCCATGACGTCTAAGAATGTGTCCTACCAATTGATCCCTTCTTTTAGTCAAGGTACGCCAGAAATTCCTTTTCTACCCAATTCTGTTTAGTACCACCTCATTAGTTACGTGATCTACCCTCCTGATCTTCAGCATTCTTTTTGCAGCATCACATTTCAAAAGGCTCTATCTTCTTCCTGTCTGAACTATTTTATCGTCAATGTTTCACTCCCGTTCAAAGAAACACTCCACACAAAAGCCTTCAAAAAAGATTTCCTTACCCTTACGTGCCATGAGTCGATGGTTAGCTTCCGCTGCTAACGTGCTTCACTTAGCGGCCAAGTGAAATTGTGCGAGCAGTAGAACCGTTCGAATATCACGCGAAAATGTTAATAACATGCGCAGAACGGAATGTTGACTCCACATACATTTATATTCTTATGGCACTTGCTGCTAAATGACACTACTTAATATTTCGAAATGAGAATATCAGCGAGTTCGCAAAACAATTTATCTATAATAAGGTGACAGGTTTCGATCTACACAGAGATAATCAGAACGAATTCGTCTCATGGCCTTGACAAAAACGTTGAGACGAACTTAGCCTGATGACGAACTCTGCGTAGATCGAAGCCGATCACCTTATTATAAATAAAGTATTTTATCCATTGCAGCAACTGTTTAGGTTATTAATCCACACAATGCAGCTACCAGTTGCTTCTAATAATTTATTTGTGACGACCGGTTTCGGGCGCTTGAGTGCCCTTCTTCTGGTCTCTATACAGGCAAACAAGTGCATTGGTATTACAGTAAACCATATAAAACGTATAAATAAATTGTAAAGAACTTTTTGCGAACTTGACTGATATTTTCATTTCGAAACATATACCAGTTCGCTGCTTTGCTAATTCGAAACAATGCTTTCCAAACTCATTCACTAGTTAATAGTTTGTCTTGTACACAAGTGCTTGTTATTTTTTTTTTAATCTATCGGACCAAACTGCGTGGTCATCAGTCCGTAGCTTACAAACTACTTAAACCTAGGTAAACTAACCTACGGACAAACACACACACTCATGCCCCAGGGAGGACTCGAACCTCCACGGCGAGCAACCGCGCGCTCAGCAGCGAGGTGCTTTAGACCGCTCGGCTACTCCACCGCGCCTAGGCTTGTATTAATAGGAAAAGTACTTAAAAGTAAAAGGAGGCGCCACAGTTTTTACTCGAAAGCACTTTTTCCGACTTTTTCCCAGAGAGTCACAGAAGTCTAGAGGTAGGCCTGCACAATATGGACTAAGGAGAAAAACAAAACTTCATAGCAAAAAAATGTTCAAATGTTTGTATAGTCTATGGGACTTAACTACGGGGTCATCAGTCCCTAAACTTACAAACTACTTATGAACTAACTAATACTAAGGACGGCACAAACATCCATGCCCGAGGGGTTATTCGAACCCCCGACCGTAGTGGCCGTACTGACCGTGACTGGAGCGCTTCAGTCCCCTCGGCCACCGCGGCCGACTCTGTGCAAGACAGAGAAAATTCTTTGCTCCCGTAATACAACTTCTATATGATTCTACTACCGTCCTGAGCACATAATGTAAATTGTCGTGTGTAATTTCCAGCGAGAATGAAATTGTTTGCTACGCGTACCGCATTTTAGACGGATGTTTGCGTCAGGAGACGAAACAAATCATGTCCTCATGAGCAAATAAACGAGTACTTTGTAGCAAGTTATAATTGAGGAAAACAGTGGATTGAGTTGCCAACTGGCGCGCATCGATCGCCAGGAAGGTGTTTCCGGCGGCGCAGCCAGCAGATAAGTTAGGAGGCGGGCGGAATGCAGCCGGGGCAATGTCCGGTCTGGGAGAGCGTTCCGCCGGAGCGCGGCCGCGGCCGCAGCCTCAGCGTCTGCTCCCCTCGCGGCGCACTTGTGGGGCGGGGCGGCGCTATCCGCCCCGCATCTGCGTGGGGTCCGCGCCGATCCGGCCCAGCACATCAAGTGCGCCACTGGCTCACAACCCGCGCTGGGCTGCAGACACGCGACCCGAGCAGACACTGCCAGGCGGCCGCGCTGACAAGGGGAGGCCGCCAATTGTGTAATTCAGATTCCATTCATACTGCGCACAATGAAAGCTCATGGCCAGAGGGTAATTTGGCAAAAACACCAAGATGCACTTCTCAGCCGTTGTCGAGAAAATCGACCCAAAAAAGCCGTTGCGGTTAAATAGTCTCTACGATCTCTACGAAGAGTAACACTGTACAGCGGCGTGGCGTAGCGGTAAGCGCTCGGGTTCGTAATCCGAAGGTCGCCGGATCGAATCTCGCGGCATGCAACTTTTTTTTATTATTTGTTTTTTTGTAATTCAAATGTACACACACACACACACACACACACACACACACACACACACACACATATATATATATATATATATATATATATATATATATATATATATATATATACGAGGCGCGTCCAGAAAGTAAGTTCCGTTTGGTAATAAAATGAAATTGTACACAGATACAGAAGAATTTTTTATTGCACAAAATTCTACAACTCTTAAACTACTTTTCCACATAACTGCCGACATTTTGTACGCACTTGTCATAGCGTGCCACAAGTTTTTGCATGCATCCTTCACAGAAGGTTGCCGCCTATGTATTCAACCATGTGGTAACAGCTCTTTATCATCGTTGAAGTGTTGACCACCAAGGACAGATTTTAGGTGTAAGAAGAGATGAAAGTCGCTAGGAGAGAGGTCCGAGCTGTATGGAGGATGATCAAACAGGTCCCATTGAAATTTTCGTAAGAATTGTTTGGTCACATTCGGTGTGTGAGGTCAGGCATTATCGTGGAAATTTTTTTTTTTGTCAGTAATCCTCTTCTTGCACCTAAAATCTGTCCTTAGTGGACAACACTTCAACGATGATGACGAGTTGAAAGAACATGTTATCACATGGTTGAATACACAGGCGGCAACATTCTATGAAAAAGACACCCAAAACCTTGTGCCATGCTATAACAATTGCCAACAAAATTGCGGAAACTATGTAGAAAAGTAGTTTAACAGTTGTAGATTTTTGTACAATCAATATTTTTTCTGTGTCTGTACCCGTTCGTTTTATATAACCAAACGCAACTTACTTTCTGGACGCGCCTCGTATAATAACATTTGATGTTCGAAGTCGCCAGTTTTTCCAGAACAAACGACTTTCAAACAACTTATTATATGCAACGAGCGACTTCGAACATCAATATGTTTTCCGCAAACAAAGTTGTATTTCACAAATTTTATTAACTGTCTTCATAATGTTTACCACGTATACTTAACGGAAGAAGTATAAACTATATTCCGAAACGAATACGTATAGTTTACGTCAAACCTGACGAACGATAGAACAATTTTGCAGAATGTCAATCAGGTGTATTTCCCAACAGATAATTTAAAAAACAATTGTTCTTGTAGAAACGCGTAGTTTATCAGATGTGCTCGATGTCGTGCTGTTTTCTGCTTTCCATATTTCTATGATAACTATCGCTCTTGCTCGTGCGATATATATATATATATATATATATATATATATATATATATATATATATATATATATATCAATTACAAAAAACAATTAATAAAAAAAGTTGCATGCCGCGAGATTCGATCCGGGGACCTTCGGATTACCAACCCGAGCGCTTACCGCCGCGCCACGCCTCTGTACAGTATTACTCATCGTAGAGAGTATTTCACCGCAACGGCTTTTTTTAATTGTCGATTTTCTCGACAACGGCTGAGAAGTGCATCTTGGTGCTTTGCCAAGTTACACCTCTGGCCATGAGCTTTCATTATGCGCAGTATGAATCGAATCTGAATTTCACAATTGGCGGCCTCCCCTTGTGAGTTACGAGATGACAGCAACGCATTACGAAGAACGCAATGGTTTCCAAGCTCACGTTCCGTATTAGGTAACCAGACTGCACTGATTCAAGCGCTCTCACTCGATGACCATTTATTTGATTTATTTAGCGTATGGCAAGTACAAACCATGTTTATGAAAAATATACATTCGCAAAACCTTCGTTTATACCAGTGACAATTAAATGCAAGACATAAATCTTAACACGCCAGAGCTGCCGACGCTTATAAGCGTTACCGCGATCAACACGCGCCGGCCGCGGTGGCCGAGGAGACTAAGGCGCTCCAGTCACGGTCTTCACGGCCACTACGGTCGGGGGTTCGAATCCCCCCTCGGGCATGGATATTTGTGCCGTCCTAGTTTGTAAGTAGCTCATAAGTAGTTTGTAAGTTTAGGGACTGATGACCCCGTAGTTAAGTCCCATAGACTTTACAACCATTTGAATTTGAATTTGATCAACACGCCAGTGCGGTTAACGCTTATGAGAGGCGCTTTCGATAGCTGAGTACTCATTTTAGTTGGTTCGGTTGTCTACTCGTGTTAGTACAAGCCACCAAAAAATATCACGTAACATTTTCTTGTCTGAAGTTGTCCTCTTTAGTCGTCTGTGTTGTGCATTGTTTGCAATTGCGGCGAAACAGTAGAAACCAGGGTCTTAAGTAACATAAAAGAGTGGGAACAGTGAACAATATACGCTTATAAGCGTCAGACAGCATTCTGCATGTAGCTAAAGCATACTTGCATTTCTATATCCAACACTACAGACGTTAATTTTGCTGTTAATATTACGTACGTGCACAACATGAACTTACAGGTTTCGCTTACGGGCGTCCGCTTAGGGCTTTAGCGGCCTGCACTAGTGACAGCAGCGAACGTGTTAATATACCAGGTGATCAAAAAGTTAGTATAAATTTGAAAATTTAATAAATCACCGAATAATGTAGATAGAGAGGTAAAAATTGACACACATGCTTGGAACGATATGGGGTTTTTTAGGAGAAAAAATCCAAAAATGTCCGATAGATGGCGCTTCATCTGATCAGAAAAGCAATAATTAGCATAACAAATTAAGACAAAGCACAGATGATGTTCTTTACAGGAAATACTCAATATGTTCACTATTATTCCTCAACAATAGCTGTAGTCGAGAAATGATGTTGTGAACAGCACTGTAAAGCATGACCGGAGTTACGGTGAGGCATTGGCGTCGGAAGTTGTCTTTCAGCATCCCTAGAGATGTCGATCGATCACGATACACATGCGACTTCAGGTAACCACAAAGCCAATAATCGCACGGACTGAGGTCTAGGGATCTGAGAGGCCAAGCACGACGAAAGTGGCGGCTGACCACACGATCATCACCAAACGACGCGCGCAAGAGATCTTTCACGCGTCTACCAATATGGGGTGGAGCGCCATCTTGCATAAAAATCGTACGTTCCAGCAGGTGTTTATCAGCCAGGCTGGGGGTGATGTGATTCTGTAACTTATCGGCGTACCTCTCAACCGTCTTGGTAGCAGTTACAAAACCAGAATCACACAGTTACCCGAAGGAAAAAGGCCCGATAACGGTAGATGTGGTAAATCCAACCCATACCGTCGTGCAATGGAGATTCCACGACAGTTCTAGCCCAAATTCTGCAGTTGTGGTCGTTGACAGGACCTCGGAGCGTGAAATGAGCTTCGTCATCTTCCGCCATCTTTAGAAACGCCCACACCGCAAATGCCCTCCGCCTCACTAAATCGCCAGGTAACAGTTCATGATGCCGATGGATTTTGTAAGGATAGCATCGGAGGGTACGCCTAAGCGCCAACCAAACAGTAGTGTATGGATGCCGGTGCAACGTCCGACTGCACGAGCGCTGACTTCCCCGTGCATAGACGAACCGGCTACATTTCTTCCTGAACTGTCTCAGCAGCATTACGCCTTGTGCTCGATCGGCCACTACGGGGTCTATCGTCTAAACAACCCGTGGCTTCGAACTTCGAAATCATTCTCGCCACATCTGCATTTGTCAACGGACCTTTACCGGTTCGAATCCCCTTCCTATGGCGGTAGGATCGTAACACTGAACTAGCACATTTCCAATTCTGATAATACAGCTTCACTAAGAGCGCCTTTTTAGGTAACGCCAACATGCTGCGACTGCTGGTACATCTGATTCTCTCTTTCTCATTACAGCTCCTTTTATACACGATTTTCATGCGCAGTCACTGACGTTTTGCTGTCCAGCGCCATCTGTCGGATTTTTTAAAACTTTTTTTTTGTTCTAATAAAACCCCATGTCATTCCAAGCATGTGTGTCAATTTTTACCTCTCGATCTACATTATTCCGTGATTTATTAAGTTTTCAAATTTATACTGACTTTTTGATCACCCGGTATATATAAATTGAGGTGTTTGTGCGTATATTTTACTCTGCATTCAAAGCTACACATCGCAAACGTATAGTGTTTGCATGTGGTAGTAGGTATCAGTCTCCCATTGTGCACAATGGTGGTAGAGGGTTAATAACGATAAGGGGGTGGGAAGATATGGGAGTTGAAAGTTACCGACTTTTATAAAATTCTACATGTGTGTGTGTCAATATTTTGCTCTTCAGCAAAAACTACACAATGGAGACGAACGATCGCCCTGTGTTGTTGTAGTACAAAGTGTCCCGTTGTACACCATAGCATTGCCTTGTCGATAGCTATAAGAGGGTGGCAGATATAGAGGTTAAAGTCGTTAGTTTATATAAAATTCCGACTGAAGACCAGAGATGACTTTTGACACTATAGCAGCAAAGAGATTGTATACTGCGAAACGTGATGCACATTATTCAGTTATTTGTCTGGAACAAACTTAATACTACCAAAGCCGGCCGCGGTGGCCGAGGTGACTGAGGCGCTCCAGTCACGGTCAGCACGGCCACTACGGTCGGGGGTTCGAATCCCCCCTCGGGCATGGATATTTGTGCCGTCCTAGTTCGTAAGTAGTTCATAAGTAGTTTCTAAGTTTAGGGACTGATGACCCCGTAGTTAAGTCCCATAAGCTTAACAAACATTTGAATACTACCAAGAAATCTGCCAAAGCGCAAGAAACAAATTTAGCGTTCTAGGTCCATTTCTAAAAGACAGAAAACAGCATTTAAAAGTGAATCAAACAGACGATAGAAACTTGAAATTTGTAGATGTTGTTTATCTTACACTGTAGGCATCAGCAAGTTTTCGACATTTCCATCCCTGTTGTTGTGTCTTCAGTTCGGTGACTGGTTTGATGCAGCTCTCCACAATACCCTATCCTGAGCAAGCGTCTTCAAATCCACATAAGAACGGCAACCTACACCTGTCTTAACCTGCTTACTGTATCTATCTTTTGGTCTTCCTCTGCGGTTTTTACCCTAAACACTTCCCTCCAATGCTAAATTCACGATTCCTTGATGTCTAAGAATGTTTCCTACCAATCGATCCCTTCTTTTATTCAAGTTAAGGGGGTGAAATAGGGGATGTACGGTTTTTTTTAATACGTTGCTAGTAAGGCAATTTTGAAGCAAGAAATACAAAACTTCGGATTTAGATTTTTGATTGGAATTTTAAAATCACGTGTTTCGATCTTTGTGGAAATTCAACCAATAATAAGGGAAAAGCTTTTAAGGCGAGCTACTAAGACTATTTTGATGCTAGAAATGTCAAAATTTGGATTTCTAACCATGGTTACAATAAAAAAAAAAGGTTTCGGAATGTTTTGAATTCTGACATCAATGGTCCAATAGGGGATGACAATTTGTTTCAAAATTTTTAAAGCTAAATATATGAAAATTTATATTTAGAATTAGAAACAACCAATGCAGACCATCCAGTCTACTCGTGCGAAACAGCGGGTATTAAGCTAGTAATTAAATAAGAGTATGTCATGAACAAGATATGTTCAATTACGAGTTTACATTTAGGCTCTTAATACATTGAACTGCACTTTGAGACGCATCCAGGAAGCCCGTTGCTTGACCAGAGCAGGCTGTCAGAGGGCACTCTACGATGATGTTCCGGACCGCCTGCTTCTCAGCGCCGCAGTCGCACTCTGGGGATGGCGCTCTTCCCCATTTGTGTAGAGAGTCCGCACATCGGCCGTGGCCCGTCCTGATCCTGTTGAGAGTGGTCCAGGTTTTACGAGGTAAGTCGAAGCCTGCAGGTAGTTCGGAGGTTTCCGTGAGGTGTTTAACTGTGGTGGTGACGATTCTTCTCATTCCACTTTCCAGCGTTCTGCAAGACAGGAACTGTTTTCCGCCAGATCTTTGTCACTTACAAGAGGTGGATGTCTGGAGCGCAATCTATCTCTGTCAATACTATAGCTCAAAGCGTGAAAACACTACACGTGCACTGGCGAACAGACAATAGTCAAACGATCTCCTGCTCATAATCCAATCACGATGACTCTATGACCATAACAGCATCGAAACGGAGGAAGGCAGAAACCGTTCACCAAATTCAGCAAAAGAATAAACCTGATGTAAACAAATGAACCGTAGGTCGATAGAAGAGCGAAGTGTTTCCAGTAATTAGATAGACTGGGTCACTGAACAAATGCACAAAACTATATTTATGACGCCAGTTTTGTAATGTTATTTTTCACATTCAGTCAATGAGACGACATAAATAGGACAGCAAAAATTTGCAGCTATATAGTAGTCTTAGATTTCTTTTCTCATTATTGTTTATGAAACTAGTTTTTGTGCAAAAAATCTAATAATATATTATCGTTCAAAAATGTTTGTCAGAGACACTGTTAATGATTATATTGACGCGTACTTTCTATAAAGAGCAACGTTTTTATATTATGACAAGTAGAAAACCTATAAGCTGATATGTTTTACTGCGCTACTCTTGTCTCTGGTATTGTGAAAACAGGATACAATTTTAAATGTTGCTTCGGTGTAGAATTTGTCGAATTTTATGTTAGTGAATTGACTTCACAATTAGTTTCCGTGTTTTATTTTAATTTTTTCCATTTATTTCCAAAATAACCGTAGTTTTATCCATGTCTCTATATTTTCAGCAATTACGGTTACGCTGGACACGCGAGACCCAAGACGAATTGTCGGAGGATGCGGTGGTCGTGCCGCTGTTTTCGGTAAATGTTTTTAAATGAGGCCAAGCACGCAGCGACCTGAGATCCGGGTCCGACCTCTTGAATTCAATCGATTTGCGAACTAACAGAGATAACCGCATTTCGAAATTAATGGAAATGCAGCTATATGAAATCATGTACAGTAGATAAAATCTCGGGAGCTGCCAAGAATTTTACGTCTGTCGCGGCTTGCAATATCGTAATTGAAGTATTCGCTTTCTGCAGCCGGTCACTTTGTTTGATTAAATTCCATTTACTGATCATAATACGTGATCAGGAAAATTAAAGTACCAATTTTTAATATTAGTTATAAAAGAACGCTAAAGAAAGTTATATAATTTGAAAGGTACTTTGCAACAGATATGCGCAAATCCAAAACTACGTTAGGAAGAAGATACATTCATATCTGTAACTACGGTGTTAAGTTCTCGATAATGATAATAATAATAGCAGATTTTTAACTTAAAATCAATCATACGCCACAGAATGATAACCCGCAAACCTATAATAGTAGCATTTATTGATTTAAAAGAAGCGTTTGATTGAGTGGACAGGGACACAATTGATACGATCAACAGAGAATTTGGTGTTAAAGCAAACTTAGCAAACATAATTTGTGAAACATTAACAAATACTATATCTAAAGTTAAATTTATAGGAGAAATATCTCAGCCATTTGAAATAAAAACTGGTGTTCGGCAAGGAGATGGATTATCACCTTTGCTGTTTAACTGTGTTTTAGAAAAAAAATTGTAAGGGTGTGCGATTTGGAACTACAAAATCACAGGATTCATCCAATACTTCTGGGAAGGAGAAAAAATGGAATCAAGATAAACTGCCTGGCCTTTGCGGACGATTTTCCATTCTTTGAGAAAATCTGACTGAAGCAACAACTCAAATTAATATCCTGGAAGACATAGCAAATAGAACTAGTCTCAAAATTTCAACAGAAAAAACTAAATTCATGACAAACATAAAAGACGCACCAAAATACATAGAAACCCAACTAGGTAAAATAGAGCGAGTAAGTCAATCTAAAATCATGGAGAAATTATGCAGCAAAATGGACTAGAAACGTTTTCAATAGATGTACGAGTCTGTAAAATGAAAAGAGCATATAATTTGACAAAATAATAATTACAATTAGTAATAGATATCAAGAGAAATTAAATTAAAGCACTGTACCACTTTAGCAAGACTGGAATGTTTATATGCAAATGAATGCTTAATTATGAACTATAAGGTGGACACAATAGCGGTTCTTGAAATACATTATTACAAAAACAATGGGTGCGATACAAACTGCAGATAGTTAGAAAATCAGAAGCAACAAGGAGATTTATGAAATTATAGAGAAAATATCGGAAGTAACGGCAAAACTAAGATTAATCTTCTTTTGGCACCTCTCAAATGTTCAAATGTTCGTATAGCTTATGGGACTTAACTACGGGGTCATCAGTCCCTAAACTTACAAACTACTTATGAACTAGCTTACACTAAGGACGGCACAAATATCCATGCCCGAGGGGGTATTCGAACCCGCGACCGCAGTGGCCGTGCGGACCGTGACTGGCGCGCCGCAGTCCCCTCGGCCACCGCGGCCGGCTGGGCATCTCTTCCGAATGAACGAGAACAGGGTGACAAACAAATTTTACTTTATTTCTGGAGAAAATAAATCAACAATAGCATGGATTATGGAAGTAAGAAAAGATGTAGAAAGAAACAACGTCAAAGAATCATAAATAGCAGACATGAACACTTTTAAGAATAAAATACTAAATTTTATAGGCTTCAAAGCAGAAAAAATAAGAAAACAGAAAGAATATGGACAGCAGAAAGGGAAAGACAACATGGGGAGAAATGAAAGTCGTATCTGAATATGTATTATTGTCCTAAAGACACCTCGGGTGAAAAGTTTAAGTGGAACATCCGGTGTGTGAAAAGGCGTTGAACAAAATGTGTTGAAGCTGCTCCACTAGGAGACGGTCAGATTTTTCAGACGACGTTGGCGTCGGGCCGGCTGGGGGCTCTGGGAAGTGATTTGGGGCGACGATTGATGGGGAACTATTAGCGGGGTGGCTGGCGGTGGCCGAGGCGGTGGCGAGGGGCGGTCATTAGCCGGCTGCTGGCGGGTAATGGGGGCGCACGTGTCGCCGACACGGCTAAGTGATTGCCGGGGGCGGGGGGCGCGGGCTGCGCACGGCGTCACCAGGGGACTCTCAAACCACACACCACTCTCTCCACTTCCTTACTCTAGCCTCACTACCAGGCACTGTCCAGATATTGCTTTATGCCAGTTTTCTGTTAGTCTCCTCCTACCTCCTCTCTCTGTTTCCTTTCCTCCCCTCTCTCTATCCTCCTTTCTATGATCATTTCTCCTTCCTCCCCTCTGTCTGCTAATCTCCCTATTCTACGCTGCCTCCCTTGCCTCCTCCTACTCCTGCTCCTTCCCTCCAACAATCTTTCTCATCGCCACTCTTTCTCCTCCTCTCCCCTCCTCTCTTCTCTCAGTCCATCATTTCCTCTCCGTTCATCTCCAAAATGTTCAAATGTTTGTACAGTCTATGGGACTTAACTACGGGGTCATCAGTCCCTAAACTTACAAACTACTTATGAACTACTTACAACTAAGGACGGCACAAATATCCATGCCCGACGGGGGATTCGAACCTCCGACCGTAGTGGTTCATCTCCAACTCCACCTCCCGCCCCCCCCTCCTCTCTCTCTCAAATAGATGATAACCCGGCGTTGCCCGGGTATTTATTTATTTATTTATTCGAACCTTGAATTAGTACTTTTCCTATCCACTCTCTCTTTGTCCATCTCCTTTTTTCTAAAAACATGTTACATTTACCAGAGAATATATAAGAAATCACAGGTAAAAATGCACTCGTTTCGAAGAGTCCAATCACGAAATTCAACAATAATGATTGTAATAATATCACAGATGGATCACTTGATGTAATGCGCGAAAAGTCAAATCGATTTTTTAAAGAGATGTATTAAAAGTAAAATCTTTCTTACAGGTTTATTTATCTATTCTTATATTTCCTTATTCATATGCTTATCCTCGGAGAGTAAGAGCTGAAGACATTGTAACAAGCATAGACCAAAGATATGGTCTGTGGCATCACGTTTCGCTGTACGTAACCTACTTGCTATAGAGTCGCAAACGTCATCGCTGGCCTTCAGTCCGAATTTTTTTATAATTTGACGACTTTCAACCACCATATCTTCCACCCCCTTCTAGCTGTCGGCATGGAACTGCTATGGTGTACAACGGGAGACTTCGGACAACAATTACACACACACACACACACACACACACACACACACACACACACACACACCATTCGTTTGCGTTCTTTAGTTTTCGCTGCAGAGCGAAATATTAACATACACACACACAAAATTTTATATACACCGATAACTTTCCATCCCAATATACTCCACCCTTTTATCATTACAACCATCACGCAAAAATGCAACCAATAAAATCATTTTCAAAGAGTAAATATAATTTTCAAAGAATCATTATTGTTCCGCATTTCGCGTTGTGTTCTTCAAATTACTAAATATCTACCAGATCGCTATAAAAACATGCCTAAAACAAAAAACAAAAAAATGTTCAAATGTTTGTAAAGTCTATGGGACTTAACTACGGGGTCATCAGTCCCTAAACTTACAAACTACTTATGAACTACTTACGAACTAGGACGGCACAAATATCCATGTCCGAGGGGGGATTCGAACCCCCGACCGTAGTGGCCGTGCAGACCGTGACTGGAGCGCCTTAGTCTCCTCGGCCACCGCGGCCGGCATGCCTAAAACCTTCCTCAGGTATAAATTAGTTGTTGTTGTTGTTGTTGTGGTCCTCAGTCCGCAGATTGGTTTGATGCAGCTCTCCACGCTAACCTGTCCTTTGCAAGTCTCTTCATCTGAGAATACTTTCGGCAACCTGCATCCCTTTGAATCTGCTTACTGTATTCTTCCCCCAGTCTCCCTCTACGATATATAAATTAGTAACTGTACAAATATTTAAGTCTCTGCGTCTTGTCGTTTGGACGTGATAAGTGTACACCGAACAGACATTCACATTAATATATATAAATAAATAGCTATCCGATCGGCATAAAACCGTGCTAATGCCTTCCTCGGATAGAAATTAGAAACTGTACAAATTGTTAGATCTTTATGTCTTGTGGTTTAGACGTGATACACGTACACCGAACAGACATTCACATTTATAGATATAGATTATTACACTATCAAAAGTATCCGGACACATGGCTGAAAATGCCTTACAAATTCGTGGCGCTCTCCATAGGTAATTCTGGAACTCAATATGGTGCTGGCTCAGCCTTCCCCTTGAATTCAACTTCCATTCTCGCAGGCATACGTTCAATGAGGTGCTGGAAGGTTTGTTGGGGAATGGCAGCCCATTCTTCACGCAGTGTTGCACTGAGGAGAGGTATCGATGTAGGTCGGTGAGGCCAGGCACGAAGTCGGCGTTCCGAAACATCCCTATGGTGGTCCACAGGATTCAAGTCAGGACTCTGAACAGGCTAGTACATTACAGGGATATTACGTTCGTGTAATCACCGCGCCACAGGCCGTGCATTGTGAAAATGTGCTCGATAGTGTTGAAACATGTAATCGCCATGCCCGCATTGCTCTTCAACAGTGGGAAGCAAGAATGCGCTTAAAACGTAATGTAGGCCTGTGCTGTGATAGCGCCACGCAGAACAACAAGGGGTGCAACACAGCCTCCAAATTTTACTGTTGGTACCACATACGCTGGCAGATAACTTTCACCGGGCATTCGCCATATCCACACACTGCCATCCGATCACCATACTGTGTACCCTGATTAGTTCAAATGTTCAAATGTTTGTTAAGCTTATGGGACTTAACTACGGGGTCATCAGTCCCTAAACTTACAAACTACTTACGAACTAGGACGGCACAAATATCCATGCCCGAGGGGGGATTCGAACCCCCGACCGAAGTGGCCGTGCTGACCGTGACTGGAGCGCCTCAGTCACCTCGGCCACCGCGGCCGGCCCTGATTAGTTACTCCACACAAAGTATTCCCTCTGTTCAGTCGTCCAATGTTTACACTCCTTACACCAAGCGAAGCGACGTTTGGCATTGGTCTGCACGATGCGTGGCTTATGGACAACCGCTCAACCATGAAATCCAAGTTTTCTCATCTCCCGCCTGTTACAGTAATTGTAGTGGATTCTGATGTAGTTTCGAAATCCTGTTTAATGGTCTGGATAAATGCCTGCCTATTACACTGTACGACCCTATTCAACTGTCGCCGGTCTTTGTCAGTCAACAGACGAGATCGGCCTGTACGCTTTGGCGCTGTTCGTGTCCGTTCACGTTTCCACTTCACTATCACATCAGAAACAGTGGACCTAAGCATGATTAGCAGTGTGGAAAACTTGCGTACAGGTTTTTGACACAAATGACAGCAAATCACCTGACCAAATTCCGTGAGTTCACAATGTGTAATGACTGCTTAGGTCGCTCATATGAAGTACCTGACACTAAGTGGCAGCACAGTGCACCTGATATGTCAAAGGTTTATTTTTTGGGGTGTCCGGGCACTTTTGATCACTTAGTGTGTATCTACTGTAATGGATCATGGACTTGTAGTGAAATTGGAAGTAATTAAGAGAGGAAAAGAAGCAAATTAGCGTTACACGGTTACATGCTGAAAGCAGTAAATTCCGTTGTTGTCAGTGGATTATGAAAAATAGTCCAAGCATTTGGGAGAAACGAATGCGAAAATTATTACACGGAAACAAAAATATGAGCGTATAGGAAATTACATTTTTAATAGTTTGTTTCATGAAACACGGTGAACGTTGTCTAACATGACCTAAAAGATTCCAAAATTTCGAAAAAAAGTTTTTTCTTAATTAAGTAAATACTAAAGCTAAGAACTAAAAGTATTAAGTTGGAAAGCTGTAGAGCTTAAAACGCTCTACCAATTTTACTATATAATAAGTATCGATAGCTCTGTAATGTTTAGAGATATATCGAAAAACCCGCTACAAACGCTGAAAAATAAAAATTTGCTCTAACTCGTTAACCTTTACGTTCCAAAACTTGCTACTTCCTGCAAGTATGTCTGTAAAGGAGACCGAAAAGAACACGTTTGTACGACCCCGTCTTGGGTATTGAGCAAGTGTTTGGGATCCCCACCAGATTGTTTAAATAAAGACATAGAAGTAATTCAGAGGCGGACGGGTAGGTTTGTTACTGGTAGGTTCGATCAATGCGCGAGTGTTCCTGCAATGCTTCGGGAACTCACATGGGAGTCGCTGGTAGGGTTGCCAGATTGAACTCGAGGCAGGCCCGGAGACCAGACGACAGAGGTACCCCCTCCCCCTTGGCCAATGACTTCCCCCCCCCCCAACCAGGATTACACGTGAATACTTAAAAAAAAAAACCCTAATCATCTCCTCCCTCCCAGCAAATATCCCCCCCCAATTGCTAGGGGTGGCCTTCACATGCCGCAGCTGACCGGCCAGGCCGCCAATTGCTGTGGGTCAACTCCGCGCACTGTGAAGGATCGCGCGCCACCGAGAAGAGCTTCTCACTGGCTCCATGTGAAGAGAAGGGGCACACTCACCGTCTGCTCCCTGTTACGACCGCTTGCTGCCGCGTAAAGAAGTAAACTTGAGGGCATAAAATGATTAAACGTAATAGTGCTGTCCTTTCTAAGAGAGATAAGATTATTCGAATAAACCAGTTATCCGAACACCCACGTTCCCCAATTAGTTCGGATAATCGACGTTCTAATGCAATATCAATTAAACATTATACACCGAAGTACAGGATATCAACAACGATCGCGAATTGTATAGTGAATTGATCGACAGTGCTACAGTATACTACGTACGGCGAAAGTTGAGCTCTGACAGCTAGCAGCGCAGTTGCCACGGTGCGCGAGGCTGCTCCCGCCAGAGGTTCGAATCCCACTCCCTAGGGCTTGGATGTTGTGTTCGTCCTTAGTTTAAGTTACGTTAAGTTCGATGTAGATCGTCGCTACATAAGCATAGTACTTAAAAAGCGTCGTAAAAAAAGTAGTTAAGATGAAGGTTATATTCAAGCCCGGAGATGAGAGTCATTGGCCCGTAGACCCGGAGAATTCATTCCAAACCCGGGCACTCCGGGCGGCGCCCGGAGATCTGGCAACCCTAGTCGCTGGAGGGAAGGCGACGTTCTTTTCGAGAAGCACTATTGAAGAAATTTAGAGGACTTGAATTTGAGGCGGATTGCAGAACGAGTCTATTACCACCAACCTACATTTCGCGTTAAGGCCACAAAAATCAGAGAGATTAGGGCTCGTAAAGCATTCGTTTTTGGCTTGTTCTATACGGGACTGGAACATGAAAGCACGTAACTAGTAGTTGTACTGAGTAACATCTGCCACGCACGTATGGGTGGATTGCGGTGTATGTATGTAGATGTAGAAGTATAGCCCGTGGAAAGTAAAAAAAGTACTTGTTTGAAAAAATTTCTCGGACCCAGATGGCTGTAAAAACATCACTTTTATTCAAATTCGTGAAAAATTTCCCCAATTTACTTACTTAAACGTTATTTTTATAAAACAGAAATCGAGGAAGTTAAAAAAAAAGTGGAAGTTGTACGAAGTCATTTTTTGAAATATCAAACAAAACCTGAAAATTTATTTAATAGCATGAAAGTACAACTCTGCACGAAAAAAAAGCCTAAAATCGTTTCTGTAAGATCTCTTGAGAAACTCTAGCCAACTTCCGAAAAGGCCTTTTTTTTTAAATATCAATGTATCACCAAACATGATTGAAATTTTTTAATTTAAAGAAAAAGAATACTTTTTTTTTTTTTTTTTTTTTTTACGTACCACGGGCTGCACTTACGTTTAGTTACAAGCTGGAGACCGTACAGGTAAACGAGTTAAAGAAAATTTGGTTTTTGAGGCTTTGTAGCGTCTTTTCTCGATATATCTCTAAACCTAACAAAGTTATCGATACTTATTATAAAGGAATCGATAGAGCGTTTTAAGCCCTACAAGTTTATGATTTAAAACTTTTTTTGTCAACCATCGTTTTGTAATTAATTACAAAAATCTTTTATTATTTTTATATATAATTTGGGCCATATTTGCCATCTTTGATCGTGTACTTAAAATTGAATTTCCTATACCCAACTTTTTTTTATTGGTAAAGGTTTTTGCAATTGTAAAATTAGGATGTCACAGAATGCTTGGAGTAAATAGCTTACAAAATTACTCAAGGCAGCCACCGGCGTAAATCGGTTGCATTATGGCGCGTGCGCGCGTATGGGAGGCCAAAGCAAAGGTAAACGGGCGCCGTGTAAATCAGTATCAGTAGAGGTGGATTTGCAACTAAAACCCAAACCTTTTCAAACACTCTGATCGGTACCAAACGTTGCATATCGTTAGAGTATCAACCGAAACTTTTATATATAATTCGTGCTATGTGCTGCCATCCAGGAGAACGTGTTAAACTATAATAAGTAACACCTAACCTACGGAGTAGAGGAAAAGCATATCTGTGACAGTTTATCACGTTGCGGTACCGTGGGCTAGTTGGTAGAGAGTTAGTTCATCGCAACAGAGGGTCGTGGGTTCAAGGCCCCCCTGGAGCCTTTTTTTTAAAAACTGCAGTACGTAGAACATTGTTAAAATAATGTCTATAACGATCTACGGGGCCGCAGTGGAGTAGCCGAGCGGTCTAAGGTGCCTCGTTACGGAGCACGCGGTTGCTCGCCGTCGGAGGTTCCAGTCCTCCCTGGGGCATGGGTGCGTGTGTTGTCCTCATGTTAGTTTATCTTAGTTTAAGAAGTTTGTAAGCTACGGACTGATAACCACGCAATTTGGTCCGATAGATTTACAAACATTTGAACATTCGTTCCACGGGTTCATTTCGTAAGACAGCACTGTCGGCTGCAGCAGTAGCAGTAGCGTGCGGACTGGGCAGCAACGTCAGCCCCACTGGATGGTGTGGTGTGGGCAAACACACGGCACTCTAGCCACAACACGCACAACACGCACATCCGCTGAACGGCGTTGCTGTCTATCTAGTGGTCAATTATTATTATTATTATTATTATTATTATTACTACTTTAATACTTCCGTACGTATGGTGCCATTGTTTCTTTCTTCTACGAATGTACTCTACAGGCTTGCTACTTTCAAATAAAACGAAGCAGAAGCAAACTGCCGAATACACAGTGCTATGAAATTTGCAAAGTCATACCGAAGGGGGGTAAACTTCGCGCCACCAAGGTTTCAACCGAAGACCCTCGTAACGACAAACATTCGCTCTATCAAGTACCCAACGGGAGTTCAGAGCTGCAGACCCCTACAGATACGCTTTTTCTGTGCTCCGTAGCACAGGTGTTATTATTTATTATTATTATAGTTCACGCACGTTCTCGTGGATGGCAACACATAGCACGAATTATGTAGAAGTTTCGGCTGATACTCTATCGATATATAGGGTGTTACAAAAACGTACGGCCAAACTTTCAGGAAACATTCCTTACACAAAAAGAAAGAAAATGTGTCATGTGGACATGTGTCCGGAAACGCTTAATTTCCATGTTAGAGCTCATTTTATTACTTCTCTTCAAATCACATTAATCATGGAATGGAAACACACAGTAACATAACGTACCAGCGTGACTTCAAACACTTTGTTACAGGAATTGTTCAAAATGCCCTCCGTTAGCGAGGATACATGCATCCACCCTCCGTCGCATGGAATCCCTGATGCGCTGATGCAGCCCTGGAGAATGGAGTATTGTATCACAGCCGTCCACAATACGAGCACGAAGAGTCTCTACATTTGGTACCGGGGTGGCGTAGACAAGAGCTTTCAAATGCCCCCATAAATGAAACTCAAGAGGGTTGAGGTCAGGAGAGCGTGGAGGCCATGGAATTGGTCCGCCTCTACCAATCCATCGATCACCGAATCTGTTGCTGAAAGCCGTACGAACTCGTTGACTGAAATGTGCACGAACCAGCAATGAGCAATGGGTCGCATGTCAACAGAAGCACTGAAGCCAACATTACCTTCCTTCAATTGGGCCAACTGGCGGTGAATCGAGGAAGTACAGTACATACTAAAGAAACAACTGGGTATTTTGACAATTGCTTGCACGAATAATAATTTTTTTTTTCAATTTACATTTAAAGAGAAATACTAAAATGAGCTCTAACATGAAAATTAAGCGTTTCCGGACACATATCCACATAACATATTTTATTTCTTTGTGCGTGAGGAATGTTTCCTGATAGTTTGGCCGTACCTTTTTGTAACACCCTGTATAATGTTTGGTACCGATCTGATTGTCTGACAACTGCAGGTTGGGTGTAAGAGAGGTCTTCATCTTTTGCAGCAGTTCGATGCCGGGTCCGTGACCCTTCGACTGTTAGTGGGCCATGCCAAGTGGAGGCGGCAGTTAGCGATCCGAGCATGGCGGGGTGCTCTGAGATTGGGGCGCCGAGGAAGCGTTTGTCAATGCGACCGTGGGGCCAGCAGTGTGGTGTGGAGGACAGCGCCGCAGCGCATAAGCAGCACCTACTGCCACAGCGAGGCGTCAATGCCCGTGTCCCCCGACCCACCTACTGATGCCACGCTGGGTTACGCACAGCAGGGCATGGGACCGCGGTAGAAAACTGTGCAAACAATTGATACAGGCACTGTGTTACTGAAACTCGGAGGCGCGTACACATGACGTCCAGCATCTTGCTACCTTCTACACCAGTGTTTTTCAACGTTTCCGAATATGCGACCCCTCCCAAATAAAAATATTCTGGCGACCACCCTCCAAATAAATACACTCTGGCGACTCTCCCTTCACAAACCGTAAGAAAACCATGTTATGTCAAAGGAAACAAATTTGATCTTCTTTCTTTCGCTTCCGCTTTCTTTCACATTGATGGACGAAGTTTTCTTGTATATATTTCGGAATGGACCGCATTATGTTATTTTTGCATTGTTTCCGACAGAAAAATATATTTTCGTTAACGACTGTTTCGCATTTCAGACAAGACACAGAAGTGAATAAGGTTAATTAATAAATGTCGCAATGTACAGACAATTTGCAAAGAAATAGATCTTTTTTCGAATTTTTCAGAATTACTTATTGTATAAAGTTCTTTTACCTATCAATTGTTTCTTGAAAACAGTTCTCAGACTTATTCATCATTAACACACTGTATTATAAAACTATCTATGATATATTCAGTTCATAATGAATGTTACACAATGAACTCCATAACTTTACTAAGGCATACGCTTTCGTATTACTGAACTCCAATTATTCTATGATGCAAGTACTGCCTCCAGCGACGGCGAGCACCCGAGCAAGGCTTCGCGGAAAAACCATGTTCAACAGTAACAACTTTAACGGGGTTCGGTGAAACGCCTAAAACAGTAGGAAGACATGAAAAAATTGAGAAAAAAGAATAAGAGGCACGAAACACGAACACCAAAATAATCTCACAAAACAATAGACCCTGCAGCACAAACACAAAAATGTTCAAATGTTTGTACAACTTATGGGACTTAACTACGGGGTCATCAGTCCCTAAGCTTACAAACTACTTATGAACTATCTAAGACTAAAGACGGCACAAATATCCATGCCCGAGGGGGGATTCGAACCCCCGACCGTAGTGGCCGTGCTGACCGTGACTGAAGCGCCTCAGTCCCCTCGGCCACCGCGGCCGGCAGCACAAACACACATGGAACAGTAACAGTAATGACACAACCAATAAAAATAAATGGTACCTTTAACATCCAAACAGAAATCAACGCACATAATATCAAACATATCAAAGAAAGAAGGATTAGACAATACTTAAATAACGAGAAACACGCTACACTCACAAATACAATTAGTAGAAAAAAATTAAGGAGCAGCTAAATACCAGCAAGTGTATGTCAGTATGTTATCTATACCTGGTTATGAAATTCTGCCTGTCATTTCCAGATAAGTATGAAAATAGCCACTTCACCTTTGCACAACACCTGATAAAGTGCAGTCATGAACCATCCAACACGGAAGAAGACTTATAAATCATCAGAGTAAATGATCAAAACGGAGAGCCACTGTCAGATCAGGAAAACTCTCACAAACAAAGAGCGCTAGCAGGTAATAACAAAGTGGTTGATTAGCGTATCAATATACTCAGTATCTCACTGATCATGATGGTCCATAAAACAGTAAAAAGAGATTTAGAATGAAGTGATTTCTCCTTTCCCTCTCTCTTTTTTTTTTAATCTCCAACCCTCCCCCACTCACATAAAAATAAAATTACCCCAAATAAAATAACACCCATATACGAAATCTCTAAATACACACACACACACACACACACACACACACACACACACAAATCATCACAGACAAATAACAATCGATAACCATACAGCTACAAACTGAAAAATAAATTCTTTCAGGCGGAATATCCAAATGAATATAGTCGTTCAAATGTTTAAATGTTTGTAAACCTTAAGGGCCTTTCCTGTGGGATCATCAGTGGCTAAACTTACAAACTACTTACGAATTAACTTATACTAAAGACAGCACAAACATTCATGCCCGAGGGGGGATTCGAATCCCCGGCGAGGAACGGCCTCGCGCATCGTAGCATAGCGCCTCACTGCGCTCGGCCGCTCCGCCGCGGAAATGTAGTCGTCATGAGACAGCAAAATATAGAGCACGTATATATAATTCCAGAAAGTAATACGAAATTATAAGAAAATAACATTGAAAAAACCTGTGCTACAGAAGTTGTTTCTCATATGCTACGCCCAAATAGAAGACAGTGTAATGTACTAAAATATTTGAAACTGATATACAATGCAAATGTTAGATACAACTCCCGCCGCGGCGGAGCGACCGAGCGCATTGAGGCGCTATGTTACGATGCGCAAGCCCGTTCCCCGTTAGGGATTCGAATCCCCCCCCCCCCCTCGAGCATGAATGTCTGCGCTGTCTTTAGTATAAGTTAGTTCGTAAGTAGTTTGTAACTTTAGGGACTGATGATCCCGCAGTTAAGTCCCATAAGCTTTACAAACATTTGAACATTTTGTTTTTTCGATACAACTCCTAAATAAACAGAAGCGAAAAGCGTATGGCATAAACAAACACCTTTTACTCAGTTGTAAGGACAAAACATAGCTCCATGATATTTCTAAGCAAGTAAGGAACGACGGAAAATTGATAAAGTAACGACTATGAGTTACCTCGAAGGGAACGATCACACTTCACACGCATTCGGGGGGAAAGCTATTCAAACGCACCTCCGGCCATCCTCATTTAGGTTTTCCGCGATTTTCCTAAATCACTGCTGGCAAATGCCGGCATGTTTCCTTTCAAAGTTCACGACCGACTTCCTTCCCCCATCCCTGACAAAAAGGGTATCCGAGCGTGTGGTTCGTGTCATGGTCGTTTAACTCTAATCGTCCTTCCTTCTTTTCAGATTGATTCCCTATTTCTATGTCTCCCGAATGTTATTAACACCGTATCTCACAGACGGATTTTAATCAAATTGTATTATAATGTGTACCATCACATTCCCGACTTTGATAACGGTCGGATTGTAGCCTATCGCGATTGCGGTTTATCGCATCGCGACATTGCTGCTCGCGTTGGTCGCGATCCAATGACTGTTAGCAGAATATGGAATCGATGGGTTCAGGAGGGCAATATGGAACGCCGTGCTGGATCCCAACGGATTCTTATCACTAGCAGTCGAGATGACAGGCATCTTATCCGCATGGCTGTAACGTATCGTGCAGCCACGTCTCGATCCCTGAGTGAACAGATGGGGACGTTTGCAAGACAACCATCTTCACAAACAGTTCGACGACGTTTGCATCAGCATGGACTATCAGCTCGGAGACCATGGCTACATCACAGACAGGAGCGCCTGCGATGGTGTACACAACGACGAACCTAGGTACACGAATGCCAAAATGTCATTTTTTCGGATGAATCTAGGATCTGTTTACAGCATCATGATGGTCGCATCCGTGTTTGGCGACATCGCGGTAAACGCACATTGGAAGCGTGTATTCGTCATCACCACTGGCGTATCACCCGGCGTGTTAGTATGGGGTGTCATTGGTTACACGTCTCGATCACCTATTGTTCGCATCGACGGCACTTTGAACAGTGGCCGTTACATTTAAAATGTGTTACGGCCCGTGGCTCTACCCTTCAGTCGATACCTGCGAAACTCTACATTTCAGCAGGATAATGCACGGCCGCATGTTGCAGGTCCTGAACGGGCCTTTCTGGATACGGAAAATGTTCGACTGCTGCCCTGGCCAGCACATTCTCCAGATCTATCACCAATTGAAAACGTCTGGTCAATGGTGGCCGAGCAACTGGCTCGTCACAATACGCCAGTCACTACTCTTGATGAACTGTAGTATCGTGTTGAAGCTGCATGGGCATCTGTACCTGTACACGCCATCCAAGCTCTGTTTGAGTCAATGCCCAAGCATATCAAGGCCGTTATTATGGCCAGAGGTGGTTGTTCTGGATAATTATTTCTCAGGATCTATGCACCCAAATTGCGTGAATAAGTAATCACATGTCAGTTCTGGTATAATATATTTGTCCAATGAATACCCGTTTATCATCTGCATTTCTTCTTGGTGTAGCAATTGTAATGGCCAGTAGTGTAACTCATAATGCAACGGTAGTATGTGATTGTCTGCTTTTACATAGCAAAGGAGGTATACTAAAGTAAACAAACGCACGTGTTACAAAAAATGTTCAAATGTTTGTATAGTTTATGAGACTTAACTAGGGGGCCATCAGTCCCTAAACTTACAAACTAGCTAACACTAAGGACGGCACAAATATCCATGCCCGAGGGGGGATTCGAACCCCCGACCGTAGTGGCCGTGCAGACCGTGGCTGGAGAGCCTCAGTCCCCGCCCCCCTCCCCTTTTTTTCCCATCTGGTAGATCTATGGATCGCGGTCGTTCGTTTAGCTCGTTCGTGGTTGTTCATTGAATGGTTGGCTCAGCTTTTTTTTAATTACAGAGGGCGTTTAGCCCTCTGACCGGGCGCGCTGAACCACGGCGCCCGGCTCCCTCGTCCACCACGGCCGGCCACGTGTTACAAGTAACTCAATGCAGCTAACCGTGGAAATGATTCGATAGGACTCTGCAATTAATAATTTCAACGATGAGCTACTAGCTTATGTAAAACTATGTGTACAAGCAACTACAAATAAATTTTTGGTAAAATGTTGATCAGTTTCAGAGATAATTGAAAAAAAAAAAAAGGTATGAAGCTGGTCAGCTACACTATACATTAAAGGATTAATTTACCCCACATTAAATGTTTGTCCATATATGAATGGTATTCGCTTTAGGCACGTTCGGAATAACAACCTAGAAGTTCAGCTTTGGTGCCTCGTGGTTGTCGCAGTGGGTCGGCGACTGCCCTTCACCTTGCGACGTTAGCTAGTTAACACATCTGCCGTGCGCCTGTCAGCCGCTTGAGAATTGTTCGGCGCGGTCTCTCGGCAAGACCTCTCGCTGGCCTCACAGAGGAGGCGCGTCCACCGGGAAGCCCTCAGAGGTAGGCGTGCGTTGCGTGAGGCCCACGCAGGAAGCCGCTGCAGTGCGCGGATCAGCGAGCTCACAGCCGCGGATCAAGTTCTCTGGTGCGTGCGCCTGCCTGCTAAGCCGTGCAACTGGCGCACTGCTCAGCACATAAGTAAGCCAGTACATTTGATTCACGTCAAACGAAACCTATTACATCCACTGGAACGAACTTGATTTAGATTGACAATGATGAAATAAAGTATTACGCATTAACGTGAATTAATATCAGTATGTGAACCGTTAAGATATGCTAAACCTGTAACTTCGTAGGCTTTCCCGGCGTGACAAATCTTCGAAGTCTCTGTCGGTTTTCTGCCGGATAATAAAATTAAACCGATTCAATATTTCAACGGTACAACTGTCCGCCATCTTCAGGAAACCGCTGCTGAATTCAGCGGGACTTAGCAACAGCGGTTTCCTAAAGACGGTGGACAGTCGTACTGTTCAAATATTGAATCGGTTTGATTTTAATATCCGGTAGAAAACCCTCAGAGACTTCAAAGAAGATTCTAAACCTGTGACCTCACGGTTATGTCGGAAGATTGTGGCCCTCCACAATGTTATTCAATTGATGCATATCCGTAAACCACGAAACTCCAACGATCCCAAGTGCTATCCCAAAAATACTCCGTGGGTGGGGCTCGGATAGCAGAACGAATATGTCGCACTTCAGCGAAGTGTGCGCTATTTTCTAATTCTGACAACCTGCGGGTTGGAGTTCCTGTCTGACACGTGGTTTTAATTTGCCAGTAAGGTCAAAAACAGTCCACACTCCGCTAGAGTGGAATTCCATTCTCGAAACTTTTCCCAAGTCTGTAGGGTTAGCCGCGGCGGAGCGGCCGAGCGCATTGAGGCGCTATGCTACGATGCGAGAGGTCGTTCCCCGTCGTGGTTTCGAATCCCCCCTCTGGCTTGGAAGTTTGTGCTGTCTTTAGTATAAGTTAGTTCATAAGTAGTTTGTAAGTTTAGGGACTGATGACCCCGCAGTGAAGTCCCATGAGCTTAACAAACATTTTATGATCTGTAAGATTAACGCTTTATTTTCTACACACAAAAATATTGTTCAAGTAAAGATATTAAGTTACTAAATTAAATTATATGATCATGCTAAAGAAATTTTGCGTTTTTCTTTTCAAACACTCTGTTGTTTGTAATCGACAATGCCCGTAATACATGCTTAGGTGCAGCAATATAAATAAGCTTGCTGCAATGTCACTTCTGTGGCTTAAAAAAGTGCTGAATTTTGCTCAATATCATTAGACACGCCATAAAACAGTTCCTTATTAGTACAAAACACAATAAATAGCTCTAAGGACAAGGACTCCACTTTGTCTCGCACTCCAGATAGTGAGCATAACTGTCAGTTCATAGTTAATTCACTAGTACAGCAGCTGCTGTTTTCTTCTTCTGATCTCATCGCCGATCATATAGTGGTTTTAACCCGGAAACCATTACTCCACTTGTCACGCCAATAGAGGCTGTCACACTTGTACAACGATTCTCATCGAGACTTCCTCTTTCCGTTGAAACGCAGTTTTCGCTGAAGACAATACAGCGCCATAAAAATGTTCAAGTGTTTGTAAATCTATGGGACTCAACTACTGTGGTTATCAATCGCTAGGCTTACAAACTACCGGTACTTTAACTTATGCTAAGGACAACACGCCGACCCATACCGAGGGAGGACGCAAATCTTCGACGAGGAACAACCGCGCGCTCCGCAGCAAGGGGCCTTAGAGCGCACGGCCATTCCACCGCGGCGCCATAAAATCGGAAGAAACTGGTAGAGTGGTATTGATGCTTGCATAAGTCTCCGCTAAAGATGGATACTATTGAGAAACCATGCTCCAGAGATAACAGACCATCACTAGATCAGAGAGCTTAAGTGTTACTCTCAAACATTTTACAGAAAACAGTGTGGAACTTCACAGTTCCTTGATAGCAGAAAGTTAAGGCCTCTCTCCTTAATATACTTTCCTGTAGGAGTGGTAATCCCGTAAGGTATGTAATTGGCAAGGTAGGAATTACTAACGTACAAATAAGAAACAGTATTTTAAATAAAACTAACTCAAAACTAATTCAGTTCTTCTGTTTAGATTATTATGACTAACTATTGTGCATATTTACGGTAAAGTAATTATTTTTCTTGCGCCGGTTTCTAGCACAGGAATCGACTAACACAAGGAACTCCGCCACAATCGCCTAAAATCATACGTATAAAATGTTAACAGTCGTCTCTGGATGAAAACTGTAGGTTCAAACGCGTTATAGCGCTATTTGTCCCTAATTAATAGTGTTGTCAACAGTCACTAGCTGCTGTTTCTTCACTATAAAAATTAACCTGTACTTTTTATTTTTTACAACGTTGTCGAACAAAGATGGAGAGATCTGTTAAAGACGATAACGCCTCTACGCTTTTCCGTTCTCTTAGGGACTTTTTCTTCGCGGTATTGATTCTTTGCCAAAATACCTGACTCGCAACACTGTGATACAGATTACGACAGATTGTGTATGTTGCACTCATGGAACTGAATTGCGAATATATTACTCGTATTCTGTCTTAATTCTACATGCACACGTAATATTCTGTGGAGTAAATGTTTACACTGATTTCATGTAAAACATAATCTGGTTTCGTCACCGTATTTTGTGGGCTCATGTTCATTTTATGAATCTGTGTGCAAACTGTTCCATTAAACTGTGTTGTAACTATACTGTTCGTATTCTACTTTATTTTAGTTCGCACCCGTTTTACGTATCTTCTTGCATTTCAAGGCGAACTCCACGTTACCGACTTTTAAACGAACTCATATTCTACTTTCTTATATCTTGTCTCAGAATGAGTAAGTAATTCTTCTTGAATGGCGTTGATTCTTGTCACTGAGTCTTCTTTGTAGCTAACTTCCAAATAAGAAAGTATCGTTATTAACAGGTAGGTACTACAAAGAATATATTTTTGCAGAAATCAATGTACCTGCGTCATTCATTCCCCCACTCTAATAAAAATTTATACAACACTTAAAGCATAATTCCGTGACAAGATGTACTAAAGTTGAATAACAATTACGTCAACAGGTGCTAAAATGAAATTCTCCTTTAAGTGCGAGGAATTACAAAGAAACTGTTGGGAATTAAAATAAAGCAGTGGTTCACACACGGATTCATGGGCAACAACAAATCTGCACAGAACACTATGCAACGAAAACACATTCTGTTTTGTTTGATATATAAAAAAGTATGGAATCTTTTACACCACCTATTGCTACTAGCCCGAGCAAAAATCAAGAAAATTAACATTTCGTATTGCATTTTTCCGAGTACAGTACACACACAAAGACGTAATCTAAAACAAGGTATTATATGTCCTGCTTTGAACTAAACGATAACAATTATGAAAGGCTGTAAATAAACCAATAAGAAACCTAGAAGACGGTCTTATTCACCCATCAAAACAATTGGGAGATTAGTTGAGATATCTAGGTTTGAAGTAATGTCACCGACAGAATGAACTAAAATGGTTCGACGTCTTTCTGTCGGTTCTACGGAGCACAGACAACAACATTACGGCAACCGAAATACTGGTAATAAATAGAAAGCTACTGCAGAGGGGTTGGTGTTGTCTACTCTATCAAGCGAATTACACAAGTAGTTGGGTTTATGTAGTGAGCAGGTAGTGCAATGTAAAAACATGACTTACCGGAAGCTATGGCATGGAGAGCCAGAGGAAGGTTTAAGCGGGACAGAGACAGAGGGAGATGGCTGCAGCTATTGGAGTGTCCCAATGTGTAATTTCCAGGACCTGCACGGCGTTTCAGGCAACAGGAACCGTTAAAAGAAATGAAGGCCAAGGTCGTCCACGGGTAAAAAAATGTTCAAATGTTTGTAAATCAATCGGACGAAACTGTGTGGTCATCAGTCCGTAGCTTACAAACTACTTAAACCTAGGTAAACTAACCTAAGGACAAACACACACACCCATGCCCCAGGGAGGACTCGAACCTCCATGGCGAGCAACCGCGCGCTCCGCAGCGAGACGCTTTAGACAGCTCGGCTACTCCACCGCGGCTCCACGGGTAACATCAGAAAGAGAGGACCGTTATCTCCGGTTAAATGTTCAAATGTTTGTAAAGCTTAAGGAACTTAACTGCGGGGTCATCACTTACAAACTGCGTATGAACTACCTTACACTAAAGACGACACAAACATCCATCCCCGAGGGGGATTCGAACTCCCGACGGGGAACGGTCTCGCGTATCGGAGCATGGCGTCTCAATGCGCTCGGCTACTCCGCCGCGGCTTATCTCCGGTTAACAGCGCGTCGAGACAGGAGGCTGAATGCAATTCAGCTGCAACGCAACCTCCAAACAACAAGACGCACAGTATCAACACAAACAGTCCAACAACTCCTTCGGGAATGTGGCCTGTGCGTACAGGCCACATTCCCGAAGGAGTTGTTGGACTGTTTGTGTTGATACTGTGTGGTGTTGTGTCCCATCAAGACCACGACACTGTTCAACCCGTAAAAACTGGGCGGAGAAACATCAGCATTGGAGTCGTAACGAATGACGCCGGGTTCGGTCGATAGCTCAGTGAAGATTTTGTGTTCAGCTGGATAATAGTCGTTCCCTCATCTGCAGAGAACGTGGAACTCGGAAGAATCTTGTTTATATGCAGGAAACGTCACCATGTGATGGTGGTGAACGAATGGTGTGGGCATGAGTAAATATTGGCGGACGTGCGGACCTCTATGACGTTAACAATGGCGCTTTGACTGCTCAGAGGTACAGAAACGAGATTTTAGACCTTTTGTTGTACCCTTCGCTGGTGCTATAGGAGATGGGTTTCTTCTGGTTGACGATAACGATGGTCCTCATAAAGCTGCACTTGTGAACAACATGCTAGAATATGAGGGAATTGGACGAATGTAGTGGCCAGCTGGTTCATCGGACTGAAACCCGATTGTGCATGTCTGATATACACTTGGCAGACGCATTGCAGCCAGAACAACACTTTCCACAACGATTGCAGAACTGCATATTGCATTCATGGAAGAATGGCGAAATCTCTCAAGAGCTGATTTTAAAAGTCCTACTGTCCTTGCCAGGCAGGTGTGCCACTATACAGGCCGTCTGAGGTGATCACATACCATATTAGAGGGCAAGGAGAATTACTTTTTCACTATTATGGTAGCACAATGGTGCTTCGATCGAAGTAAATGCCATGTAAACCTCAAGTAAAGAGTTAGGACAGCAAAATGTCGTACTGTATTACACACAAATTACAATTGTAAGCCGGCCGCGGTGGCCGAGGTGACTGAGGCGCTCCAGTCACGGTCAGCACGGCCGCTACGGTCGGGGGTTCGAATCCCCCCTCGGGCATCGATATTTGTGCCGTCCTAGTTCGTAAGTAGTTCATAAGTAGTTTGTAAGTTTAGGGACTGAAGACCCCGTAGTTAAGTCCCATACGCTTAACAAACATTTGAACATTTGAACAATTGTAATCAATATGTAAATAAAATACCTTACCATATGTATACTGTGTATATCTCATCTGGTCTACTTCTTTCGAGCAGTGTCAAAACCTGCAGCGTTCCACATGGGGGTGGGGGGTGGGGAGAGGGAGAAGTGAGGCGAACCAACGTCATGTCACCGGAAATCGCTATGTGAATTTCACTCCCGTGGATTGAGAATTTGCCTGAAACTGCTTCAGTGAATCCTGTCACGCACTTAAGTGTGAATTGCAGCATTGGGATGTAGATTTAAATAGCGCCAAAATGTGCACAGGGGCCGATTATCATGGGGCCTAAATGTGAGAGCGCCTGACAAGTCGATAATTCGTGGCGGGTAGGGCAAAACTGAGACACCGTGACGTGAAATGAATAACGCATCTTCCATAACGCGAGCCAGACAAGCGGAAGAGCGTTTTAGCAGCGGCGGTGTGGGGGCGGCGGAGAGGGCGGTGTAATGCGCCGGCAGCAGCGTGTGTAATCACATTACGGGGGCGGTTCTCGGCGCAGAGGCTGCCGGGGGGAGCGGCCGCATACCGGCGGGCTGTGTTCTCACGGCGCGGCGAGGCAGCCGACACAGCCGGGCCGAACAGCGCTCCGCCCTCTGCCGGCGGCGAGACTCTTCTTTTACCGAGGTTCTGCACTCTTATCGAGCGGACCCCTGGCGGGAACACTTCTCCTTGTCCATAAGCTTGTTTCCTTTATAAACTAGAGACAACGCGCATTCCTCGGTAGCTGGTAAGAAAATCCAGAACATGCACAGAACGTATCTGTTCTCCCACGTCAACACTAGACCCAGGCAGACTTAAGTATTTTTAAATGTTATTCACTTTACCTGACATTTTTAGTGACAATATAATCATTAGGTACGAGTGGTAACCTCATACCGACCACCTTTGTCAATCCTCCAACGCCTGATATTTCTCTCTGTCTTATACTATTGCCTGCAAATTCCTTTCCTTTATTTCTACAGCCTTCCAATCATCTCTGACTTCTTTCACCCAGCTGTTTCCAGTCTGACACGTTCATTCCATATATTCTTAGTCAACCTCTCATTTTTCATCATCGTGATATACCTAACAAATCGTAACCTCCTCTCCAGTATCCCGCTCGATATAGGTTCAATATTTTCAAAAAATGTTCAAATGTTGAAATGTTCGTTAAGCTTAAGGGACTTAACTACGGGGGTCATCAGTCCCTAAACTTACAAACTACTTATCAACTACCTACAACTAAGGACGACACAAATATCCATGCCCGAGGGGGGATTCGAACACCCGACCCTAGTGGCCGTCCAAACCGTGACTGAAGCGCCTCAACCCCTCGGCCACCGCGGCCGGCTCAATATTTTCATACAGTTCCTTTCGAGTTCTGTGTATCCAGATACCCCATGTTTCTTGGTGCCCCACATATCTCTCAAAATTTTCCGTTTCTCCTTCTCCAACTGTATACAAGCTCTCTTACCGAGTGTGATCGTTTCTGATGCATACAGTGCAGCATTTCTTACGGCTGCTGTGCAATGTTGCGATTTGGCATTACATGACAGATTTTTCTTGGCATATGTTGTTTTCATCGCATAGCAAAGCTTCTGCAAAATCAGTGCCCTGCTTACTGCGCCACTGTTGCTCTTTATTCCACCAGTTATCTTCTCCCCCAATAACAAAAACTGTCGACTTTCTCAACCACTTGGCCATCTATCTTCCAGTCAGACCGTGTTCAATGTCTTAGTTTTACTATATGCAATCTTTAGTCCGACCTTCTCTGCTATTTCGGCTATTCCTGGGATTAAACAAACTAAATTAAAAAATCCGTTCTTTAGCGATCACCTTTGTTCAGAGAAAGGTATTTTTAAACAGTTTGGCCGGCCGCGGTGGCCGAGGGGACTGAGGCGCTCCAGTCACGGTCTGCACGGCCACTACGGTCGGGGGTTCGAATCCTCCCTCGTGCATCGATATTTGTGCCGTCTTTAGTATTAGCTAGTTCGTAAGTAGTTTGTAAGTTTAGGGACTGATGACCCCGTAGTTAAGTCCCATAAGCTATACAAACATTTAAACATTTTTAAACAGTTTGGTTGTCCGTTGCAGATTCTTAGTGACAGTGATTTATGTTCAAATGTTTGTAGAGCTTGTGGGACTTAACTAAAAAAAAAAAAAAAAAAAAAAAATGTTTGTAAATCTATCGGACCAAACTGCGTGGTCATCAGTCCGTAGCTTACAAACTACTTAAACCTAGGTAAACTAACCTAAGGACGAACACACACACCCATGCCCCAGGGAGGACTCGAACCTCCACGGCGAGCAACCGCGTGCTCCGCAGCGAGACGCTTTAGACCGCTCGGCTACTCCACCGCGGTGGGACGTAATTACGGGGTCATCAGTCCCTAAACTTACAAACTACTTATGAACTAGCTAGTACTAAAGACGGCACAAATATCCATGCCCGAGGGGGCATTCGAACTCCCGACCGTAGTGGTGGTGCAGAACGTGGATGACGCACCGCAGACCGCTCGGCCACTGCGGCCGGCAATGATTTATGTACTTGGATCGGAACAATGACAGTTGGCGAAGTTGCAGCCTCGGGTGTGCAACGAACATCCGCCTGGATGGGGGCCAAGAAGCAGTGAACTGAAGGGGGCGTAGCAAGCGGGAGAACGGGGAGGGCAGAGGGAGCGGGTCGGGTAAGGTGTAGAGGGCGAGGGCCAAAGGTCACCGAGGCGCCGCGCTACCCCATCAAATATGCACCCGGGGGTGCATACTTCATAAGACACCTTCCGCTCACCTTACAGGACCTCGTTCACCTTCTGCCGGCAGGGCAGTGAATGATTAAAAGGAGGCGCTCTGCGAAGGCCCGCACCTACAGGGGCACGTACTAACACTGGCACTGATGAGCACAAGCTGTTACGGTCAGCGACAGAGCAGAAAGGGTTATCTGTGTTAAATCGACTGAGGCAGAACTGATATCTGGCGGTCCCCAACGGAGAGTCACACACCCTCTGCTGTTCCTAATCTATATAAATGATGTACAGGATAATCTGAGCAGGGATCTTAGGCTTTCTGTAGATGACGCTGTCGTCTAGTGAAGCAAAGTGCCTTCTCGGTCTCCCATTTTGAATCCGATAGAGCCTGTATGGGAGGCACTAGAGAGGCTACACACATAAAAAAATATTTAAAAAAAGTGTAGTCGCTTTGTCCCTAACGCTGTGTTAGCTGAGCGGTCTGAAGCGCCTTCCTAGTAAGCAGGTGGTCTCGAGTTCTATTCCCGGCCACAACACAAATTTTAATTCAGTGCCTCACTCTATATTAAAAACAAGTGTTGCATTATTCGAATCTAGGGGTTCATGACTCTTCAGACACAAATGGAATAGATATATACAACATTTCAGTTGTCTTTATTGCTGATGTAAACAGAAATTGACAAGTTCTACATCGATAAACATTCTAAATTTGTGTTTCTAATTGCAGCGTACATCAGTACATAATACCCCACCCGGTAACTCGTCGTTTTACTCTGATGCATGCCTATATTCGACGTGGCATACTGACCAAGAGATCACAAAGGACTGTTCCTCTAGCTTCTCTTGACACCTCAAAGGCGATTCGGCTTAGATCCCTTTTCAACGTATTCCAGGCATGTTGGATAATGTTTATATCTAGAGAACAACTTCCCAGTCTAATTTTACGATGTCGTTATCACGAAAGAACACATTCACAAGATGTGCAAAATGATGGCGACAATTGTTGTCCATTGAGACGAATGCCTCAGCGAAATTCTGCCGATATGGTTACACTGTACGTCGGAGGAAGTCATCCTGTACCGTATAGCCGATTGATTGCCTTCTACGACCACCAGTGGTGTACAGTGGTCTTGTTACAATCGCTGGACAGTATTTCTAAGACGTTCAGGCTGACTAGGCTACTCCCAAAAAACGTCGTCAACGGTTGTATGTTTGAAGAAAGATACGAGTCTTCTCTGTAAATGGCACTGGATAACGATCGTGACGAGTCCATTCGGCTTTCTGTTGGTGTCTAGGTGACAAAACTGGATCTTGCCGCGGACGTCGAGAGTGGAGTTGCAAGTCTTGCAGCGCATTACGTAAAATCTGAGTCGAAACAAGACGCCCTGTGGCTGCACGAAAATTATCATTCAGGATGCTGGAGTTCCTCTCAGGGTTCCTCCGCACTGAAATCCGTAAACAGCGGTCACCAGTTGCTACGGAAGCCTTTGTACGTTCAGAGGCAGGCGAGTTATCGACAGTACCTGTATCTCTGTACCGCGTCAACGTCCGAACATCACCATAGTTCACTCCGAGACGTGTGGAAACTTTCCTCAACGAGAAAAGCTCCTGCCACAAAGTAACAAAGCGAATACGACCAGACTTCGGAATTGACCTGCTAGACAGGGCAGAACTGCAGTCATCACGAGCAGTGCACTTCGTTCCTGGAGTAATGACTGCAAGTGATCGGACGTCTTACCCACTCCGTCACACGGGCACTGCACATGCGAGGTTGTTTACACCTTTGTGCGGGTTGAGTGACCTCTGTGGACAATCTAAGGAAGTGTGTTCTTGAGGCAATACACACATTCAACGTCAGTGTTCAAGAGGCATTGGAATATAGTTGATTCAACAGTTGTTTGCACCAGCATAGACCAACCACTCTCCGAGACTTGCGAGCACCTCTGCAGGAAGAACAGCGGTTACTGCCCAAACATGAGACTGATGACTAGACCATGAATATTTAGGTTAACCTTTTCTTTTCTTGAGTTCCTAGTTGCAAATAAAGTTGTATTTATGCGTTTCATGACTGATTAAATTCAAAACCGATAGTTTTATAGTATCTAAAATAACCTATTTTCACGTTAACGTCTATTCGTGCCTATATCAGCCTTATAATTCTAAAATCCACCTATTTCTTCTATTTCCAAAAGGCAGAATCAAAGGTAGAAGTACCGAAGTCGATATTTCAAAAATTAAAAAATAATAAAAATTAGAAATAACTAAAATAAAAATAAAGTACTGTCATCGGTTTTTAGTGGCAGAGTTAACACCGTGAAAAATTCCGTGGACCCAACGTATAGAGACGGACTGAAAACAATCCAAGAAGATATTGCGGAGCCTTGTAGATGGATTTCTGCAGATGGAACAAGTGACAATCTTGGCCGATACATTGCAAAACTGATTGTTGGCAATCCAGAGCTTACCTGATTTGTACAAAACAACTCCCGAAGACTAAAGAACAAATAATTGCACACTTTGTCAGCATTGGTGTAGATGGAAATGAGGTTCTTCTGGCTTTGAGAGGTACCGCTGCCTATATGCTTGCACAGTTTCATCTCTCCCAGTGTCCTACCCATTGATGCTGCATGTGACTAGTGGAGTGTATAGTACGAACCATGTAGCAGAGCTCGTAAGGCTACAGTTCTCTAATAAATAAATCCTCGTAGTAAGCAAGTTTGTGGTAAGGCAGCGTTAAGTGTTCCACTGACTGCAGCATTCCTGTCCAACATGTGCCGGAAGTGATGTGTCCGTTGATGTGGGTACGGTCGTTCTTGACAAATAAATTTTGACATAAGGGCGTCTTGGCTCTTTGCAGGAAAACCTATAATATCTTTCAGTCACTTACTCTGAAGCGAACTATGGTCTGTAAGTTTGAAAGACTGGTTTATTCAGCGTTTGTTATTTAGTATATTGCACAAATTTAAACATATGACTTCTAATTTGCATATATTTTTCATATCAGATGTTCAACAGTTTTCCATAACAATTCACCTTCAGAGCTTCCTCTTACCGTTTATAAAACGTATACTTGCAGTGTCTGCTATAAATTCAGACTAGTGCGAAACGTTTTGCAAAAGGCTGCAGAACATCGCTGTAATACGAGAGCTTTAATGCTTGTTGCTAGCACTTTAGTTCAACAGAAGAACGAACTTGAAAATGTTACAGACAATCGTGCCCATTGTCCAATCAACGGTTAAACTAAATTACGTTAAGGATAACACACACTCTGATGCCCGACGGAAGACTCGAACCTCCGACAGGAGCGGCCGCGCAATTCGTGACACGGTGCCTTAAACCTCCGGGCCGTTCCCGCGTGACCATTGTATTTTTATCTTCGAAAAACTGTGGAAGTTTTGTCTTCAGTTTGATTGTTAAAGTTGTGTGATGTTTGCTGTGTTGAACAACAGTGTACGTTTTCATTCTCTTTATTGTAAGCGAGTAAAAGTCAACACTACGACTTTTACGTATGTTTATTTCTTGTGATGGATACTTTTAGTACCTATTTTAGATTTTATTTGGCCTAAATGAGGTAATGATAGAGCCACTTCAGGCGCCTAAAATTCTCTTTCTACGATCTAAAAATCCGTGGTCTACTGATGACATCATTCGCGGCATGCCCCATGGTTGACAGATCTGTATTGCTGCCAGAGGTGGTCTACATCTACATCCATTACTCCGCAAGCCACCCTATGGTGTGTGGCGGAGGGTACCTTGAGTACCACTATCTGTTCTGCTTCTTATTCCAGTCACGTATTGGTCGCGGAAAGAAAGATTGTCGGTATGCCTATATGTGGGCTCTAATCTCTCTGATTTTATCTTCACGATCTCTTCGCGAGAATATACATAGGAGGAAGCAATATACTGCTAAACTCCTCGGTAAATGAATGTTCTTAAAACTTCGAGAAAAGCCCGTACCGAGCGACAGAGCGTCTCTCCTGCACAGTATTCCACGGATCCCACACCGGGAGCAGTATACAAGCAGTGTGCGAACAAGTGTACTGTAACCTACTTCCTTTGTTTTCGGATTCCATTTCCTTAGGATTCTTCCAATGAATCTAAGTCTGGTATATGCTTTACCGACGATTGATTTTATATGGTCGTTCCATTTTAAATCACTTCTAATGCCTACTCCCAGATAATTTATGGAATTAACTTCTTCCAGTTGCTGACCTGCTATAGTGTAGCTAAATGATACAGAAACTTTCTTTCTATGTATTCGCAGCACATTACACTTGTCTACATTGGGATTCAATTGCCATTCCCTGCATCATGCGTCAATTCGATGCAGATCCTCCTGCATTTAAGTACAATTTTCTATTGTTACAACCTCTCTATATACTACAGCACCATCTGCAAAAAGCCTCAGTGAACTTTTGATGTTATCCGCAAGGTCATTTATATATATCGTGAACAGCAACGGACCCATGACACTCCCCTGTGGCACACCCGACATCACTCTTACTTCGGAAGACTTCTCTCCATTGAGAATGACATGCTGCATTCTGTTATCTAGGAACTCCTTAATCCAATCACACATTTGGTCTGATAGACCATATGCTCTTACTTTGTTCATCAAACGTCTGTGGAGGAACTGTATCAAACGCCTTGCGGAAGACAAGAAACACAGCATCTGCCTGAGAACCCGTGTCTATGGCCCTCAGAGTCTCTAATAGCGCGAGCTGGGTTTCACACGATCGCCTTTTCCGAAACCCATGCTGATTCCTACAGAGCAGATTTCTAGTCTCCAGAAATATCATTATACTCGAACATAATACATGTTGCAAAATTCTACAACTGACCGACGTTAGAGATATAGGCCTATAGTTCTGCACATCTGTTCGACGTCCCTTCTTAAAAACCGGAATGACCTGCGCCATTTTCCAACCTTTCGGGACACTATGCTCTCACCCTATACCTTGTACATTAGCCAATTGTCAGGATGTGTGTGCAAATGCGGTGAGTTGGAAAAAAAGAAAAGTTCGTTTTCTCTAGTGTTACGCAAAGTGCAGTTTTTCCGTTTTGTATTCTTGAGGGAGTGTTGCTATTTTATTATCACGTTTATACTGTTTCGTGACAAAATAGAAGAAAGTTTGAAACGTTTGTTATGTTGCTTTAATTTTGAAGACTTCTTTTTATATATTGCGGCAGGACATTATTATTGAGACATTATTCGCGCTTCGGTGCAGCATTCTAGTGGCAGCTGAACTGCAGTGCAGAGCGTGAGCAGTATTTTTCCGTCGGCTCCCGCGTGAGGCGTGACAGGACGGGTCGCGCGCAGACACGTACTTTCAATAGCGCGAGCTGCTGGTGGGTGGGGCGACCAATTAGCCGGCAGCGGCAGGGAGGCCGCTGTTGCCGGCTCCAATTACACCAGACATTCAGACCGCCATCGCCGCCCTCCCCCTGCCCCTCGCCATGCTTCCGTTTTACGAGTCGCGTCGCTGTCGCTAAGGCCGGTATTACACTGTAAAAGATCTTTGTCAAAGATTTTTGTCAAAGATTTTATCCAAGATCTTTGACGAAACTACTTCACAGAAGCACATTACACTAGCGTCAAATATTTTGTCATAGTTGCTCTGAAAAGACTCCAAAATAGTCAATCGTCTGTATTATAGAACGTAATATAATGTTGCTCGGGAGTGCATTCACTGCTAAGAATGAAAAATGGAAACAATTTTAGGTAAAACCGTGAATAGCGAGAGGAAAATACGAAAAGTGCTCGCACAAATGTACTTCATGAGCTACACTTCTAGAACAGAATAACCTAAATTGTTTAAGAACGTGTGAGCAAACATTTTAATTCGCCCACATAATTATAAATACTTCATCAAAAACGTTTCAGGAAACCCTAAAGCTGTGTCAATGGGTAAATAAGTTAACGTGTGTCATGAAGATGTCATGCTAAACATAACCTTGTTAGACACTTCATCATAATTGAGAAGACAGAATATTTTCGTAGTTCTTTCATGTTATGCTTCATTTTGGATTATGTGCTGCGGAAGACATTTTTATAGTTTACTGAAGTGTGACATTTATTTTCCCTGATTTTCCGAAACATAAAATATCCGTCTAAATACATGGACTTATGGTTAAATCACGAAAAGCATCGTGCAAAGCAAGAAAAAATACGGAGCTAATTAGTGCAGTATCTCATTACGCAAATTATTAATGCCTTTTCCGCGAAGATCGTCCCATTTATATCCACATACAAAATCTATTCCAACAGGCAGTAAAATACACGAATCGTACAGGGTAGGCCTAAGAATTCACGTATTATTGCAGACACAAGTGAAGCAAAATGTAAATCACTTTAGGAGGAATTACGAGGTTAGGTTAGAGTACATATAAAAATATTTATTTCACTTATGCATCTCCATATATCCTTTGAAACATATAATTTCTTCCTTATCATTATCCACAGTGAGCCACTTTGAATACAACTGACAGCAGTAGCTTTTTCTTTATACGATTCTAACCGTATATTTTAGTAAATGTGCTTTGTATTAATAAATATTCCGCACACTTCTCACTTTGAAACGATCACTGTGGCAGTTGCGACACAACAAATACACTTTTACGTTAATTTGTAGGTTAAAAGACGTCAAAGCAAGGAAAGACGCATGTATACAATGGCGAACTTTTATAAAAGCTAGGCTCTCTCGCTAACTTTTATCAAATATCTTTTATAAAAGAAATCTTTTATAAAAGATGACCCATTACACTGTCAAAGATTTGACCAAAGAGCTTTGATAAAAGATCTTTGACAAAGATCTTTTACAGTGTAATACCCGCCTAAGCGCCGCGCGTGCCACCTCTCGCTGCGGACCCTGCGCCAAACTGCGGGGAGAATGGCGTGCACACAAACACACAGGGCGGTCAACAATTGGTCAGGATTTTAGTGGGGGAGAACGACGACATCTGACCGTGATTTAACCAGTGAGAAACCGCGCATAAAAATTCATCGCAATTATTTTTTACTACCTGGAAACCTCGCGTTGCCCGGATATTTACTTATTCCAGCCTGTTGTTAGTCCATCTCCTCTCCCCTCCTCTCACACTGTCCATTTATTTCTCTGCCCTCGCTCCGTTCACTTCATCTTCCACCTCCCATGTCCTCCTCCCGCCCTCTCCATCTCCTTGACCTATCTCTGTTCATGCTCCACCTCCTCAGTTTATCTCCTCGAGCCGTCTTGTTTTTTAATTTTTCTGCGCTTCTTCCCTCTTGCGCATGGTCGGCGTTGTTGACTACGGAATTGGCATGGTTTAAAGTATAAGGGATGACCGGATTCAGTCTCTGTGTCATCTCCTTCTCCGATTCTCTAAGAAAAATCACGTGTTTCTATCAAATGTCGAGGTGAAACGTGAAACATTGTAAAACGAATTGAAGTTTACTCTCTGTAATGCACGGTACGGAGTCTCTTTGATGGTCAAGTAAACAAAATTTCTTCAAGATTGGAATAAAAATGAAAATTTTAGACAAGTCGGTATGTAAAGTATCGTCCGCCATGCACCACACGAAATTCTATATAGACCGTGACCTTCGTCTTGCTTTAAGGTTAAGTGTGCAAAATTCCATCGAGATCAAAATAAAAGTGTGAATTTTGTTGAGGTCCTTAGGTACAGTACCCTCCAACACGCACCCATACACGTCGTATCTCCTGAACTATGTGGTTTAGACGCTGGTTCTTAGGCCTACAGCAATTTTTACTTCAATGTAATGAATATGTGCACCAAATTTGGTTGAAATCGGTCCGGTGGCTTAGGGCGAGACGTGCAACATTGTCGTGTGATGCAGCACTTTCTCGCGAATTTCATTTTTAAAGACGTCATATCTCTTGAACTATGTGTTGCACAAGATCCTTAATCACACAAAGAGCATTCCTCTTGGTTTGAAGGTCAAGTGTTTATAATGTGTTTAACACAAACTTGTGTGTTTTAACTTTAAATGGACAACCTATCTACATCAGCAATCTATAGCATGAAAAAAGAACCACATAAACAATGGCGTTGATTGCTTCGCAATACGCCAATTACATCCCGAGATATTGCGAAGCGACGTTGACGCTTGAAATACGCGAAACGCTCTCATAGCGCACGTCCTGAGCAGCATGGAGTTCTCGCTCAAGTCTCAGGACGTGCGCTAGCCGCGCGTTTCGCGTATTTCAACTTCGCTTCGCAATATCTCGGGATGTAATTGGAGTATTGCGATGCAATCAACGCCATTGTTTATGTGTTTTTTTTTTCATGCTACAGACTGCCGATGGAATAATATAGGGTGGCCATTTAAAAACACAAGTTTGTGTTAAAAAAACACACGCTTTCGTTTGAGAGTGTTTCAAAATATTTCCATTGACGAGGCCCTACCTCAGAGCGGCTCGGTCCTCAGTGCCTGCACGCCTCTCTCCCGCGCTGCTCACAGCCAGCGCACCTTGGGCCGTGTAGTGAACCGCTTGTGCCACCGCGTCCTAAGCTGCGATATGTTCCTTAGAGCGCGCCTATCGGTCTAAGGTTTTTTTTTTTTTTTTGTTTTTTATTATTATTATGTAGATATTCATTTCGTCTATATTACATTTTAACATACCGAAAGTAATTTTATGTTCAGTAATTATGTTATTATTTACAGCTTACAGTAAATGACATGGATGACCGACGAGCACAACAAATACTTGCATGGCTGGAAGACCCGATTTACGTGAAGAATGTGCATTCGATCCGGAGGATATAGACGACAATGAAATAAATTGCAATTTGCCATCAGTTATGGCTTCACTGTACTAGGTTTAGATGGAATACCAAAGTGCGGCGAAAGAAAAATTGTGGCTGCGAGCATTACAGAACAAATAGGCTATGGTAACAGGAGGGAGACAGCGTGGCGAATGGAGATTTGGGTGCGGCGGGAGACGTGCAAGGAAGAGTCCTCTGCAGTCGGGATGGTCACTGCGTCCTCGGTGGCGGAGTGGTCAACGCGTCTGCCTAGTAAGCAGGAGATCTCGGGTTCGAATCACGGCCGGGCACAAATTTTCATTCGCCGCACTTTTGTATTCCATCTAAACCTAGTACAGTGAAGCCATAACTGATCGCAAATTGCGTTGCGATTTATTTAATTAAAATGAACGCTCTAACGTCGTCAAAAAATATAATTATAGACGACAACCGTGTAGGATACCCTGAAAGTAACTGTTCTGATATTGACAGTCGCCATGAGGGTTTACAAAACGGCTTACACACAAAGAGATGGTCAAACCACATATTTGACGAAGAACAACAATACAGAACATTTCCTAGCATCTCAAGTTATTAATGAAGCGGTTTGTACTCTTCCGAACGTAGAAACAGAGCCAGGACCCAGTGGCTTTGTGCGCTTTGTCGAAGGAGGAAAAAAAAATTGGCGCTCTAAAAATGTATGTACTTTATGCTAGAAATCACTCTGCACTGACCACGTGACATTCACATACTGTGTATGTTACGAGAGGGATATTTCTCCAGATAACATGGAAGCCTAAAAATTAAAATACTTGCAATACTTAATTTATGCATAACACTATTTATTGTTATTTAATCCTTTATAAATACAACAATTACATAACCAAGTGCGATTTATTTCATACAAGGTTTTGTTAAAATATAGTACCATATTTCCCATTTCTAAAACATAAGCTTTAAATAGCGTTCACATTTCCTCCCGCGCACTTAACCGAGTAACTTCCTGAGCCGCGTCTTCCCGCGAGTTAAAGAGGGATTAAGTGGCAGAAAATTTCTCCTGTACAATGCATTTTCTATGAATCAATGATAAAGAAAATATAAATGTGAGAAACGGCATATTTTGCTTATCTGTCCTGTGTAAAGTCATACGATATTTTTTGTTATATTAACTGCCAAGATCGCTTATGTTGAAACAATTTACGTCATTCATAACCAGTTTCACCAAAACTAGTTGCCATCCTCAAATGATCGCTACAATGTACAGAGAACGTAATAAATAAAGTTTTATGCTTATAATTATGTACAAGGAACACTATCTACGTATTAATACATACCACTTTATAAAATGGCCGCGGTGAAATGGCTGAGCGCTCTAAGGCGCATTGTTGGGGAGCGCGTAGTTGCACCCCGTCGGAGATTCGAGTCCTCCCTAGAGCATATGGTTTGTGAGTGTGTGTGTGTGTGTGTGTGTGTGTGTGTGTGTGTGTGTGTGTGTGTGTGTGTGTGTCAGTCTGTGTGTTGTTCTTAGCGTAAGTTAAAGTAGTTTGTAGGTCTAGGGACCGACGACCACAGTAGTTGTCTCCCATAACATTAGAAACATTTGAACTAATAATCATTTGAATACTTTGGAAGATCGTTGAAGAAGCACACGAGAGAAACAGGAGATGAATAAGGGAGACTCCAACGTGCCAAAAGTAGCTCTAACACTGGAGAAATCAAGAAATACGAGACAGTTGGTCGCCCTGGACAGACACACACACACACACACACACACACACACACACACACACACACACACAGACCAATGCTTAGTAATTTCAAAATACGAACTAACTTAAAAAAACTCCGAAACTTTGCCCACAATTTTTAAAGTTATCTATTCTCCTAAAAAGTTTCCTTCGGTATTAATACACCACTCCTAACGTCGTTTCCATTTCCGGAAACAGTTTGGTACACCTCTTGCTGTATCGCAGAACAGATGTCTGCAAATTTTCTTTTGTATCGTCTATCGTTGCAAATCTTCATCCTTTAACGTGATTTTCTAATTTGGAAATAAAAGAAAATGGGCAGAAGCCACGTCTGGAGAGCACCCTTTTTTTTAATCGATTGTTGCTCTAATAAGCTTTTTCTGGTGCTGGAGAACCTTTCCCGACGATTGTGATGATTGAACCTTTGTATTAATACTGCAACCGTAGATCTACGTCTCATTAGCAATTATGATTATTTTAAAGAACATCTGGGTCTCAGTTGCGCGATTCAAAATATTGCGAGACCGTGGTCTTTCTGTCCTTTACGCATGAGCCGTGTTGTTTTAAGCACGAGTTATGATACAGTTCCTTAAATGTGACCTCAAAAACATTATTGCCCGCGATTACGCCGTTTACCGCATGTCGAAAAGGCTTCGGACATCAAAGCACGTTCAGTTCCAGAGTTTTTTCAAGAAAAAATGTGACAAAACATTTCTCGAAATCTCATGCGAACAACGATGCAGTAGTACAGTTACAAAAGTATTGAAATGTTATAAATCATAGCCACGCCCTGTATAATCAGAAATGAGGACGTTGATGTAGCGTGATTGCAGCTAAGAGGAAGGGAACCGGAAGAAGTTGTGACGAGTGTCCCCTCCTATACGAAGCTGGCGCCAAGACAAAGCTGTCCGCTGCACGCACTCGGCTCCCCTCTGGCGGGGTGCGTGCTTTCCCGACGCCTCTTTGAAGAGTTCGCGGATTTTAATCACAAAGCTGAGAGCGACGACTGCACTGGGAAGAAGCGCCGCACGTCGCCGTGCAACTATTCCGCCAGGGCAGCGCGGCACACGCCTCAGTCACCGGGGACCACGCCGAGTCCGTGGGCGCCTGCTTTTATGTGTGTGTGGAGTTATCATCTGTTAACAGCTGCGGCGCAGCAGCAGCCGACGATATACGAACACGGCAGTATCATGAGCGGCACACAAGCGGATGCCATGTTTACACACCGCCTATCTGTACGCTTTGCCGGAACGTGAGGCGCCGTTTTCTGTCAAAACCGAGCAGCGACGGCGCGCCTCACACACCTTTTTCGTCTGTTTCAGCCAACTGATTGTGTGTGTGTGTGTGTGTGTGTGTGTGTGTGTGTGTGTGTGTGTAAAGGGGGGGGGAGTAAGAGCAAAAGATCCTTCAGCAGCGGTGTTACGCAACGCAAATAAAGCTGTGTACACCGGATGAAGAGTGAATGGGCCGCTGTCTTCAATATGTAGGTTGACCTAAATTGTCCTTATTTTAAACACTATAAAGCATCAACTACATTTTTCTTTTAAATTGTTAAATTTTGCAGTCACTTTCCTCAGTTTCTAACTTCAATTATTAATTTTAATCACAGAGCAAAACAGGGGTAATGGAGTGCATTCTAAGAAAATCAGGCGATAGTGATGAAATTAAATCAGGTAACGAAACAATAAAGGTGGTAGATGAGTTTTGTTACTTGGGTACTAAAATAACATATGATGATTGCATTACAGACGATATAAAATGCAGAATGGCAATAGAAAGAAAAGCGGTGTTTAAAAAGAGAAATATGTTAACATCGAATATTAATTTAAGCGTAAGTAAGTCCTTTCTGAAGGCATTTGTGTGGAGTGTTACCTTACACTGGAGTGAAACTTGGACGATAAGTGGTTTAGAGACGAAGATGATAGAGGCTTTTGAAATGTGGCGCTACAGAAGAATGTTGAAGATTAGGTGGGTAGATCGCGCAATTAATGAAGAGGTACTGAACAGAATTGGGAAGAAAAGGAATTTTTAATATACTTTGACTAAAAAAAGGGATCGATTATTCTTATGAGGAGATGAAGTGCCTTGCTCAGAATAGAGTAGGATGGAGAGCTTCATCGAACCTGTCTCCGGACTGAAGATCAGAACAACAGGAAAACAAAAAGTATGTAGCGCACCTCAATGTTTACTGTAGATGAATTTATACTAGCAAGTGTGGTGTCGCACAAGTCCAAAGTGCGCGCCACCTACTTTCGCCGCGCGCCGCCATGCACGCACGACGCGGCGTTCTTATGACGTCAGCCACGAGCGCTCTCTGCTACAACTCCGCTCGTGGCCACCACTGAACGACATCGTTCACTTGGGACTGAGATAGGAACCGGTTAACACTTCGGAATTAGATAGGCACCAGTGAAGACTTGGCTATCGGATAGGCACTAGGCAGGCCTCTAGCTCAACTATGTATCAGCATTCTGCCGTACTGAACTATGTAAAAGTTAAGTATTGTATAAATTCTGTGCAATATATATCTCGTTCTAATTTACTCTAGTGTTTCTAGTTTCTGCTGTCCTACTGGCTGCTCGCCTTCGTACCTGCACCAGCGTGCATCCTTTATTCCTGTGTCGGTCTTTCTACTCGACCACCGACACCTACGACGGAAACGAGACACAAAAGCGGCGACGAGGCTGGGACACAAAAGGAAGATAATTCGAAATGGATGAAAGAGGGTGATTTTATCTCAAGCAGGAAAAACGAAACGTAGTTCATCTGAAGCAAACTGAAAATTTTCTTAGGTATTTGTGAGAAAGAGTCGCAGAGTGTGAATTTGAGGCAGCCGCGGCGCGGGCTGCCGGCTGCTGGCCGTGTCCTTAATGAGGGCGCGACGCGACGCGATCGTGGTCGTGGTCGTGATCGGCGCTCGTTATGCTGCGCCTTAACGACCGCGCGCGGCGGCCGCATTGTGGCAGGGCGTTACGGAACCAGATCTCCTCACACCTCCACCGCGGCACCGGTCAATGCCACTGGAGTTCAATAGCGCCAGTGCAGCGAAAGTGCCAACACGGCGGTGTGGCTAGACCGGTATTTGTTGGAAACGCAAATACAGGTCCGAAAGCTACAAGGCGCAGCAGTGAAAAGGTTCGTCTATCACTTCTGCCTCACCAACAATCTGTCGGTACCAAAAGTTTCGATATTCAATCAATAAAAAGCAGAGAAGAGTTAATGTGGTGTTTACAACGTTTCTGTTGTTCTACATACTGTCCTAAAGGCCGACCGCGGTGGCCGAGGGGACTGAGGCGCTCCAGTCACGGTCTACACGGCCACTACGGTCGGGGGTTCGAATCCCCCCTCGGGCATGGATATTTGTGCCGTCATAGTTCGTAAGTAGTTAATAAGTAGTTTGTAAGTTTAGGACTAATGACCCCGTAGTTAAGTCCCATAAGCTGCACAAACATTTGAACATTTGAACTGTCCTAAAGTCTATTTCCCCCTCGACAGCTTTGACCACAAAGCACAGAACGTTGTTATACCATGTGAAACTGTCAGGAAAGTAGACTTGCGCATAATAGTTCGCGAATGGGAGCGCTCACTTTCGTTCGCGGCTCTGCAGCGAAGTAGTTCGCTCTTTTAGTTCGTCCGCTCCCAGTGACGGCTGAGCGACGTGGTCTGCGCATGCAGGTGAAGGGAGAAGTTCCCCCACCTAGCTGCTTCATGCGCTTGCTGCGTGAACTGCTAACGATATCACGCAAACCAAAATAAACAGTTGGCATTATGGAATTTATAAGTCAGATATTGCAGATTGCAGAACACATCAAATTAGAAATTTTGTAGCACTGAACTATGTAATCTAGCAGGCAGACGCTCACCTCGAAATGGCTCTCATCAGCAGAAGGCAAACACGTGAATTTTTAATTCTGCTACGCTCCCTCTCGCTATTACCCGTCGGTCTTCGGAAAAGAATGCAATGAACTATGAAGCGAGATACGTTTGACATAATCGTCTGCTGCTCCTAGTTCGTCCGCTGCTCCTAGTTCGTCCGCTCTTTTTGGCTTTTGCTACGTCTACTAAAAGAGCTCTTTTTTATGAGAGCTTTTTTATATAATGAATCAGTGTTGCCAAGGCGTGTGCTATTACCCGTATTTTTGGGCAATTTGACATTAAATACTTAGGCAAATAAAGTAGTTATTTACACAAATGGTTGATGCAATGGTATTCAACTACTTTGTACACAGAGTACTTGTAATACTTTATTTTTAAAATAGATTTATTGTGGCAGTGAACTATGAAACTACCACTGAGCTACATCTCAGCTCGAAATGAAGGTAACTGGCAGAAGGGAATCACGCGATTCTGCGCGCTCTCGCGTCCTCTCGCTGTTCCCCGTCAGTCTTCGGAAAAGGAGCGGAAGAACTAAGAGGCGAGAGATCTGCGAACTAGTTCGCGTAGTTCGCCTGTGGGCGCTCTCTTACGAACTAGTTCCTTTGCGAACTACACAAGACTACAGGAAAGTCTAGGAAAGACATGCTGTTCAATTCACAAATCACATTCGGTTCAGTATCGGTTAATGCCGTCAAAACTTTCACTCTTGATCAGAAATTTTGCAATGTTTCGCTTTGTGGTAGATTCAGGACACCAAGTTTACCAACCACGAAGATTCTAATTTTTATTTCAGGAAATAACTGCACGTCCTGGGGTACCACCGATCAGTGAATGACTCAGTTACCACTGACACATTGCCGGCTTTTGGAATGGCGCCGCGCCCGGCAGACATGGATTCAGGACGAAAAGTGACGCATCAAGTTCCGTGAAGAGTCCCGCTTCTGCGTACCCGCTGATGGCCATCGTGTTTTAGCTCCCTGGCGTCAAGGGCAGATGGCACGTACCGGTAATGCCAATATTGTGAAGAGATATGTCATCTTGAAATGCGGGCATCCGCAATCAAATGTTGTCATTTTGTTATTATGAGATTACGTCCGCTTTGACTGCGAGTAGCTTTTATTTTGAAAAGCACAATGGGTTTCGCGTCCTATAGACTAGTCTTGTGTAGTTCGCTAACGAACTAGTTCGGAAGAGCGCTCCCACAGGCGAGCTAAACGAACTATTTCGCAGATCCCTCGCCTCGTAGTTCGTCCGCTTCTTTTCCGATGACTGACGGGTAAAAGCGAGAGGACGCGAGAGCGCGCAGAATCTCGTGATTCCCTTCTGCCAGTTGCCGTCATTTCGAGCTGAGATGCAGCTCAGCTGTAGTTTTAGTAGCGGTAGCAAAAGCCAAAACGAGCGGACGAACTAAAAAGAGCGACCTACTTCGCGGCCGAGCTGCGAAGTAAAATGAGAGCTACCGGTCGCGAACCAAAATATGCGCGATACGTCGCGAATAAAATATGCGCGATAGGTCGCGAACAGAATTAAAAATCACGTGTTTGCCTTCTGCTGATGAGAGGCATTTCGAGGTTAGCGTCTGCCTGCTAGATTACATAGTTCAGTGCTACAAAATTTCTGCTATGAAGTATTCTGCACTCCTCGATATCTGACTAATAAATTCCATAATGCCAAGATATAGAGATAACTCTAAACTTAAACGCGAGAAATTATCCACAAACTGTTTCTTTTGGTTTGCGTGATATCGTTAGCGGCTCAAGCAGCAAGCGCATGAAGCAGCTAGGTGGGGGAACTTCCCCCTCCACCTGCATGCGCAGACCACGCCGCTCAGCCGTCACTGGGAGCTGCTCTGCCGCGAACTAAAGTGAGCGTTCCTGATCGCGAACTATTATGTGCATGTCTACTATAGAGGCATCATCAGGTGCTCTGTAAGGTCCAACAAATGAAATGGTCTTACAAGTGCGTCTTTACAAAATTAAAAAGAAACATGCAATAAACTGTTAAATGGAAAATATAATAATATAAACCACGGGAAAAGTTCTCACTAAGATTGTTTATGAACATTTCTTCCGTTTAGCCACGTCGCAGCGTTAACGAACGATGTTTAAAATTTTTGAACGCTAGGTAACGTTCACGTTCTCGTTAAAACGATATAACAATGAGCGCTGTTGCGGTAGTCATATTTAATTTACTGGTGGTGGAGGGCGGCCAAAACCTATGAGAAAAATCACTATTAAAAAAAAAAAAAAAAAAAAAAAAAAAAAAAAAAAAAAAAAAGTACCAGCGATTTACACCATAATAGGTGCACGTCGCGAATAATCGATTTTACTTTAAGGGCAAGGAAAGGTAGCGTACCTTACCGTGGCACGTGTAAGCGGTGTCATGCGCCACTGGCAGAGGCAGTACCATCCTATGGTGCGGTCGCTGTTTGCCGGGGTGGCGGTAGCGCCGCTTGAAGCGATACCATTCCTATAAGATTGGGATAGTGTACAAGTGCCAAATTCTGTTTGTTTAACCTTTCATACCATTAGAGTATAGCGAAATATCTAATATTTAAATAAGATCACATACTCGAAAGGACCTAACAATGGTGTAAAAGCCAATGCCAACAACTTACATAACACTAGCAATACCAATATGTAAGATTTAAGTCAGTTTGAGGGGTAACATTTAGAGTAGTGCCAAACTAATTGCAATGGGCTCTGTGGGTTTTGCGACGTGCATCTATTATGGTGTGAATCCCAGATACATTTCTTTAATTACTGATTTTTTTGACAGGTTTTGCCCGCCATCTACCACCAGTATATTAAATATGACTACCGCAACAGTCTTCACTGTTTTATCGTTTTAACGAGAACGTGAACGTTAGGTGGCGGTCAAAAAATTTTAAACATGCGACGTGAAAGCTTTGCGCTCTGCCACTCCGCCCCGGCGTGTCGTTAATAACCTGTAATTAAGTGCCAAGCAGGACTGCTGATTGGTCGTTACACTGCAGCTCGCGTAACCACTAACCAGTATTATCATGTTTTGAGGTAACCAATGAAGCGGGAAATTGCAGATTGATTTTAGCGCTGTATCTGGAATTTTTCAGTTTCAGTTTGCTCATAGAGGTAAGATTTTATAGCTGTGACCGATACCATCAAGATTTTAGCAACCATGATTTGACCGCCGTTTTGTCGGATACACAGCACAATCACGCGTCGTTAGGTTACAACATGGGATTAAATTGAAGGCTACCAGATGCGCCTTTTGCAGCAGCTCAGTCACTGGTCAATTAATATCAGCTGTCTGTCGACAGAGGCTTTCGAGTTGCCGCCATTAGTAACTCTTTCAATGCTGCTATAATATACAACAGTATTAAAGCGGTTGTGAAGTGATCGCCGAGACCTGTAGCCGGATGCTTATGTGGCAACACTGTAGAAACACAGGGCAAACGGTAAATAGCATGTAATTTCAATCGGAATACAGTCTAGACCAGGGGTGTCCAAGTAAATTTCGACGCGGGTAACATTACCAAATTTTAATCACTGTGGCGAGCCAGACAAAATAAAATTGCAAAGGAATCAATTACTAAACCATTGAAAATAAAATACCTTTTTTATAGGTAGGCAAGTAGGATGTATTTATAACAGAACATGATAAATTTCATAGAAAAATTATATTAATAGAAATAAATGAAAAAGGAGAACTAATCAAATTACTTGTGCAGAGTTTGTCGACATTTGGTGATATGTCTGATGTACAAATTCGGATAATTCCGCTCAGATGGTCATCTGTAAGCGAAGATCTCGTTTTAGATTTTACTTTTTTCATTCGTGAAGAAAGCTGTTCACAGATATACCGGTAGGTGCTTCCGAAGAAGGACACCTTTTGAAATTATAACTGAGTTGGTTGATCGGTTTTGATGTATATTTTTATATAAAAATGGTAGACTTTCATTGGTTTGAAGTTCAGTCAATTTCTTCATCTGCAGGTGTAACATGGCGTCTTCAATCTAACTTCGCTGCGGTGGAGTAGCCGAGCGGTCTAAAGCGTCTCGCTGCGGAGCGCGCAGGTGCTCGCCGTGGAGGTTAGAGTCCTCCCTGGGGCATGGGTGTGTGTGTTGTCCTTAGGTTAGTTTACCTAGGTTTAAGTAGTTTGTAAGCTACGGACTAATGACCATGTAGTTTGGTCCGATAGATTTACAAACACACTATATCATAACTTCTTAATTTAATCTTAAATCCGAGCAAACCCGGAAATATTGGTAACATGAGCCCAGCAATTCAGCTCGTGTACGACCCCACTATAAATAGATACACATTACAGTGAGTCGAAACAGAAATTTAACCGTATGTAACATATTTTTCTCTGCAACTCTTCGCCCGTTTTCGTAGAACAAAAGATCCAAACCTACTTGAAATTGATTGAACTGGTGTGAGCTGGTTTGAAGTAAATTGAATCTGTTCAAATGTATAGCCAAAGTGTATGCGCGTGACACGGGTTTGCAAGTCCGCTCAAAAATGTTCAAATGTTTGTTAAGCTTATGGGACTTAACTACGGGGCCATCAGTCCCTAAACTTACAAACTACTTATGAACTACTTACGAACTAGGACGGCACAAATATCCATGCCCGAGGGGGGATTCGAACCCCCGACCGTAGTGGCCGTGCAGACCGTGACTGAAGCGCCTCAGTCCCCTCGGCCACCGCGGCCGGCAATGTAGAAGAGGGCGGCTAGTAGGTTAGCTGGTAGCGACCATCCTCTCGTCTCACATACGTGTTTATTTACGCTCTAATGCAACGGCGAAGCAGGTTAATTTCAAATCATTGTCATTGTCCTCACTTAACCCCGCGGCTAAAAAAAAAGGACCGCAAAATGTGCACAGGCTATGGCGGGCAGTATGTTGGACAGCTCTGCACTAGACGATACTTCAGATAAATGACAGGAATCATTTCTCCGTATTTCCTTTGTCATAATTGAAGAAGGAATCGATTCAGTGGAGCCGTGTCAGAACATGTGGGAAAATCACGCGCTTCGTATTGTTCCCATTCAATTAGTTGGCCCGCACAGGTAGGCAACCAGATGCACACACTTCTAAAGCGGGCTGCTGTTACTGAGCACGCTCGCATGTGTCCAGCAGCAAGCACTGGCGTTTGCCTGGCCACAAATGGTACTCGCTATAAAATTCTCTGTGTAATCCACCTGAACATGAATGCATGACCATCGAAATGCATAGTCCTGTGTAAAATATTGCTGTACCGTGTCACTGACGTTTAATTTTACTTAGGACCAGTTATGACAGTCAAACGTTCCTAGCTTCATAATATTCAAATGTTTGTAGAACTTATGGGACTTAACTACGGGGCTATCAGTCCCTAAGCTTACAAACTACTTATTAACTTGCTAAGACTAAGGACGGCACAAATATCCATGCCCGAGGGGGATTCGAACCTCCTACCGTAGTGGCCGTGCAGACCGTGACTGGAGCGCCTTAGTCTCCTCGGCCACCGCGGCGTTTCTAGCTTTAAGAAACTCATCGCACATTCCCATTCGTTACGTAATTGATCTAGCGTAAAAGAAAAATTGCTTTCAAAGGAATGATTTTCAAACAATCGCCCGGAAACTTTTCACGCAACCTGTTAATGTTCAAATGTTTGTAAATCTATCGGACTCAACTTCTAGGTTATTAGTCCGTAGCTTACAAACTGCTTAAACTAAGATAAACTAACTTAAAGGCAACACATAAACCCATGACCCAGGGGGGATGGAACCCCTGACGGCGAGCGGAAGCGCCCACCGCAGCACGGCGCCCCAGCGCGCACGGCTAATCCGCCGCTGCCGCAACCTGTTAGAAATGTAAACAGTTCTGACGTCACACTCATCGAAGCCAGTTCGTTATTACGAAGTACTGCATAGCCTTCGTGCTGAAGTACTGCATACACACCTCTGTCGTCAGGCGCATGTAAATACACTGTGCTTTGTTACTGACTGTATGTAGCGAATTTTCTTAAAAAAAAAGTGTTCAAATGTCTGGAAATCTATCGGACCAAACTGCGTGGTCATCACCTAAGGGCAACACACACACCCATGCGCCAGGGAAGACTCGAACCTCTACGGCGAGCAACCGCGCGCTCCGCAGCTAGACGCTATAGACCGCTCGGCTACTCCACCGCGGCGAATTTCCCTCCCAGATTTACCGTCGCCCCAGCGCGTATACACTCTGGTAAACGTCTTACCTGAGCACTCATCTGAGCTGCACAAGAAAAGCCGGCTTTACTAAGTATGTCTGAGATGCCGGATTGGGGCTGTCTTCTGTCGGTGAACCGCATGCGCGCCTCCCATAGGTACGAGGAAGAGGCTTACTAGACCTCTCAATCTACAGGTCCGGTCCAACGTGAAAACCACTCTGAAAATGTGCTAGTTCACTGTCAGTATCGGTAGTTCGGAACTATACTCCCTTCATCGAATCGAGACACAGAGTATAAACACAGCTAGGCCCGTGACCAGGGATGGACAAAACTGGTGGCAGGCTCTCAATGTCGCTACAAATCGTTTCAGTTTCTAGTTCGTTATGTGAGTTGTTATATATCAGTGATATTAGAAACAGAACATATTTAAATTTAATTTCTTTTACTAATTTATAAAATGTAGTTCTCCGAATATTGCCCAATTCTGCACGTTCTTTTACGATTGCAATCTCTTTGTCAATTGTTAACAACAAAACAAAAATCATATACTTATATACTTTCCTTCGCATCGCATTTCTATCAAAGTCATCAACACTTTTTAACAACTTCTGCCGTGATTATTTTATTTTATTTATTTATTTATTTATTGAGACTTCAAAGAGTGTGCATTGACTTACCACACAGAATACACTGACGAACGAACAAAACAGGTAGATACAGCTGTTTTCACAAAAATATCTGTCAAAGACTCTTCTAAACACAACAACTGCGTTTCTATGAATAACGTAATGATGTCTTCTTTGATTGCTTCTCGTGTGGACTCAAAACTGGTATATCGACCTCGCTCGCTGTATCCGTGGAGGATACAAATGAGAGAGAGTTAATCAGAGACTAGGGTATTATCTGGAGTATCCAAGGGTAGTGTAATAAGACCGTTATTATTGTTTATGTACATAAATGATCTGACGAACAGAGTGAGTTGCAATCTGGGGTTGTTTGCTGATTGTGCTGTGGATGAGTTGGACCAAATATCTAGGTGAGGCTAGGAATGGCAACTAGCGCTAAATATAGAAAAATGTAAGGTGATGCAGATGAGTAGGAGAAACAATACCGTAATGTTCGATTAGATCATTACTAGTGCGCAGTATGTCGGAGTCGCGTCAATTAAATATCTAGTCGTGGCGCTGCACGACGATCTGAAATGGAACGAGGATATAAAGACAGTCGTGGGTAAGGCGAATGGTGGACTTCGGTATAACGCCAGAATTTTCAGAAGATGTGATTCGTGTGTAAAGGAAACGGCATATAAAACGCTTATATGCCCCCGTATTGAGTATTTCTCAGGTGTTTGGGACCCCCGCCAGATCGGTTTAAAGGAGGACATGGAAGCAATTCAGAAGCGGCCGGCTAGGTTTGTTACTCGTTATTTCGATCAATGTGCGAGTGTTAATGCGATTCTACGGGAACTCAAATGGGATTCGTCGTAGGGAAAGCGACGTTCTTTCCAAGATACACTGTTGAAGAAATTTAGAGAGCTGGACCGCAGATCGATTCTACTGATGCCAACGTACATTTCAGGTAAATACCACAAATACTCGTACAGAGACATACAAGCATTCGTTTTTCCCTCGTTCTATATGGGAGTGGAACACGAAAGCAAGTAATTAGTAGCGGGGAAACGTAATCTCCGACACACAAGTTTGGGTGGATTACGGACTATGTATATCGATGCAGATGTAGAAAAAGAGAATGAATCATAATACTACTGGATAGATGCGGTGACTCTGAATGCAGAATGTTTTTACAAATATTAATAATTACGCTGATTGTTAAGGTGAAGTCCAAAGAGAGCGTCTAATGTCATTGCTATATACCGTATGATCAAAAAGTCAGTATAAATTTGAAAACTTATATATCACGGAATAATGTCGATAGAGGGGTAAAAATTGACACACATGCTTGAAATGATATGAGGTTTTATTAGAACAAAAAAGAGAAGAAATGAAAGTATTGCTAGACGCGTGGTGAAAGATCTCTTTCGCGCGCGTCGTTTGGTGATGATCGTGTGCTCAGCCGCCACTTTCGTCATGCTTGGCGTCCCAGGTCCGCTGACCTCAGTACGTGCGATTATTGGCTTTGGGGTACCTGAAGTCGCAATGATCATATGCAAAAAAACCATTTGTGTTTGCTCAAGGCGGACCAAACCTATAAAGCAAATGTTTGTATAGCTTATGGGACTTAACTACGGGGTCATCAGTTCCTAAACTTACAAACTACTTATGTACTAAGGACGGCACAAATACCCATGTCCGAGGGGGCATTCGAACCCCCGACCGTAGTGGCCGTGCAGACCGTGACTGGAGCGCTCAGTCCCCTCGACCACCGCGGCCGGCAAGTCGCAAGTGTATCGTGATCGAGGGACATCTCTAGGGATGCTGAAACAAAACATTCGACGCCAATGCCTCACCATAACTCCGGACATGCTGTACAGTGATGCTGACAACATTATTCCTCGAGTATAACCACTGTTGAGGAATGGTGGTGAACATATTGTAAAGAACATAATCTTTGTTTTGTCTTAATTTGTTATGCAAATTATTGCTTTTCTCATCAGATGAAGTACCATCTGTCGAATATTTTTTAACTTTTATTTTATTTTATTATTCTACGTACATTATCCGTGATTTATTAAGTTTTCAAATTTATACTGACTTTTTGAGCATCCTTTACTTTGCTTGGAATGAAATGGGGTTTTATTAGAACAAAAGAACACAACAAAGTTCCAAAAATGTCCGATAGATGGCGCTTCATCTGATTAGAAAAGCAATAATTAGCATAACAAATTAAGACAAAGCAAAGATGATGATCTATACAGGAAATGCTCAATATGTTCACCATTATTGCTCAACAATAGCTGTAGTGGAGGAATAATGTTGTGAACAGCACTGTAAAGTATGTCCGAAGTTATGGTGAGGCATTGGCGTCGGATCTTGTCTTTCAGCATCCCTAGAGATGTCAGCCGATCACGATACACTTGTGACTTCAGGTAACCCCAAAGCCAATAATCGCAAGGACTGAGGTCTGCGGACCTGGGAGGCCAAGCATGAGGAAAGTGGCGGCTGAGCATACGGTCATCACCAAACTATGCGCGCAAGAGATCTTTCACGCGTCTAGGAATATTCTGATTTTTGTTCTAATAAAACCCCATGTCATTCCAAGCATGTGTGTCAATTTTCACCCTTCTGTCTACATTATTCCGTAATTTATTGAGTTTTCAAATATATACTGACTTTTTAATCACCCGGTATAACACTACACAAAATGGATTTCCAGCTCAAACGAATGCGGCGACGCTGAGCGAGGGTGCCGTTTTGTATGCCCCTGGGCAAACGCCTCGGTGTGTTTACAGTCCGTATACGTGCAGTAAATTAGCTGCAGTGTGTGTTCAACAGTGGTAGCAGAGGAGGAGGCGACGTCTTGGGGATGGGACGCCAACGTCAGCATGTCGAGAGCACACAGACAGGCAGACAGCTGCGGCTGAGAGCAGAGCAGAGCCGGCTGAATATTTGAAATCTCCGCGGCATGGCAGGCAGACAGTTCTCCGGTGCGGCGGCACATCAAACGCGGAGCGCTCAGGAAGCGCCGCGGGCGCAGCCCAGCCACCTGCGGCGCCGAGGGCTGTGCACACCGCGCCAGAAGCCGCCGAGTGTGACGCGCGGAACCCACCAACTAATTACTGCCCCCACACCAGAGGCAGCCGCACATACAAATTAAAACTCCCTCACCTCAACCACAAAAGGCTTGCCAGCGAGCCGAGCCACTAAATTATCGAAACTCCCGAGCCGGACCAGCTCGCGCAATCCTATACAACGGCCCCACTGCCAAAAGACGCTTTAATTTCGTCTCCCTTGTGTAACTGGCATCCCGATTTCTGAAATCGCAATTTCCTTTACAGCGACAGGCAGAAAGAGCTGTCGTGTCACGGAAAATCAAACACAACGAAATTTGCGAACGTTCGTGACGTTTACAGGCCTGACTGTGTACACCAGTAAGTAATGAAAAAAATCTCTGCAAATACGAGCTTTGGAACGTAGATGGTTGCAACTATTATTCACATTTGACACAAAAGATTTATATTGCAGGTCGGACTTTAAGTCTAGATGGAGGTGTGCAACCATAATTATCAATGTAATAAAAAGAAGTTAAAAAAGCTGATTGACTGCTGGCAATAAAACCACGCACATAACGATAAAATGTTTATTCGTTTTGTACTGACGCGTTTCGAGCGTAGCCCATCTTCAGACTACCTGGTAAGCGTAAAAACTAAGATAATACATGTACGGTCAAACAGTTAAAAGTAAACGTGATACAAAAAGAGAAATGACAAAAGAAAGAATTTATACATACCATAACACTACCCATTTAAGTATAGAGAAAACGCAATGGCCAGTAGAGGCTGGACACTCATCAAACACTGATAACATTAATATGTGTTTACAAAACGTAGTACATTCGTCGAAAGTTAAAAGTAAACTGAAATCAAATTTGACGTCTTAGGTGAGGTGCTGCCCTCAGGTCGTTTGTATTCGCCCTAACGGCACTAAAAATATTTGATTTCAGTTTACTTTTAGCTTACGACGAATGTACTAAGTTTTGTACATACATATTAATGTTATCAGTGTTTGATGAGTGGCCAGCCTCTATTGACCGTTGCGTTTCGTCTATACTTAAATGGGTAGTGTTATGGTATGTATAAATTCTTTCTTGTGTCATATCTCTTTTTGTATCACGTTAACTGTTTTACAGTACATGTAGTAACAAAAAATGTTCAAATGTTTGTATAGCTTATGGGACTCAACTACAGGGTCATCAGTCCCTAAACTTACAAACCACTTATAATGAAGCTAACACTAAGGACGGCACAAATATCCATGCCCGAAAGTGGATTAGAACCCCCGACCGTAGTGGCCGTGCAGACCGTGACTGAGACGCCGCAGTCCCCTCGATCACCGCGGCCGGCTACTTGTAGTATCTTAGTTTTTACGTTACCAGGTACTCTGAAGATGGGCTACGCCGAAAACTCGTCAGTACAAAAGGAATAAAGATTTTATTGTTACCTGCATGGTTTTATTCTCAGCAGCCAATCAGCTTTTTTAACTTCTTTCTTATTACAAAAGCCTTACATGTTTGCACTTGTTCTGTCCTTCAAAGTAGTCACCAGCGTTGTGTAGAACCCTTTGCGAGCGATGTGGAAGGCGTAGTATACCGTTAGTAGAGCCTGTCCTGTTGATGGTGCGAATGGAGCGGTCTACTGCCTTCCGAATCTCTGGAACAGTTCTGAAGCGAATGCCACGAAATGCTTCCTTCATCTTCGGAATCAAATAAAAGTCACAAGGACTTAGATCCTGAGAGTATGGTCGATGGTACAGTACTTCCCAGTCCCATTGACCAGAGAGAGCAGCCACAGCTTGCGCTGTATGCGCCCGCGCATTGTGAAAAAACTGATGGGTGGGTCGTGAAAAAAGTATTGCCTCTTCTTTCGCTACGCTGGTCGCAGGTGATGTATCAAAAACGAACAGTAATGCTTTGCACTGACGGTTTGCCGTGAAGGAACGCAATGCGTTAGGATATCATCATCACAGTCGTTCATGAGAATCACCCTAACTTTCATCATACTGGCGCTCTGATGCAGTTTCTACTTTAGCGGCAACCCAAGATCACGCCTTTGGTTGGATTGGCGTTTCAGTTTTGGCCTATGTCTCATCCAGTGATAAAATACGGCGTAATAAATGCTATTATTCGCGCTCATAGCGTTCCAAGTGTGTCTGAGCATCACTGTCAACTAATGCGGCAGCAGAAGTGCTTTATTTGGGGGGGGGGGGGGATTTAGGCTGTACTCTGAACGGAGGAAAAAAATTAGGTAGGACTCAGCTCATTCCACATGAAATGAGTCAAATGAATTTTTTTTAGAAAATTGAGCAAGTAAATATTTAGCATGTGAATACACTAACAAAATATAGCTATAATTTATAGATGTGAAACTCATTTTTATTGTATTCAAGGGTTAGGGTAAATGAGGATACCACCCATCGACTTTGGACAAAGACACGCACTTCACAAAAACTGTACTTTACAAAGCAGACTTATATCACACGAAAACCATTAGAAAATTCGGACAATGGAACTGCGTGGAACTTTTAAAGACGGAACGAAGCGATTACCGCCGTAAGAAGCAAAACTGGCAGCGTTACCAACAGTTTAACACATCCAGCCGGTTGAAGAAGCATTGGTCAAAGAGATTAAAAATCGCTTCTATTTTAGTTCCTACTAGTGCTACGACACACTATTTTATAACCTTAAACTGACTACAGTGCGAAAAAGACGGTTAAGTAAACATAAAATTTACGGTAAATATTTTACCTTGACAGTGAGTCGTTCTTAAAACGTGTCGCGCTAAGCACGAAAACATACGTAACTCGTGCAGTGTTTCATGATTCAAATTAAAATTAAATCAAAATATTGTGATATCCCTTAAAATTTTAAAGAATTGCCTGGATTTCGCACTTGCTTTCTTCAACGAATAGGCAATGACTGAGTATCTAGTGGCTTATCTCTTTCGAGCAAAGTTCTTAAACGCTTTGGAATCGGTAAAAAGAAATTCCTCTGACTCGGTTCAGACTACTCGGAACTCTCCACCGGCTTATTCGAACATTTGACCACCAGTCCGATTCCAATGGAATTGTGCGAAAGTGCAATTTGAACGCTTCGACGGCTATGATCGCAAGTCTAACGAACCTAAAACTTTCCAATTTTCTTTACGAAATCCATTACACACTTTACAGTTGGTCTATTTTTTTTTTTTTACAGATTTAAGAAAGTATTTAGTCGGTACGCTAATAGCGAGTTTGAATTTTAGGCGGTACCCCGTCCCGCCCGGTACGGGCCCAATTAAAGCACTTCTCCTTCAGAGACGCTAGGGCGACTTGCCGTTGGATGTCTGCCACAATTTGACGACCTTCGTTGAAGGCTTTCACCCAATGCGCCACTGTTCTGAAAGGCAATGCCGATTCCTCGCACGCCTCTTGAAGACCTTGATGACAATGTCGTGCTGTACGACCTCTGGCACATTCAATCTTGATACAACTCCGCTGTTCCTGTTTCGAATACACAGTGACACCGTTACGTTAGACCGCTCGCTGACGAGTGACCGTGTTCCCCACAATAATTACGTGCACGCCAGTGACGTGGGACGGGCAATTCCTTTTGCTCGGAGGTAAGGTAGGTATGTTAACAACGTGTGCTATCAGCGACAATAGAAAATTCCATTGCATAGTGTCACCACAGCAATGTTGCCACTATTTAAGTTCCAACCCTTGTACAAGATAGACAGAATGACACACAGCAGCTTTATTCACGTAATAAGTGACGTAAGTGTCACTGGTTTTATTTCATTATACTTTGCTTGGTATTGAAAAGCAACACCAAGAAAGAGCAAAGATATCACAGCTAAATTGACTGGGGAAAGGAAAATTTTATAGAGATTACATTACTGAAAATACTGCGCCATGTGAAGTGAAGAACATGATGGAATCAGTGCTGAGTATTGCCGCCACTGCTAGAAATGTCGGTATTGAATCAGATAGGCTGTCGGTGTTTTTGCCAATCAGCGGGTGGTGTATCCCGGGCCGGAATTTCGCAGTCATCGACCACACGATTCCAGTAAGCAAGTGATCGGGATGGATGTCTGAGAAGTGTTCAAATCTGCGCACTACGTGTGGTCGCAAGCTGTCCTGTTGCAATGTGGCCGTAGGCCAGCTGCGAAGAGATAGGACAACAGGCACCACCCTTTCAGTCCCCTGTCCACTTGGAAAGAGATATGTTACTAAAACATAAATAAATGAATAAATATAAGAATTGTCAGCTTTCGAGATTTGGAGGCCCCAAAAACGAGAGGCCGCGGCAGAGTAGCCGTGCGCACTGAGGTGTGCGCGGCCGTTCGCCGTCGGGGGTTCGAGTCCTCTCTCGGGCATCACGCAGATGCCGTTCGAAACACTATGACCTTAATAATAGCATCTTCGGCGAGAAAGAGAGCACGGGATATTTTTTCAGATACACCCCACCCACCACAAGAAAGTAGTATATGGAACAGCGTGTGAAATGCGGAAATTAACATCAACGCACTTTGGTTCGTCTCCAAGATATAGTCGTCGCTGACATTAACAGGGACTGGGACGACATTTTATTTTTCTACCGGCGACTATTCACTTCGTTGAGTCTGAGTGTTTCTCGTTGGGAAGAAGTTCCCTGGTAGTGCAGCGTCCAAAAAATTTCACAACAAACGAGTATTACGGGTTAGGGTTAATGAGATTTGACGTCGGTAGGTGAGCACGCGGCCGTAAAAGTGAAGGCATGAGGTAATAGCGAGGCGTGGCCCGGGGCGGGGGTAAGCGATCCCGAGTAACGAGGGCCCGGCACGGAGCCCTGAGGAGGCCCTCGCGGCGCCGCCTAACGAGCGGCCCCCAAATGAGGACGCGGCGGCCCGGCCCGCTAAACGCCCACGCCGCCAGGCACCGCCTCAGGCGAGCCCCACATCCTATATACGACTGCGCTCACACTTGTCGATTTCAGGCTGCCTGGAAACTTGTCACCTGTAACTACGTACGATGCTGGTCCCATAACTACCCGACCCAAGAAAGAAATCACAAAAATTTTGGGTAAAATGTATTTATTTTCAGTATCTACATATACATATATACTCCGCCATCCATCGTAAGGTGTGTGGCGGAGGGTACACTATACCACTTCTAGGCATTTCCTTCCCTATTCTACTCCCAAGTAGAACGAGGAAAAAAAAAAGTATGCCTGTATACCTCCGTACGAGCCCTAATGTCTCTTATCGTTGTGATCATTACGCGAAATGTAAGTAGGCGGCAGGAAGATCGCACTACACTCAGCTTCAAATTCGGGCCCTCTAAATTTCCTCAACAGAATTTCACGAAAAGAACGTCGTCTTTCCTCCAATTGAGTTCCCGGAGCGTTTCTGTGACACTTGCACATTGGTCGAACCTACCAGTAACAAACCTAACTGCTCGCTTCAACTGCTTCTAACTCTTCCTTTATACTGATCTGCTGCAGGTCCCAAACACTTGAGCAATACTCAAGGCGAGGTCATACAAGCGTTTTATACGCGGTCTCCTTTACAGATGAAGAACATCTTCACAAAATTCTTCCAATAAACCGAAGTCGGCTGCCCGCCTTACTCACAACTGTTCTTACATGTTCGTCCCATTTCATATCGCTCTGCAACGTTACGTCTAGATATTTGAACGACGCGACTGCATCAAGAAGCTCACTACTAATGCTGTATTCGAACATTATGGGTTTGTTTTATGTACTCACGCTCATCACCGTACATTTTTCTACATTTATAGCATTCTTCGCACCAATTAGAAATTTTGTATGTCATCCTGTATGCTGTCACAGTAAGTTAAAGACGACACCCTTCCACCCACTACCGTATCATCAGCAAACAGCCGCCAATTACAAGTTACTCTTTCCATCAGATCATTTATACAGATAGAAAATAATAGCAGTCTTATCATTCTTCCCCACGTCGGTGTGTGATTCAAAGTCATTCAACTGGACGCCACTTCGGCGACTTGCGTGTTCCTAACCTACCCCAGTTATCCAAACAGCTTAACGTGCAATCAGAACCACGTGTTGTTTCTGGCAACTTCTCACATTGTTGAGAGGTGAAGGCTAGGTAAAAGCGGAGACTGAAAAATTCTTGATCCGATTGTTTTTCGAACTCGCAACCACTCGATTCCAGTCGATCGGTTTACCTCGACATCATCAGGCACGACTATTTCTTGGTGTTAAGACATTTCTACAAGGGAAGTGAGAACTTACGAGATTACCCATGATGCACCGGTCATGCCATCCGCGTTCAGTATAGACGCGTCCCCTTGCACAAGATGCACGCATACGATCGCTAGTAGACGGAGTAGGATGGATCCTATTCTCACGCGTATGGAAGTGCTTCGCTCATGCGCAGGCGACTAAATGGGGAACCCAGGTGACAAACGAAGCCAAGTCGGGAATTTGTTTGAGAATGCGAAGTTGTCTCGTGCTCAGAGGAACGTAGTTTCCGACTCAGTCGTAAGTATTTTAGGAGGTGATACTACAGTGAATTGCATTAAAATTTTAATATAAGCTATGCACAATTTTTATTGAATAGAGATATAGCTGTTAAAATGAAATCCAAACAAACGTAGAGCAAATGTAAAACAACAAATTTTCACCTATTTATCCGTCGGTTCTTAGTAGTACAACATCACACTTACTTAAAAGTAGAATTCTGTGTAAGTTCTACATGTTCATTTACACTTAGTCAACCGGCTTTCGGCTTACTAGGACATATTCAGACTTTAAACTACGTCGAAAGCAGGTGATTTAAATAAAAGTCAATATGGTGATCTAACAAGAACCGACGAAAGAATCAGTCAAAATATCCAAATCAGTATGTTGTACATACCAAGAGCTGTATCTCTGTATCCTATAAAAATTGAACACACGTTATATGAAATTTTAACTGCAAATAGTCTTTATTACCATATTCTAAAATATCTGCTATTTTTCCTGAGACATGCTGTAGTTAACAGATGAAATATTTGTTTTTGGTGAGCATTATTTGAAGCTTAATCAAAGAGAAAGGTCTATGTATAGACACCTGAGCTTGTTCATGATATACATAGGTACCTAAAACCGCAGGGGCTGGAAGTATGTAGTCGCATTTTATAATGAGGACGTTAACACATGTGAGCGACGCAGTTACGCATGAACTGCACGAAAACAATTAAATACAGTTTCACAGTGGCAGTCTGAAACACAAATAAATGTTTTAATCATCACAATATATCATACAGTTTCGAAAAGTGATGTTAACGCGGCGATTCATTTGCTGTAAGTTGACAACAAACGAAGTAGACGCGTGAAGCAGACGACTCATGTGTACCGTTTGAACGCTTCTTTGTAGTTCGACGGTCTATCGCAAGGGGCGCTGCAGCTGACGACTTCCTTTTGCGTGTTGCACGTCTCGTATAGAAAGGGCTTTACTTTCAGACGTCCAGTAGTGTAGTAGTAGTTTTTGTTGTCACTGTACGTGAGTTGTGTACAAATATAAAGATAATAGGCGTACAACATGGATAGGTCACGCTACGCAGCAACAGAATTGCAGCCGCGCGGGAAGAAAAGCAAGCTGTGGGCTGTTATTCAGGCAGGTTGGCAGACACAAAGGGCTGCGGCCTAATTCGCTGTGGCAGCGCTGTTAAGCGGCGCCATTGAGCGCCTCGCGGGTAGGCTACCTGCGCTGCCATTGTGAGGCCCGCCTAACGATTGACGCCCGAGGCGCCGCAGCGCCCGCGCAAGGGCTGCCTAGACAAAGTGCCGCCGACGGTTTAAGCCTTTCACACCCTCTGGCTACAATTGGGTACATAAATTTTTTCTCAATTGAAACAACATGTATATGACTCTGAGCGTTCAACCTTTTCTTCGTGTACACTTACTGTCAACGGCGGAAGATCACTATATATATATATATATATATATATCGCACTGACGTGTTTTACGGCCCACTTTAGATTTCTAGTTTTATAAGTTTTTGCAAACATTTTGGACCAAAATAATAATCTAAATAATAAAAAAATTAATTAATAAAAGTGTCTGAGACCCTTGTAGGGGGGGAAAAAAAGATAGGTACTGGCAGGTTCCGAACAACTGACCTTCAGCGTCACAGTCCAACACATCGCCCACTACGCTACAGTTAACAGTTATAAATTGCGTTCTTTAATCTCATACTACTGATGGCCGTTGTTAGCTGATGCTAATATGACATTTGTAGACACTAGATTACCATTTATCTTACGAAGAACGACGTCTTTTTGTTAATTCTTCAGTGCACCACTGCTTTTAAATGACAACGTGTAAGTTACAATAAGAAAATCATTAAGTACGCAACGCAAGATGGCGTATGCCAGAGAGAGTTCTGGGCGAGGATTGTCACGTGACATCTGCGAACGGCTGGTTTTCGTTAATTTAATGGAGGGTCTCAAAACTCCGTTATTTTTGCAAATATCTCTCAAACTATACGAGATATGAAAAAAAAAAAAAAAAAAACAATAAGAAAGCAAAGTTGTAGAGAATTTTCTTCTCTACAAATTCGGTTATTCAATTTTCGTGTCAGATGAATGGTTAAGCCGTTATTTTCATTTACATTTCGAGCTGTCAAAAGACGACGCAAATGCCCACTTTTAGTGTTACTACCGTACCCTAAAGTGGGCCAATACCAAGTAGTCAGTGTTGTACTGCGCGGCAGTTCGTGAACTTCAAAGAACGCGCAAGTTGTGGGTTACTTGTATTCCACTCTACAACTGAAAAGTAGTAGTAATTATTTTGCATGGCAACTATTGAATGATCAGTTTATTTAGTACATAAGTTAGTGCTACAAAATTATTTTAGTCCATAAAAAGAAGCCTTGCTTTTCAGCATATGCAATTTTGTAGTATGTAAATGGATGCATCATACAACAGCGTAAATATTGCTTCTAAAAATCATTAAAAACGTAACTTAAGAGTAATACAAGAAAAAAATAAAAAAATAAATAAAAAAATAAATAAAATAAAATAATAATTTACTTCCTCCAGAAACAAATCAGGTCTGAAAGGGTTAAGGCCTGCGTTACGACCAAAAGAAACTGGCAATGCCGACAAAGATATTATAATCGTGTGTCAAGCGTACCAGAGGCGAGGCACAAGCAATACCTTCACTACGCGCTACTAATGGTGATGCTACCGACAAAAGCGCTAATAAAGCGGAGTTACTAACACACATTTCAGAAGTTCCTTCACCGAAGAAAACGAACATAACATTCCAGATTTCGAAGAAGTGCCAATATGAGTAACATACAACAAGCGAAGGAAGATTAGGGTTTAACGCCCCGTCTACCGCGTGGGGCAATCTATCGTTGCAGTAGTAATGCCACCTAAATCTAAGAAACAACAATGAATGTTTGTTTGATTGTATTTTATACGCTCCAGTATGCTTCAGTCGATTGTTATCAGTCACTGTCAAAACATTACTTTCGGGAAGGTTATAGGCACAATTATATCGCGGTAGGAAACAGAGTTCAGGAAATATGACGTCATAAACACAGAGATGCATGGGAAGCTGTCGCATCATATTTTATGCTGTGCCATACCATTCAACCGATTGCAATAAAATTTCGCACGATTGATCTTCATAACAAAAAGAATAATAATAAGTGTCATGCATGGCGCAGGGTACTGTACAACAGATTCCGGCGCAAATCTACAGTTTTCTTACAAGCTTGATGAAATTTAGCACACCTGACCTTCATTCAGATCAGTGTTTACGTTAAGACTTCATGTGGTGCCTTGCAGAGAGGCTTTTTCAACAGTCTTCGACACCGGTCTATACTTTTACTTCTGTCTTGAACATATTTTACACACTTCACCTTCAAGACAAAGTAATATAACTGTCTGTATAAGATTTCGTGCGGTGAATGGCAAAGAGTTCGACACCGCGTGGCCGAGCGCCACGAAATTTGGCAGATGTAGGTAAATTTTCAAATACAGGTGAAGAAGGATATGAAAAGAGGGAGACGGCGTGGGAAGAAAAACGCGTGTAAATCTATCGGACCAAACTGCGTGGTCATCAGTTGGTAGCTTGCAAATGCGAGGGTGAAGGTCGGGGTGAGAGTTTAAAATATGGAAAGATTAATTTTTGAAACTCACAACCACCAGCTGCGAACCAAATTCCTAAACATGCAAAAACACTGGAACTGTTATTGCGACTGTTTGACTCGTTTTCTAGGGGATGATATCACACGTTCGCAGCTTTCCTTCCCTGCATATGATTAACAAAACAAATTCATAATAAATTCAAGTTCATGAGAGAAAAGGGTGTACTAATTACTATTTTTGAAAACACGTGAAAGTTCACTTTATGTTGTTTATTTCACAATACTTGAACCCTGTGGCTGATACGTCTGTACGTCGGCACATTTATCAAATAAAGTTATAGCTCGAGAGCCCCCAGACAAAATGAATATTTGTCGCGAATTGTTTTCACACCACGTGGCTGTCTCAAACACCGTTTATGTTCATGCCTATGCGACGACACGTGTTACATTAACAAATCACAGTCACTTTAATTCAATGCGATGCACACCTTGTTCCACCGGCTAAATATTCACAAACACACAGTAGCACTCGATTTAACTTGGTGCATTCTACGACGAGCAACCACACGTGGCGATTGCCACAGACAAATCTCAAGTGACCACCTCGAGATCCACATGCCGACTGATGCAGAGCGACCCCGCCAGGCCAGCCACACCACGTGCTCTCTGGAGTCCTCCCTTCCTGCCCTCGCGCGCGCGCGCCAAAACTCAACTGCCGGGGTTTTTTCCCCTACGTCATCAACTTCCCCATGTAAGCTGTTGTAACCGATTTGCCAACGTACAGCGCTCAGCCAATACATTTCTAAAACTTTACTTAAAATCAAAATAATTACACTACACATTAAACAAATATTTTCTTACGTTTTTATATTAATATAAACATCCTTTGTACTGTTTATCATAATTGTGCAATTTCTTATACCACAGATAAGTGATTTAACTGAATACTTCAAGATAAAATACAAAAGATTAATTGAAAATAAAATGAGAAATAGTTAATATATTATTTTTATAAACAAACATTGCCACGCTAGTTGTGTAACTGTCTTGTCTTCGTTGGTAATTTATTACTTTTCATTGTCAATTAAACATATTACGTTAGATGTGACTATATTAGCTAATGTATTGTTTATTTATCAACAGGCTATTTTGTAATGAGGGCCTTAAAGGTTCCTAACTGCATCGTATTACTTCAAATGCCAGTAGTATTACAATATTTGTGCACTGCACTGTGCCTGGCACTCACCATTGTCCCTCTCTCCCCTCACCGGAAACGAACTGTAAAATCCTGAGTTGGAACAAGCCACCAACATCGGCCTGCTCGCTGGCCTCCCGTCAGCTACAAGCACACAGCAAATCTCAACGTGGAGAATTTCTACCTATGGCCTAACTATAAATGTTGTCACCCAACTGTGTACATACATTGCTACCTTAATAATATTAAAATTGTGTAACATTTAGTGCATTGGCATGGTCAATGTTTGCAGTGAACTTCATACTGTTTAATTATCAAATGCTATTAATTACCAGTATTTCTATTGGGCGGTAATCTCACACAAACTACTTAAACCTAGGTAAACTAACCTACGGACAACACACAAACCCATGCTCCAGGAAGGACTCGAACCTCCGACGGCGAGCAACCGCGCGCTCCGCAGCGAGACGTCCTAGACCGCTCGGCTACTCCACCGCGGCTGGGTGGGAAGAGGAGATCGTCACTGTGGGGAGGCAATGTACGGTGGGGTTTAAGCGATGAAAGATACGTGGAAAGAACTTCAGATAAAAGTCCGTTGGCCTTCACCTAAATTCAGTCCCTTTCTCTCACTCCCACACTTCCCTCGGCGATATTGCTACCACACTGGTGCCATTGTAGCGAGATTTAATCGCTTAGCACTGCACGTGAGGCCCGTAGAACTACCTGCATCGTCTCTTGAAGTAATGTTCTTAGGAAGCTTTGGAACTGGAGACTAGGCTCGTAGTTTATATTTCAAAAAGTCGGGATGCCACATGTTTCATAATTTATTGTTATACCGCGAAACAACAAACGACATATATCACACTGTTCCTTGTTATACACGTGTTCCAATTTCATTGGAACATAACTGTTAATCTCCTAATTCCATACGTGCTGACCTGTCGTGCGGAACTATCTGAATTCTCGTGCGTAACTGCCTGCTACTTTGCAGTGCCGTTCCCGCGTACTCTCACTTTTGGCGAGAAGCAACATAGTTATTCATTTGTTTTACAACAATAAAGCTTTTCTAAATAAGCAAAATACACCATAATAAGCCTTACTCATAACATAATATTTACAATAAATCATATCAATTTCTATACATTAGTTTATATAATTTCTTTTACTAAAGAAACGTAGAGGGGACCTTACACAGAGGTGGGGGGCAGCCAATGAGAATGTTTCTGGGTAGCATTGGCACTATTTCTGAGTGTAATGCAGTATGCTACACCATCTGTTATGTTTTCCCACCCATTCCACTTGTGTCCTCCCAGCTACAAAATTTCTTAACACCTGGTACCTTATGGCCCAAAGCCAGCCATCCTACAAATGACAGAAGAAGGGGGATGAATATAGAAAGGAGAATATAGAGAGATGGCGCAGGATGAAGAGGAGCTGGCGGTAACGAGAGGAGGATGCAGATATAAGGAGAGGAAAAGATGGACAGAGCGACCAGGTAGGAGTCATAGGCTAATTGATTATTGGAATAATTATATTGGAATATAATATATGATAATATTATACAGGCAGTGCCGTGCCTTTTGTTTTGAAGGTCAATCGCTCCAAATATTATTGCTGGGCGTGACTGGCCGTGCGCTCTAAGGGGCCTTGCTGTGGAGCGCGCGTCTTGCTCCCCGTCGGAGTTTTCTGCCAGCACCAGAGCACGCTAATGCAAGAGCTCTATACTTGACAGTCATACTACAACCTCTCCTCAATGAACCAAATACAATAAATTGCACATGGGCCACACAAACAGTCAAGAAATGCAATAGAGATAGATTTGCAGCAGGGTTAACAATAACAGAAATGTTCAAATGTTTGTTAAGCTTAAGGGACTTAACTACGGGGTCATCAGTCCCTAAACTTACCAACTACTTATGAACTACCTACAACTAAGGACGCCACAAATATCCATGCCCGAGGGGGGATTCGAACCCCCGACCGTAGTGGCCGTGCAGACCGTGACTGAAGCGCCTCAGTCCCCTCGGCCACCGCGGCCGGCTAACAATAACAGCACCCCGCTTACACAGGCCTGCCGTCTGCCGGCCGCGGTGGCCGAGGAGACTGAGGCGCTCCAGTCACGGTCTGCACGGCCACTACGGTCGGGGGTTCGAATCCCCCCTCGGGCATGGATATTTGTGCCGTCCTTAGTTGTAAGTAGTTCATAAGTAGTTTGTAAGTTTAGGGACTGATGACCCCGTAGTTAAGTCCCATAGACTCTACAAACATTTGAACATTTGAATTTTGCCTGCCGTCTCGGTGAAATTCTGCGATTAACAAGTAAAATAGGCAACAGTAGTACGTCAGTGGTGCGTGGATAAGTTAAACGTTTGCGTCTAGCGGGAGGCGCACTGGGATGTGTCCGCGCAGTGATGAGAATTACTGTGGACCTGTGGCGCAGTGGAAATTATATCTACGGTTTGTTGGAAATCGCTAAGTGCCTCCACTATTTAGCACTGGATGAGTATAAGAGAGATACTTTGCGTTCCGTCTCAAACATGAGCATTTCTTTAAAGCATCTCATTATTTATGAAGTCATATCTCCTGAAGTACTTGCTGTATACTGATATACTTTGGCAGGTGCATTCACTTGCATACGTCGTTATACTATATGCAAAATGTTTTGGGAAGTAACAAACGTCACGCATTCTGTTCAGTTTTACAGCACGGCAATGTAAACCGATCGGAGTTTCTGACGCATCTGTCTACCACATTATATCACATGCACTACGCGCCGTAAAAGGATATAGTTTTGTTGATGCAGTTTGTGACACATAACCTACAAAAGGAAGATTTCGTGCAAAGTTTTCCGAACATGTTTCGCAGAGCTCACCGATGCATACTTACGAGAGATGACTATTTCGAAGGATAGTAAGGTAATTGCAGTTCATAATTCATCTAAATAACGTTATTCAACTATTCTCCGAATTTTGTTGTCAGAGGTTGTACGTAGATAATGTATGCAAAGTATGTTGCCTATAGAATGAGTAGTTAAAACTAAATAAACTAAAACGCAGTGACAGATGCTGAAGTTTTGACCGCACGATCAACGAAAATTTAGGAAGCCTTTCATTATTCTATAGGGTAGACAGCGATAAAAAGTCAAGTAAAGATCTAAAATTATTACCGATGTTGAAACTTCCTGGCAGATTAAAATTGTGTGCCGGAACCGGGACTCGAAGCTAGGACCTTTGCCTTGCGCGGACAAGCGCTCTACCGACTGAGCTATCCCGACACGACTCACGACTCTACTTCCGCCATTACCTCGCCTACTACTTTCCAAACTTCACAGAAGCTCTCCTGCGAACCATGCAAGACTAGCACTCCTGGAAAAAAGGATATGGTGGAGACATGACTTAGCCACAGCCTAAGGGATGTTTCCAGACTGAAACTCACTCTGCAGCGGAGTGTACGCTGATATGAAACTTCTTGGCAGATTAGGTTCGAGTCCCGGTGCCGGCACACAATTTTAATCTGCCAGGAAATTTCATATCAGTGAACACTCCGCTGCAGAGTGAAAGTTTCATTCTGGATTACCGGTGTTTCTTGCAAGTCGCTTAGTGTTATCATTTTTCGAGTAATGAATGAGCAATATTGGTGAGCCGTGCTGGCTCCCTGGTACCTTCGCTTGTTAGTAATTCCTTTGGCGTTCCGGCATTGTCTCCCAATTTCGGTACTGAGTTTCCGGTTTCCGCCTTCGCCATCGGTGGCGCTGCGCTGTATCGATAATCGGCGCGCTGGAAGCTTTGCTGAGGCGTGGTGCGCAGACTCAGTAAGTGCTGCGCTGCCGAAGAGCCCGGGAGGAGGTGGGCTGCAGAGTAATGTGACCCTTGGTGGACGGGATGCGTGAAAGGTGTTACTCCGCCGCTTTGAACTTCGGGTGGAGGCTTGCGTGAAGTGAGAGCTGTGGAAGTTCTGAAGGCCAGGGCGGCGTCGACTGGAATGCTGTAACGGGAGTCGGACCGCTGGGATTACGGTCGCAGAGTGTTCTTATTTACTGTCAAAGACCTATGTAAACAACATAGACTGACCACAGCGCCGCCATAGTTGAAGCCAATTGAAAAGGTTGCCGCCATCTTTGAGAACGTCAGTGTCACGCCAGGTGACACTGGGCGTCTGCTAACAACTGAATCATAGTTTTTATATTAATCATTGCCAGTATCAATTTTTCCTTAATTTCTGGGCTACGCATTTCGGAAAGTAATTCCCACTACGAATAGCATTTCTCGTTTACTACTGCATCCTAAGTGTAATGTTTACAATCGTCGAACTGCTGCATTATTTGACGTTACTATAATGTCAATAATCGTTTGTATTTGCCGACAAATCTTCCCTATAAATACAGGCGAATTTCTTTAAAATCTTTAATTACCTTTTTTGCTGCATGTGCTGTTTCATGATTTGAAGTACATAACGTATTTATCAAACTCTCCACAATTTGACGTTTCCTTGGTACTCTCATTACAGCTTCTGGTTTCTGTAGCTGCTCAGGAAACGAAAATATTGTTTGAATGACATCTGCCAGTAGCCGCTTTCGATCAGTGGTAGCATACATGAACTTTTCTTCAAAACGACAAGAGCATATGTAACTATACTTTGTAGGCTGCGACTTATCACGCCTCAGAGTGGTTACCCATTGGGTTAGCAGCTCCTTGTTTTTCAAAGGAAATCTGTGTAAAGAATAGTTTAATTACAGTTCATATACCTAGGCTACTTATCCAAAGGTTAATACGCTTTTGTACACTATATAAACAACTGTCATTACATTAAAACACACCAAATACATCCGTCCTCTGTCTAGGTTCTTGATGGTCGTGAAGTAAACAATTTTGAAACTTGGTAAATGCGAAAGTTAAGTGTAATGAATTTTTGTAGACAAATACATGCTGATACACAACGACCTATATAATTACATATATCTTTCTTTATGTATGATATTCGCACTGTTTAATCACCGCGGTTGCTGCAGTTGCACGCCGAACATATACTGGGCATGATTTGCCACTAATAATAGCGCTCACACGTTAGTTTAGATTGCAAACACAAGCGTCTGCTCACTCTGCTGCTTCAAACTGACGTTCTCAAATATGGCGCCCAATGTTGCCTAATGCTGCCACCCAGAGCGCTGTAGCTTGCCTATAGCCTCTCTGTTGTTTATATACCTCTTTGTTTAATGTCCGTGAGCAGTGCGAGCTCGTCATTATCTTGGACTGCAAGTACTTGGTAGGGGTGCTAACGAATACCAAAGTTAAGTTCAAATTTAAATATTCAAATGTTTGTAAGTATATGGGACATCTTCGGTCATCCGTTCCTCGGCTTAGAAGCTTAATATATCCTACGGACAACACACACACCCAGGCCCTAATGAGGACTCGTACCTCCGACGGCGAGCAATCGCGCGCTCCGCAGCAAGGCGCTTTAGAGCAGTCGGCGACTCCACCGCGGTCGCATTTAACTATTAGTCCTAGTGGTCTCGTAAGAGGTGCAGGGTTGCAGGCGCTGGTGCTTTCCTTCAGGTCTCGTAATCCTCCTGAGTGGCTAGTCCTTCTCTTATTGGGTTAGGCCGTCATGTACTGTTACGTATTTGACACCTAAGTATGCCGTGTCGCTATTTGTATAAGCATTGCAGTGTTTATCGCGATTTGCGTGTTGCTGTTTGGCCCTTTGGGCATTAAGCAATCCATCGGTTTCTTCTGCCTTGTGGCCGTACACGCTGCCGTAGCTACCCCAGTTCATGGGCGTATTCAAAGAGAAGCATAGCTGTCCTGACTACTTTTCTTTTTCCTTTCTCTCGCGCGTACCGTTTGTGTGGGGAGAGCCTTGAGGGCCAGTATTGTTCTTTCTTGATTAATTCTGTTTCGTCTGGGTGAGTCCTTTCTTTGGGTGGCTAGTAACTCCCGTGCACTCTCTTGCTGTTCTTAGCGGCGTTGCTCCATGACGTCATGGACTGCTGGTGCTGCACGTAGACACACACCACGTAAGGGGTAGGAAGCTTTCAACCGAGATCCCCCTCTTCCTTCTAAAACCACCCTTGTTATATTTAACTGATGTTTTTATGGTAGCCCAACTGGTGTTTTCCAGTACCTAGTGTTGTTCGAACAAGGCCCGTTGTCTGGGGGTGTTGTTAGAGGCGTTGCGTGCCTCGGTTTTGGAATCTTTCTATCCTGAGTGATTGTTCTTGTTGTGTGCTTCCAGGTTATGCTCAAAGCCCTTTACCGGCAGGGTGTGATATTTAAATGTTTGTAAGTGGCTGAAAAATTGATAATTTGCAAGTGGTGTATTTTTTTAATAACCGCATAATATTGTTGATAGCAACTGTTTCATGTGATCAAACACTCTGTGCACAAAAGAAGTTGATTGTAATATGACAGTATGCATACTGCTCCTTGTGAAGTGGATGTGATATCTAGAAATGGTTTCTGTAATTGCCGATCTTTAGGATAACTATGTTTTCCTGTTAAGTCTTCTGAAGCCTTAAAATGTTGAGTCAGGGTTGTTATTAGGAGTATATGTTTCAAATACCTTCAGCTCATTCTCCAAGGCTTCACAGCGTCTGTATAGTGGGCATGTTATGCGTGCTCTGGGTCCTTTCGTTATTATAAACTAGCAAACCCGGCAACGTTTCGCAGCAGCTTCTCCCTATGTCTAGTCCTTCCTTCCCCTTCCTTTGTCCATCTCCTCCTCCCCCTACAATTCACACTACTCCCTCTTACCCCACACCATATCCATCTCCTCCCCTTCCTCTCTCCGTCTATATCATCTCCCCTTTTTAAATCCAATTCATTCCCCCATACTCTGTCTCCTGCTTCGCAGCTCTCTGATCTTATTTATTGTTATTGCAATACGGAGCTTGATTTGGGATAGAAGTCAAAATGGATAGGTAAATAAATTGGAAACGGGTTATTAGAGAGACGTTTCGAGCTGCTCTATCTGTGAGGTTAGTAGCTTCAATAGCCGCACGTTTAATGGTTGCAATGTACGAACAGGTATGATTATAAGTCTAGGCATAAAAACAACTTTCTTGTTTTATGTTAAAAGTGACTGGGAAGAAAAAAACAAAACCACACAGGTTTACAGGGCAGCTTAGCATTTTTTTTCTCGCAGCGAGCAGTATAGAAATGTTTCTTATAACACATGTATATCTTCTTAAGAATTTTTGAATTACATACAAAGTAATTGTAACATACTTTAATGATGGAAATTCTATATGCAAAAAAATAATTAATTGAAATAAAATAAGCGGAATGGCAATACAATGTTTCGAAAGTCTTTCTGTTGCGTTCATTTCTTGTCTTATTAGGAACCTAACTGGAACACAACATTGCTACATACCGGTAACATTTTACAATACGCGACACACGCGTGGTGTAGTTATGTTGGCAACAGCTGTTGGATCGTGGGATTTAAGCCGACCAATCGTGGCAAATCTTGAGATAGCCAATGAAATTTTAGATGTTCCGATGCCAACTGATGCATGCGCTGCGTAATCGACTGCTGGATTGTATCTGTACTCCAAAAGTTCAATTATAATTGCCACGCGTGGCCGTCTGTTTTGTCGACGACCCAAATTATTTCGTGCGTAAACTGCAACTGAGAAAGTCGAACTCGACTGTACCCTTTGTTTAAGAGTCATAACGGATCGCGCTTGATAATTTCTTTTCGATTTACTTCCAAGCGCTGTGTACGATCTTCGTCGGTCTCATTGACTACGATCACGTAGTAAGACTGCGTTGCACGTACGCCGACCGATATTACGCCGAAGCAATGGAGGTATTGTTCTAGAAAATAAACAACGATTTGTACTTAATTTGTTTGTAACACTAAAAAATACCGTGAAATAACACCAATTCTATCTTTGCAATGCTCCAAAGACATGAGGTAAGAATAATACGGAGGGACTTGTAAAGAAACAACGTTTCATGTTAAATCTGTCTGACAGTTTTAACCTTGTGTGCATAACGCTATCTCTCCTTGGCGTATTTGTTCGTTCTGTTACAGAATATTTGGTCGCTAGGCGAGTAGCTAATGAATAATCTGATTGTTGGAGAATCGAGAAAATATTCCCAGCTGCAAGCGTACTTTCAGTTTTCCTCAAATTCTGATATAATACACGGTCAAATGGGACAAAAAGTATCCTATGTCAGTCTCCTGCTTCTAAGCTACCTCCCTACAATTTTGAGCCAAATTCGTTCAGACGTTGTTTAGTTATAAATAGTGTAACTAACACGACTTCTTTTATATATATATAGATTAAATTTCAACGCAAAGTTCTTTAAATGGATTTTGGTAATCTAAATATCCTGGAAACTATTGTTGCTATGTTGAAGAAACTGCTTCTTAGCACGGCTATTGTAATTCAAGAAATTTTAATTGGGCCTTTGTATTGTGGGCTTGACGTGCCTGGCCTAAGTGTTTTCATTATTATATATTAATTTTCATTATAATTCCATTAACTGGATTCAAATTCAAATATAAATTTAAGGTACTTTGGTCATCAGTCGCTAGGCTTACAACCTACTTACACTAACATAAAATAACTTATGCCAGAGGGAGGACTCGAACCCCCTACGGCGAGCAATCGCGGGCTCCACTACAAGTAGTTTTAGAACGCTCGGCCAGTCCTCCACGGTTTAAATTGACTGTTGTAAACTAATACTCTTGATCTAATTACACTATTTCTGAAGTAATTGCCTCTTAAGGAGGCTATTGTAATTTACGAAATTTTAACCGGGTGTAGTATGCGCGTGTTGTACCTGGCCTAAGTCCTTTTATTATTATACATTCAATTTCAGCAGAAACTCCTTTATATGAATTACTGTAATTTAAAGTCTTTAAATTATTATTCTTATTAATGAAGTAATTGCTTGTTAATAAAGTTATTGTAATTCGAGGAAATTTAATCACCTTTTAAAAACAAAGTGGAATTGTGTAAACGGGGAAATGACAAATATGGTTGGTATCTCTTCCGAGCGATTGCGCTATGCTGTTGAGAGATCCGTTTATTTATCCTCCCTTGTACCTTACAATTAGTACGCGTTAGTTGCATAGTGGTGGAGTGTCAGACTACAAATCCAAAGGTCGCGGGTTCAAACCCCGCCAAGTCCTTGGAATTTTATCTGTCATTTTCAACTTCTCTCACCTCTGGCAGTATTGTTCATGTGAAAAATACCGAGTAGCACCGTGGTTCTGAACCCACGTTAAACTGTAGGTCCCCCTATAACTGGCTGGGTAAGTCAGTTCGAAGGTCGGAGGAAGGCAGCGGCATACCAACTCCAAACAGGACCATGCCTAGTAAAGCATTGTGGTGTTCAAACCAATCTTCGGATTGTTGACTGCTTTACCTTTTAGTTTACTATTTGAGTGCCATCAGCTTCAAGTTTCTAGTCGTAATAGTTGCCTAATTGCGTTAACGTAGTGTTTTATCTCTAAATGTGTATATTGTGAGCGCATAAATGATTGAATTGAGTCAATAATCACGAAAGGGGTAGCTCAGTCGGTAGAGCGCTTGCCCGCGAAAGGCAAAGGTCATATGTTCGAGTCCAGGTTCCGGCACACAATTTTGATCTGCCAGAAAGTTTCATATTAGCGCACACTCCGCTGCAGAGTGAAAGTTTCATTCTGATCACGTGAAATTTTAAATTTTAATAGCCCTTGCAAGCCGTCGTATAGGTGAAAAGTCCAGGACACAGAAAATCGGATGTAGTGACGCAGAATTCCGTAGCACAACGTAGAGATGTTTGGTGGCGCTCTGGAGACGTCATGAACGCAGCTGTTCGGCACATGTGGAGGCAGAAGCACGCACGCGGCACGAGTCGGTGTGTGTGTCTGCTTGGGGCGGCACTTAGCGGAGGTGGCTGCCGAAGGCGCGGGATCGATGGGCAGCACGCTCAGCTGTGGCAGGGGCGACGCCTGCTAGGGCCACAGCAAGTGAGCATCGCCACCACCCTGCTGACACTCGTCACCAGCACGTCGCCACACCTTCATGTAGTTCTGACACTAGACCATCCAATGGGGGCGCTGCTCTTCCCCGTCGGAGGTCTGTGACTGGCCGGAAGACTTCCTAAGTAATAAAAATGTTCAAATGTTTGTTAAGCTTAAGGGACTTAACTACGGGGTCATCAGTCCCTAAACTTACAAACTACTTATCAACTACCTACAACTAAGGACGGCACAAATATCCATGCTCGAGGGGGGATTCGAACCCCCGACCGTAGTGGCCGTGCAGACCGTGACTGAAGCGCCTCAGTCCCCTCGGCCACCGCGGCCGGCTCCTAAGTAATAGAACGCAGTACGTTGTTCTCGACGGCGAGTGTTCATCAGAGACGAGTGTATCGTCACGCGTGCCTCGGGGAAGTGCGATACGGCCGCTATTATTTTCTCTCTATATAAATGATCTGATGAACAGAGTAACTTGTAATTTGTGGCTGTTTCCTGATGATGCTGTGATCTATGGAAAGTTGTCATCTTTGACTGTAATAGCATACAGGATGACTTAGTGTGAAGGATGGCAGCTAGCTCTAACTGCACAAAAATCTAAGGTGATGAGCATGAATAGGAAGAACAATCCCACAATGTTCGAATACAGCATTATTAGTGAGCTTCTTGATGCAGTCGCGTCGTTCAAATATCTAGGAGTAACATTGTAGACCGATATGAAATGGAACGAACATGTAAGGACCATTGTGAGTAAGGCGGACAGCCGACTTCGGTTTATTGGGATAATTTTGGGAAGATGTACTTCATCTGTAAAGGAGACCGCGTATAAAACGCTTGTATGATCATGTCTTGAGGACTGCTCAAGTATTTGGGACCTGCAGCAGATCAATAAAAAGAATGACATGGAAGTAGTTCAAAGGCGAGCAGCTAGGTTCGTTACTGGTAGGTTCGACCAATTTTATATCTGAGTGATCCACAGTGAAGCATGGACGGGTTTACGCAGTACATCACAAATATCTGAAAAGACAGACACCTCGGAATCATGTAGTTTAATCTGAGTAAAATCTGTTCCAGTCCATGAGGCATGAGGCCGCCTGATATATAATTTTCGACAAGTTTAATTTCAATAAAAGCTCTTTTCCGATAGATTTGGGGAACTATTGCAATGTTTTTCAAGTTTACGGGGAATATCATGTAGAATGTAGCGAAGGTCACATATCCACACTGAATTAAAGTTTGTGACGTGGAGGGAAGTTCAAATGTTCAAATGTTTGTATAGCTTACGGGATGGGAGGGAAGTCGTACTTAGACTATTCCGATGCACCTTAACTGTTAGTGATTTGGTGGTCTAACGGTAAAACGTCTGCCTAGTAAGCATCGAAGTCCAGGTTCGATTCCCGGCCGCATCACAAGTTTTAATTCATTGCTTCTCCTTTATCTATAATGTCTTGGACATATTCGAAACGAAAAACAGTCTCAGGGTTACTGAATTTATATTTAAATTGATATTTATTACTCAAACTAACGTACTCTGAGGACACTGTACGCAAATACATATGTTTGAGGGAGGACTCGACCCTCCGACGGCACTTTATTAATTAAGAGAGAACACAAGAAACAAATCTGCAAGACCGTCGGGTCTGCTGCTTGCAGTACGACCTCGCGATATTCCATGAAAACAAGTCCTTCCAACCGGACGTGGCAGTGGGAGCACTTTTTCGCAGCGACATCTCTGAGTACTCTGAGCGACGATTGATGGCACGGGAATCTGGGCGCCGGTATTGGCCCTGCAAGGTAAATGCGGGAGAAAGCCACCCGGGGCGCAGATTAGCGGGGGAGGGCGCGCTTTTAGGGGGCGAGAACGCTTTCAGCAGGGGAGCGAGCGCGAAGCCCTCAGGGGCCGTAATGGCAGCCGAGCTGAGCCGAGCCGCACCTGTCAGCGGCCGAACGCCTTGATGGATGGGGCCAGCCCGCGCGCACCTGTGGCCCTACATTTCTTTGCCGCGCTTTTTATTACCGCGCTAAATTACGCTGACGGCAACGGCACGGGGTCACGTTCAACACACCAGGCTCAACAAAATCAGTACTCCTGGAAAGACGACTTCGATAAAGATCTGATAACGGCAGACACCACCAGGGGAATACTATAGTCGGCGCCATGTAGGAAGGCGCTTCAGCGCATAGAGGCGGAGCGAGGAGGGGAGGAGCTACGACCGAGCGCCAACAGTAGAGCCTGCGGGAGAAACACTGCGTTACTCGCGGCCAGCCATACGCCTAGAGAATGAACGTTATTGGCTGCCAGTGGGGTAATGGGGGGGGGGGGGGATGCGCAGAACGGCTGAAAACTGGGCCGCCTTCGTAGCTGATGCGGACTACAGACGTTCTGATAATGGTTCTCCAGTGTCACTCACCAACAGATAGCTTAGTGATGTATCTACCATAGCGCCCTCCAGGGGGCTCACGGTTCTTTCGTATCTGCGTGGCGAGCACGGGGACCAGAGCTAATGCAGTCTTCCTTCCTTCTTTACTTCCCGGACTGCATTTCCTTTTCCCCCCTTTCCTCATTTCCTATCCACACTCCTTTCCCTCCCCACCGGGGGACTGATAACCTCAGTAGTTTATTGTAAAATGTAAACTTTCACGGCCGGAATGGTCAAAATTACTACAAAATTCCGGGCCATTATGCCGCGGTCTTGTGGATTTATTATGGAATCTCAACGTTTCGTCCCCGCCTGCGGAGGACATTTTCAAGGGGGATCATGGCACTTTCGAATGGATACATCTACATCAACATGGGATACTCTGCAAATCACATTTGAGTGCCTGGCAGAGTGTTCATAGAACCACCGTTATACTATTTTATCCCCTATTCCATTCTCGAATAGCGCGCGGGAAAAATGAACACCTGAATCCTTCTGTTCGGACTCTTGATTTCTCGTATTTTATTCTGATGATCATTTCTACCTATGTAAGTGGGAGTCAACAATATATTTTCTAGCATTCGGAGGAGAATGTTGGCGATTTGAGTTTCGTAAGTAGCCCACGCCGCAGAGATAAGCGCCGTTGTTGTAGTGATTCCCATCCCAGATCCTGTATCATTTCCATAACGCTGCCTCCCCTGTATCGTGACAATACGAAACTAGCTGCCATTCTTTGGACTCTTTCGATGTCCTTCGTCAAACCCACCTGATAAGGATCCCACACTGGGCAGCAATACTCCAAAAATGGACGGTCAAGCGTAGTGTATGCAGTTTCTTTTGTAGTTCTGTTGGATGTTTTAAGGGTTCTGCCAATAAAACGCAGTCTCTGGTACGCCTTTCCCACGGCATTATCTACGTGTTCTTTCCCATTTAAGTCCAAAGTAATAGTAATACCTAGGTATTTTGTGGAGTTTACGGCCTTCACTTTTGATTGATTTATCTTGTAAACAAAGTTTAACGGATTTCTTTTCGTACTCATGTGGACAACTTCACACTTCTCATTATTTAGAGTCAATTGGCAATTTTTACACCATACTGATATACCACGAAAGACTGTACAGAGAGGTTATAGAAATTGTAAAACACCCCAATAATTACAATGGAGGAGGGCGTGAAACTAAATGAAATCTGGATTCCGGTTTTGAAGAAGAAATGTAACAGTCTTCCACCAAGGGAAGATATTAACGGACGGCGGCAATCGGCAACGGCGAATTGTGCGCGCATGTCAAAAACATCTGACGTCACACCTCTGCGCGCGAGCCCTCGTAAACGGAGTTTGGCTACAGTCACTAGCGAGCCAGGGTGTGCATCGGACATTCAAAAGTGCCACGATGCCCCTTGAAAATGTCCTCCGCTGTCGGGGACGAAATGTTGGGTTTCGATAATAAATCCACAAGACCACGGTATAATAGGCCGGAAATTTTTCGTAATTTTAGCAGTAGTTTAGTCTCCACAGCGCCCCTGTGTGCACCCTAGCCGCGATTGTACGCCTGTGCCTAATCAATAGACAGCCGCGGCGGAATGGCCGAGCGCTCTAGGCGTCAGGCTGAAGAGCGTGCTGTTGATCCCCGTCGGAGGGTCGAGTTCTCCATCGTGCATGAGAGAGTGTATTGTCCTTAGGTTACTTTAAGTAGTTTCTAAGCCTAAGGACTGATAACCGCAATATTTAAGTGCCAGAGATTTATGAACATTAGAATTTGAACTAACAGATAAAAGTAGCGAAAATCCAGAGAGGTTACAAGCAAGGAGCAGGTACTAACAATCGGAAACATTACTAGAGCTGAAACTTTCTGGCAGATTAAAATTGTGTGCCGGAACCGGGACTCGAACCTGGGACCTTTGCCTTTCGCGGGCAAGCGCTCTACCACTGAGCTACCCCGACACGACTCACGATGCCGCCTCACAACTTTACTTCCGCCAGTACCTCGCCTCCTACTTTCCGCGAAAGGCAAAGGTCCCAGGTTCGAGTCCCGGTTCCGGCACACAATTTTAATCTGCCAGGGAGTTTAATAACAGCGCAGACTCCGCTGCAGAGTGAAAGTTTCATTCTCATTACTAGAGCTGTTTTTAAGACCTCGACGTGCCATGCGTCGTTAAATAGCGACACCGTACCAAAGACGACAAAGGTTTGTGCCGTGTAGAGCCGGAATCAAGAAAACATTCGGCGGAATCCTGTGGTTGGTTGTGGTGGTAATATCGATGCCAACGTCTTTGTAGGCAACCTGGTCACATAAAGCTCCTACCACATCTATATCTATTTATGTACTATCAAAATCAAATTTGAGAGCCTGACAAAAGATTCATCGAAACACTTTCATAATATTTCTCTACCGCTCCATTCTATAATAGCACGAGAGAAAGAGGAACACCTAAATAGTTCCGTAGAAGATCTGATTTCTCTTATTTCATTATTATCACAATGTCTCCATATGTACGTCGATGCTAACAAAATATGTTTGCATTCGGTGGAGAGTGTTGTGGAAGGAAATTTTCCAAATCTCGCCGCAACATATAACGCTATCTTTTAATGATTTCCACACGAAATTGTGCATCATTTCTATCCTCTATATCGCGATGATACGAAGCGAGCTGCCTTCTCTAAACTTTCTCTAAATCGTCTGTCAGCACCATTTCGTGCGGATACTACAATGTGTAGCAATACTCCAAAATAAGACACACAAGTGTAGGGTAAGCTGTCTCTTTAGTAGCACTGTTGCATCTTCTAGGTGTTCTGCCACTGAAACGTAGCCTTTAGTTTGCCTTCCCTACAATTTTTCTGTGTGATATATGGATCAATTCACATTTTTCATTATTTGGGATCACTTGCCAATTTTTGCACCATGCAGAAATCTAAATTATTTTGCAGCTGCTTCTAATCTTCTGGTGACTCTACTAACCGAAACAAAAGCATCATCCGTGAACAGTCTGAGATCTGTGTCTCGTAAATCTATTACAAAGATTGGGAACGGTAGGAGCCCTATAACAGTTCCCTGTGGGAATGCCAGATATCACTTCTTTTTTACTCGATGACTTTCCGTCAATTACAACGTACTAAGACGTTTCTGACAGGAAATCGCAAATAAAATAGCACAACTATGTTGATATTCCATAGGCACGCAATTTGATTAGAAAACGCTTGTGAGGTGCAGTGTCAAAATCCTTCAGAAAATCCAGAAATATTTAAAATGATTTAAGATCCCTTGTCAATAGCACTTATCACCCCCATGTGAGCAAAGAGCTAGCTGTGTTTGACACGAACGGTAATTTCTGAATCCTTGTTGAATATGGGTGAATAGGTCGTTCTCTTCGAGGTAGATCATAATATTTGAGGAAAGTATATGTTCTAAAATCCTGCTGCAAACCGAAATCAGTGATAAAGGCCTGTAATTTTGCGGGTCAGTTCTATTGCCTTTCTTGAATATTGGGGTGACTAGTGCAACTTTCCAATATTTGGGTACACATCTTTCGCTGAGCGAGCGGTGGTATATGATAACTAGGTAGGGAAGTAGAAACATACTCTGATAGGAACCTAATTGGTATACAATCTGGACCCGAAGACTTGGTTTTATTTAGTGATTTAAGTTGCTTTACTACTCAAAGGATATCTCCTAAATTACGCATGCTAGCAGATAATTTTGATTCAAATTCTGGGGTATTTGTTTGTTTCTATTTGGAGAAGGATTTTCGGAAAGCTGTGTTTAGCAATTCTGGTTTAGCGGCACTGTCATCAGTTGCATGACCACTGCTATTGCGTAGTGAAGGTATTGTTTTGCTGCGAGTGTACTTTACATTTGTCCTGAATTTCTTAGGATTTTCTACTAAATTACGAGACAGTTTCGTTGTGGAAACAATTACAACGATCTGGTATTGGAATCCGCAACAAATTTAATTTCCGTAAAAGACTTTCAGTCTTGGGGATTTTGTGTCAAGTTTGAATTTGCCCTGCTGTTTCCTCTGCTTCTCCCAGAGGGATCTAACCTGCTTTGTGTACCAGGAGGGGTCAACCCGTTCTTTTGTCAATCATGGTGTGGGGAAATAATTCATATGCCAACAATAATTATTTGGTAACCGTTCAATATAGATTGAATGCTCTGCAGTATGTGACAACAATTGTAAACCCCACTGACTCAGCATTCATTACAGAAGGTACTAAATGAGATATTTCAGCAGGATAATGAGAGAAGCAATACCGTATTTCGACCAGAAACGTCTACGGAGCGTATGGATCATCGACAGGCCTGCTAAGTTCTTACTAGTGGTATCCAAGCCATGGGGATATACTTTCCGTCATGAAGAGGAATGTTGATTATTACGATTAATTAATTGCTTGCTGCCGGAAAAATATGCTCAAATCATTGCTTCACTGACGCCAAGGCCCCCATATGACTTAAGTTACGAACTTTGAATGCGGGCCAATGGTTGGTTTTCCACAGTATTTTTCGGCCATGCGATAAATTCTAGGCGGGCGTTTAGCACCTGCACCTGTTTGTCTTGCACCCAGGAAACGGGTAGACGATCTATAAAGTCAGAAAAGGCGGCAAAAACGCAGCTGCAGTGCAGCTCCTCGCCGCCTTTCCACGCGCGTGCAGCGTTGTGGTTCTCGGCAAACAAAAGGAACTCTTCAAGTTAAGCGAGCGCAAGTAAGTTTGGAGGCGCACTTTAGCCGCTCCGTGTTCGTTAGCGAGTTCGCCAAGTTTGCATTTAACGTCAGGAGTAAGTAAACCGCGGCCGCTTCAGCTATACCGAGGCAAGAATAATGCTTAAATTTCAACGGGAATTTAACTGAAACGTCTCTGCAGCGTATACTTTCTACGAAGAGCAATATTTTGGTCTGTGACAAAGTTTAAAACACCGATTTTGTAACTTTCTAAGATCTACAAATGTACCTAATAGTGCCTATGCACGAATTTTTGGCGCTAAATCTTTCCATAAAAACTGTATATTAAATACAAACGCAATCGAAATGTAATTTATTTACATTCATTCTGAATGGTGGCGAACTGATGTAGGTAGCGTCAGATACCAGATAAAAGTGCATCACTGACATGAAACCAGAAAAAAAGGCAGTACAGTGCTTTAAAAAGAATGGGAAAGATAATTGGAAATGAATAATATGAAGAGAAGAAGCATCAGTTTAAAGGTAAAGGTTTTCGTATTCACGAAAGAAGAATTGTTAAACATGGAACAAATATCAGAAGTGTGGAGAAAAGGACGATCAACGTGAACAAGATACCGCGAACCACGTTTCTTAAAGTTATTCGTCCTAAGAATATACAGGGCTGTTAAACGTCTGCACCGAAGACGGAATGACATGAAAACCATAGTCCCTCAGCTTTTCAATCCAGTTTAATACATTTGAATGATCATACGCAATTTCTTAGGCACACACAGCATCTTTTGTCCAAGGCGAAAGAATCATTCACGGTAATTAAATTCCGGATAAAGTAGGTAAATGTATCGATCTCTTTCAAATAAAGCTATCGCAAAGTATATAAAATGTTCAAATGGTCGTAAGTCTTATGGGACATAAATGCGGAGTCATCAGTCCCAAAACTTACAAACTTCTTATGAACTACCTTATACTAAAGACGGCACAAACATCCATGCCCGAGGGGGGATTCGAACCCCCGACGGGGTACGGCCTCGCGAATCGTAGCATAGCGCCTCAATGCGCACGGCCGCTCCGCCGAGGCCGCAAAGTATAGCGCCTTATTATTAAACACAGATACAGAAATGGAAAACATAGCAGTGAACGATATAGTGTAGAAATTTGAAAAAAAAATCTAAGGCTTACGTAATTGTGCGTTTAAACAGTGTTAAATGCAGAGCTTTTCAGTCGCAAGTCGGTCCACAGTAGTAAGAAAAGTGCCTACATGTTCTGTCAGCGTTTCATTGACCGAAAACTGGAAGATTAGAAGCTGAACAAGAATGGAGTGGCGATGAAGAAACTAATGATATTGTATGTACATAACAATATGTCATTGTGATACTACAACTGCGGGGACGGGGTGAAAGAAAACCGGCATACAATAACCGTTTTTTTTTTTTAGTTCAAACCAATGGTAAGGATGACAAAAATACATATGAAGTACTTAGAAAACACACTAATAACGTTTTTTTTTTAATTTTATAATTTTATAACTTACGCACCAGCATTGTGTAGTGCCAGTGGCGGACTAAGGCTGTCTGAGGCCCGGGGCAGCGGCAAAACAAAATGAAATACATGTATTACTATATAAATAGTAATTTTTGAAATTTGGAGGCCCCTTCCAGCACGAGAGGCACGGGGCAGTCTAATTATTATTTAAAAAAAAATTAGCTTTCAAGATTTGGGCCGGCCGCGGTGGCCGAGGGGACTGAGGCGCTTCAGTCACGGTCTGCACGGCCACTACGGTCGGGGGTTCGAATCCACCCTCGGGCATGGATTTTGTGCTGTCCTAGTTCGTAAGTAGTTTGTAAGTATAGGGACTGATGACCCCGTAGTTAAGTCCCATAAGACTTACAAACATTTGAACATTTTCGAGATTTGGAGGCTCCAGTACGAGAGGCCAAGGTTGCTTAACATAGTGCTTTGAGTTCCCGTCAGAAACGCTGGCACAGACTGGATTGTAGACCTGATGCGGAAAAATGAAGAAATTTCCAGTTTCATTATTGATAAGAGTAACCTGAAGTCAGCTGTGGAAGAAAAGAAAAAGTATACCAGAAAAGACCGACTCTGCATTTCAACACGACTATTGCCATTGCGATATATTACACAATTAGTTCAAATGACAATGACTAGTGGCGAAATTAGGAAACTGAAGCATCTCAGTTAGTTCATTAACAGAAGACAGGAAACTAAAAAAAGTCAAAAACAGAGACGTACAAGCGGTTGTTGTTGTAGGACGAGGAAAGATCAAAAGCAAAATCTAAATATCGTATATACCAATGTAACGGTAGAAAGAGTTAGAAAGAAATTAAGAAGTAAGACAGAAAGACAGTGAGAGAAAGATTATTACAGTAGTATGAAAAGATCCTATTAACGGGAACGGAAGAATAACAATAAAAAAAAAGAATAAGCTCCAACTTCAAGAGCAAGCCCCGGGAGAAAGGAGGCCATTATACGTGACCTTTTTCCTTCACGATTCAGACGTGCTGCATTTGAATATCATATGCATTCCTTGTTCTATGCGGCTTGTTTAGGAAGACAATGGTATTCTCAGTGCAGAGACAGTGCTTTGTTTCGCTCCTCACGGGCTACACGAAGTAGCGAGCTTCAAACGGCAGAATACATGTTTGCTGACGATGTAATTTGTAAGGTGGGAACTGAAAAACGTTCATTCAAAAAATCTGTCCATTTTTCTGTCTATTTAAATCTGCTGGATTATTCGGCGCATACTGCTTTGTTACATTCACACAGGGTAAAAAAAAAAGTAATTTTACGGCTGGTTGTCATCAGGTGAAGAATGCGACTGCTTTCAAAGCATTAACACACACACAGTTTAAATTTAAATATTGTTGCTCTGCTCGTTATTCAAACGATATCAGCTGCTTGAAAGAAACACTGTCACTGACGTCATTGGTGCTTTGTTACAAACTGCAGGTTTTATGACATTGTACATGTGTAATCCGTACAAAGTATACAGTTATGACGCGTGTAAGTAATTCATTTTACATTCCTAATTACTTTTAATACGCTTAGATCTTTATCTTCTGGGAAGACCCTTGACTGTCTTCTAGTATGAGACAGTCTTGAAATTTGGCTGAAACGTGCCGACAACTTACCTTCGGGCGGAAAATGTCGACACTTGCGAAACAAAAGGCCAAAGCTCAGAATTTAATGTAAGGTTTAAGGTAGATTAATGATGTCGCATTGGCACAAAATTTCACTACAATTTTGGCCAACTCCATCGCTGACGTAGCTGTCTTCGCTCCCCCCCTCCCTCTTACCAAAATAACACTCCGTTCAAGAACTGTGATTTGGACAATAGAACGGCGTCGCCCAGAGCTAAAATCAAGAGGATTTTATTTTTTATATTTTTTAAAGGGAGGCCGAGGTAAACAATTCAGACTCTGTGCCACACAGAATCAACATGAAACTGTGTCGGGGGCAGAGATGGGCACCGTTAATCAAAAATTTAGCTTCGCTAATTATTAATCCGTTACTGAAAAAGTTAACTTCGTTAAAAGTTAAAGCGTTACTTTACGGACAATTTAACGAAAGTTAACGTCAATTGTTAACTCGTAAAAGTAATGTGCATTCGTGAAACTCGCCTTCAGTCTCCAAATTTATATATTTGCGATTGTTGTATTATTGAAGTGAGAAATTAAATAAAACGTATTGCCCTATATGATATATAAAAAAGGTTTTCGTTGGATAACTTTAAATAGGATTTGGAGTAGAAATAAAAACTAGTGTTACTCGGACACTCTATCCTGGCTCTCCGCTGCGAGCGTAAAAAAATGAGGACTAATCACATATCAAGTTGTAAAGTTGCAAATCCGCCTTCCCTAGAGTCGTTCGCTTTGGCGGAAAAGTGTTATGTTCTGTGAGATGATTAGTCTTCTCGTACATAATGAAGACTTTGTCATTTGTTTATGCTCGCGGCCGGCCGTCAGGACATAGTGTCATAGTAATACATAAAGCTTAGTTTGTATTAATAATAATAATCATAATAATAATTGAGCAATAAAATAAAATTTACGGGGGACTCAAAATATGTAACTTTACTGAATATCATTTGACATAAGGTACATATTGCCTTTAAGAAACATTAACATATTAAAATACTCGTCTAACTGTTAGGCATGTTTGGGAGTCAAAATATCTTTTCCCCGTACGAAGAAGGCATTCTACTGCAACACTTGAAGCTGTAGAGGTAATATATTTTATTAAAACATCTATTAAAATACTTTCGCAAGAAATACAATGTCGTTAAATGAATACTTTTATTTCATGTCCAGCCATTAGACTCTGTGCTTAACTTGTTAAACATATTTGGCCTGTGGTATCCTTAGAATGAATGACAAAACTAAAAAGAAAATCCTGCACAGAAGGTACGTTACAAATAAAAAATGAAACGCATCTGATTTAAAATATTTATTTAATTGCAGTCAGCATAAAACGAGGAAACTAATATAATTAAAATTATACGCTAATATCCTGATTAGGTGTCTCAGCCATATCACGATTTTCGCAGTCTCCTTATCGATTGTTTCGCGGTATGCAATTTAAATTTGTTCCTGTCAGCTGTAACAAAGTTGAATGAGAAGACTGTAATGAAAATCAACTTTTTCTGCTTTCCTGTCCCCATTCACCGCTAATATCTACGGCGAGCAGATACTCCACAAGTTAGAACTTAAAAATACCTATTTGTTTAGTACTTCGTCGCTGAACGTACTATTAATCATCAGGGACATAAGACAAACATTTATTTTGGTTGAAACGTTCTCGTTCGCCATTGTTATCGCTAATGGAAACAGAAGTGGGTACAAAAATAACGGATTAACGAACTTAGGACAAGTTAACCGAAGTTACAGAGTCCGTTAATGTTTTTTTGGATTAAGTTAAAAGTTAATCCGTTACTCAAAAAGTTAACTTCGTTAATTAACGGATTAATGGAGTTGTGTCCAGCTCTGGTCGGGGGAGGAACACATTGTCACAGGAACGACCTCTTCCCTTGCGGCGTTCACGCCCACAACATTTCGCAGTCGAAAACTACAGTCCTACTACAGCACTTGGACATGTTGCAGCATTGGCTGATGCCTGAAATGCAATCGAACTTCCCGTTCTTCTTTCAGCAGGATGGGGCTGCACTTCATTTTCATCGTGAAGCCCGTGGGTACCTGAAACGGCGCTGCCGCATCGATAGATCGGCCGTGCTGCAGAAGGGAACGGTTGTTTAATGAAATGGTCTCCCCGATATCACACCGTGTGACTTTCTTCTGTGGGGACACAGTAAAGATCTGGATTCTTGAAGAACTGAACGGCTTGATCGCAAATAATATTATTACAATGACGCGTTTCGCTCGGTTAGGGCATCTTCAGATATCTGACAAAGAAGAAAATATTGATGCAGAACTTACAATATATACATGACATTATTTCGAAATTTTTTAGCTTCAAGGCAATGTGAAACTGTTTTAAGAAATTGTGATAATGTACGGTACTAATGTTTTATATACTCTGTGGTGGAGGTTGTTTAGATTAAATTGCGGTCATAGAGTATCTTACAGAGACAATAGTATGTATACCATGTTACCGGCTATTAATGGTTTACATATTATTGTCTGGGAAGCCGAGGCGGAGCGGCCGAGCGCATTGAGGCTCTACGCTACAATACACGATTTTCCCAAAAAATATGTTTTCTTCTTATTGTATTGGTGTGGTGTCTATTCTTTCGGACGTCCGAAAGAACAGATACCACACCTGCTTCGCACCCAAATTGCATTTGGAAATGATAGGTAAAGGAAGGGAAGGAAGAACGATAGGAAAGAAAGGATTGACAGTGGCCGCATTTGGGCATTGAAATTAAGCAATGGTGACAAGTGAAAACGTGAGCAGGACCGGGAATCAAACCCGGGTCTCCCGCTTCTGGCCAGCGGGACGTCCGAAAGAACAGACACCACACCAATACAAGTATTTATACGCGACGGTGGCGTTTGCTTCACCTATTTCACCGCACATGCGGTAATACGTCAGACCTCGCACGGGAATCCGTAATGGCGAGTGTAAGAGGGCATGGACGATAGGGGCGCTACAAACATAGCGTGCGACTTGTGAGAATTTGAGACGGACGGGAGGCGAGCACGGGTGGCCAAGTGTTTAAGGCGACCGCTGGACCGAAGCGGGAGACCCGGGTTCGATTCCCGGCCCGGCTCACACTTTCACTTGTCGCCATTGCTTAATTTCAATGCCCAAATTCGTCCACTGTCAATCCTTTCTTTCCTATCCTTCTTCCTTCCCTTCCTTTACCTATCATTTACAATTTTTTTCTTCTTTTCATTTCGTGTAGCCATAGAAATGCAAAGCAGTGTAATGAATTGACTGATGAATGTTATCGGTGTGTCTATCCTCGTAAGAAACTTTCCATTTACTTTCCCATTCTTTATTCTTTTGATATCAGACTGAGCCACACAGAAACCTGACCAGGTTTGACAGTATAGAAAACACCACTTAAAATCCGAAAACGGCGCGAGTTGTGTACTACTTGACACAATGACGTCGATTAAATCACTACGTGTAGTGCTTCAAACGAATAAGAAACGGAACGAACATGGAGGGAAGGCGAATGGCTGGTTTCAGTTCCTTGTAAGAGTTTTAGAAAAATGTGATTTACCTGTGAAGGAGACCGCGTATATAAAAGTTGAGAATCGCCCCCTGTGACTGCATGGTACGATTAAAGGAAGATGAAGGAATTACGAGGCAGGCTCCATCAAGATGCGAGTATTAAGGAGTTGCTTCGAGGACTGATATGGGACTCCCTGAAGGAAAGAAGAAGCAAATTCAGAGTATCGGCATTTGTAGCAGACTGCAGGACGATTTCACGGCGGCCATTGTACGTTAAGCGCATAGACGACAAAAGAAAAGAGAAATCAGGGCTCTCTCGAAGGCATATAAGCAGTCTTTTTCCTTCACTCCATTTGCGAGTTGGGTAGGGAAGGAGGTTATTACCAGTGGCAGTAAATACCCTTCACCACGCACCGACGGTGCAAAATACAAATGTAGGATTGAGAATAAAAACCGCTAACAGTCACATTATAGATCATATTATTTATTTATGACACGACCGGTTTAGGGCTTGTGCCCATCTTCAGGTGCTTAAACATTCAGAATTTTACACGTGTAGAATGTTGGTGGAGTTCACTGTTTGAAAACAAATTGTTTGGTTTTGATAATAGTGAAAGCAACTGCAGGTGGCGAGATGACATGAACAAAAACACTATTTAATTACATTTAATTTTGTATCCAAATCTCTATTGTCCATGTGACGCATATTTTACAAAATTTTGCGAACACACTTTCGTTTGTTAACCTCCTTAAGTTTACTAATGACTTTCCATTTTATGGAATTTATCACAAACACTGCATATAAATGTGAACTTACACTATAGACTTTGTTTACATTTGGATACAGAATTTCTGGTCATAGAGCTTATATATGTTTAAGCACTTGAAGAAGGGCACAAGCCGGCAACCGGTTCGTGTCAGGTTGGCCGCGGTGGCCGAGGGGACTGAGGCGCTTCAGTCATGGTCTGCACGGCCACTACGGTCGGGGGTTCGAATCCCCCCTCGGGCATGGATATTTGTACCGTCCTTAGTATTAGCTAGATCATAAGTAGTTTGTAAGTTTAGGGACTGATGACCCCGTAGTTAAGTCCCATAGACTCTACAAACATTTGAACATTTTGGTTCGTGTCATAAATACATAAGATCTTTAATGTGACTGAAGGCGGTTTTTATTCTCAACTCTATATTAGGAAAAGTCACGGAGTTCACACACATCCTCATGGATAAAACAAGCTTAGATATAAATGTACATGTATACTTAAGCGACCAGGTCATGCTATAAGTTATATATATGTCAGAAATCATGTTTATTGAGCTAACCTTGAAAAGGCAAAAAAATGTACAGAGGTTGTGCTTCGTGTGCTGACGAAGAGTGCTGCAGAGTGTGTTTGCTAACTGTCCCGCAACCGTTAATACGCCAGCGAGTACGCACCTGTGGTATGGGAAGCGCCACTTCCCTGTAATGTTTACTTTGTAACGAACAAGCAGAGACCACATGTACCTTACCGAATTATTCCTAAAGAACTTCCAAAATTTTGTCGAGGAAGTTAGAGTTCACTGCAAAGAGTAAATACAGCAAAACGTAGCTAAGTTAAGATATTGCGATCGATCCGGATAACAATATGACACTTTTAGTAGATCGTACTATGGAAGTCGCGGGTATACTATTTATTCGAATCCTGCCCTTGAGCATGGATATTTGTGCCGTCCTTAGTCTTAGGTAGTAAATAAGTAGTTTGTAAGCTTAGGGACTGATGACCCTGTAGCTAAGTTCAAAATGTTCAAATGTTTGTTAAGCTTATGGGACTTAACTACGGGGTCATCAGTCCCTAAACTTACAAACTACTTACGAACTAGGACGGCACAAATATCCATGCCCGAGGGGGGATTCGAGCCCCCGACCGTAGTGGCCGTGCAGACTGTGACTGAAGCGCCTCAGTCCCCTCGGCCACCGCGGCCGGCGTAAGCTCTTTGCTGTCCACATTCTGCGAGGTGGTGGTATAAGAGCAAAGTGACGAAAAAATTATCCACTACACACGGTCTGGAAAATGGGCACTTTAAGAGCTATGATCACTTGATCATAGAAAAGGCATCTTTCACAGCAGTGAAGACATGCAAGAGTCACTACTCTTATGGTACAGACGAGAGCATATTTAATAAAGGGTGAGTCGAAAGTCGCAGTACACCCTTTCATAATCTCAAATGTGTGGGTATGTGCTATATCTTTTACGATATGTATCGAACATGGGCGCCATCTGGAATCTAAGTCTATATATATAGAAAGGGAGTCATGTGAGATATCAAATAACGACAGTATATTCTGATAAATTCATTCCTCTAAACAGATTATACGTATCAGTTATAGTTTAAGAGATTACAATAATTTTTATTTGGAGGTACACACTGGGCTGTTCTCCATAAAGAACGGTGATTTAATGTGTTCAACATGTTGCCGCTTTTGCTCAACGCACATTTCAAGTCGTTGAATCCAATCGTCGTGCACCCGCAGAAGGATTTACGCAGAGATGCTGGCACACGCTTCTTCAATCCGTTGTTGTTTCTTATTTTCTCTGTAAATTAGATTTGTCTTCAATAGCCCTACAGATAAAAGTAAGGTGTGTGATCGGTGAACCACGTGGGCCAATCCAATGACCAGGAAATTGAGCATCTAACCACTAACGCATATTTAACACAGCGCGAGTCAAAAGTCGGAGTGCACCCTTTTATTTCAAAAGCTCTCCAAGCACTGGGAAACCTAAATATTCACAAATATGATGGTATGTGCTCCGTAAGCAGTGGGGCCACATTCTGATGAAAGTAAGAAGGAAAGCTGCTATCTACGTTCAGAACCAAGGGAAACACCACATACTGCAGCATTTCCAGGTAGCTCTGAACATTTGTGTTCTGGTCAATAAAATCACCCGAGTACCCCATATTCCACATCTTTATGTCTGCACCTACCTTTGAAGGTTCCATCCAATGTAGATTCTGGTCACCTCACTATCTGTTGTTGTGGCGGTTGACTCCATCACTGACAAAAAAGTCTGAACAAGATACCTTGTGCAAGAGAGAGATCTTGTAACTTCTCAACCAAAGCTACTACTTCGAATCTGTTTACAGGAATGAACCTGTCCGAAATTGCTGATCTTATATATCATACGATCCCTTTTCTGTAAAAAAAAAAAAAAAAAAAAAAAAAAAAAGAATAATTTGATTCAAGATGGCCAATTTCAAGATCCCCATGTTTGGTACCCATACGTTACCGGAATATTCAGGTTTTGCAGTCCCTGCAGTTTATTTTTAAATAAAAGAAGGTACTGCGGCTTTTGACCTTCCCTGAGAATTTTTCCCTTGGTATCTGCCACATCGGCATCTCTGAAGAGAACTTCCCGTTGACAGCGTGATAATCAGAGGCAGAGGCACGAACTCTTTTGTGTATGGATGGGGAAGGAAATCGACCGTGCAGAGTAAACATCCCGGCATTTGCCTGAAGCGATTCAGGGAATTCACGGAAAAGGTAAGCCGCGCGAAATAGCTGCGTGGTCTAATGCGTCATAATATGGACTGGGCGGCCGTTCGCGCCGGAGGTTTGAGTGTGTGTGTGTGTGTGTGTGTGTGTGTGTGTGTGTGTGTGTTGTCCTTAGTATAAGTTAGTGTTAAGTAGTTTGTAAGTCGAGGGACTGATGACCACAGCAGTTTGGTCCAACGGGGGTACAAACATTTGAACATTTGGAAAACCCAAATCTGGATGGCCAGCATCACAGTTAAAAATGTGCAGTGGAAGGAAAGAGGACTGAAGATTAGAATTTAACTTGTCGTCAACATCGTGGTCATTACAGACTGTGCTGTTGCTCGGATTGTTTGGGTAAGAATAGAGCTGTGTCATTTCAAAGGAAACAGCCCGGCATTTGCCTGGAGTGATTTAGGGCAAACCTGAAACTGGATGGTCGCCTCAACGGTTCTCCGTTTCGAGTAGGAGGGCGGTGTGAGAAGCCGCTTAGGCACGAGTGTGTTAGGACGAGCGGCAGAGGAGACCGGAACAAGGCGAGCGGAGCCGAGCGCAGCCGAAGCGGCCCTGGCCGGCGGCTGCCGGCATGGCGCGTGCGCCGTATTGATTGGCCAGCGCGCCTGATGACGGCCAGCCCGCCAAACAACAACAAACACCAGCAGCCGCCACCAGCGACTCCACACGGCGAAGCGTCCGGAGGCGCTGCCACAACACGCCACCGCCACCGCGACTCACAAATACAGTCCCCAAAGGGACCAATTACGAATAACGAAGCTTATTAGGTCATCGGGTCAGTTAAGCTTTCATGAGCAACTCATCAGCAAGAAGCAATTTTACTACGCTACTACGATGACAACTTTACCGAAATTTATTTGAGACGTTGCAGGTATGTTTTTTTTTCCCTTTCATGTGCTGCCCCCTCACCTTACCCCACCCCCACCAGTATATTTTGGCGCAGGGCGCCTGGTGCTTCACATGACTGGGGGTTCACTTCTTTGTGTGCCGTTTTGATAGTGGCGTCGATGTTTCGGCGCCCCCTTCCCCCACCCTAGGTCAAGCCTCTAAGTGTTTCTTCGTTTAGTAGTCGATGTTTAAAAATATGTTTGTTTTAATAATTAAATTTAATTCAAATGTTTCCAATGTTTGTATAGCTTATGCGACTCAACTACGGGGTCATCAGTCCCTAAACTTACAAACTACTTACGAACTAGGAGAGCACTAAGGACAGCATAAATATCCATACCCCAGGGGGGATTCGAAACCCCGACCGTAGTGGCCGTGCAGACCGCGACTGGAGCGCATCAGTTCCCTCGGCCACCGCGGCCGGCTAAATTTAATTACAATAGTACGCAGTCAATGAAGTTTGTACAGCTTATGAGACTTAACTACGGGGTCATCAGTCCCTAAACTTACAAACTACTTATGAACTAAGTAATACTAAGGACGGCACAAATATCCATGCCCGACGGGGGATTCCAACCCCCGACCGCAGTGGGCGTGCAGACCGTGACTGGAGCGTCGCAGTTCCCTCGGCCACCGCGGCCGGCGAGTAAGCAGTCAAATTACAAATGAAATTAACTAAAATTTCAGGCAAATAGACGTGGTTTCTTAACAATTATAATTACTTTCGAATTAAGTAATTTGATAAATTAAAAAACATGAAAAGTGATATAAAATTGAGTTTGAGCGGGGATCGAAGCACTCTCTCTTCAGCGTTTGGCTTACAAAACTCGAACGCTAACGACTTGATCACCATGAAGTCTAACGTCCAGAATTTCTCTTGTCAGTGTGCACTATTGCACTGGTAATGGCGAAAGACATTTCGTTAAGACAGAAACATGGGGTCTGGCTCGAGGTTTGAATAAATGATTGCTGGACTTCAAATCCAAAGGTTAGGTGCTCTGTCCCCAGTCGGTGCTGATACCACTTTTTCTGTTATATATGGCTTCTTTGTCCTACGAGAGTTCTTAATTACTTGGAAAAACTCCAAGTTACACAGTGTTACGGGTTCCACATTTGATACGGTGAGTGGATACTTAGAACAAGTTTGAGAGACATCAGTGGCTTACAAGAGGCAACAGGACAATGCGCAGTAAGGCACAGCGGAGAGTTTTCTTTCTTGTCACTACATTCCAGTAAGGAGGATTATCTAAGGACGGAAGATAGCTTGGAGTTAACGTCCCGTCGACAGCGTGGTCATTAGAGACGCAGCTCACGCTTCGAGTGTTTGGGTGAGGATGTGAAAGGAATTCGGGCGTGCCCTTTGAAAGGAACCATCCCGGCTTTGCCTGGAACGATTTAGAGAAATCAGGAAAACCTAAATCTGGATGGATTTGAACCACCATCCTTCCGAATGCGAGTCGAGTGTGTTACCACTGCGCCGCCTCGCTAGGTTCTAGAAAGTTTAATGCGAGTCACTGGTTTTATTTTACTCTAATTGGCCAAACCCCAAAACTATTCCCTTGTTGTACATAGAGATTTGAATCTCGCTCACGGGCTATCACTGCACCTACTAAAGTCGGTTAGACACACTGATACTTGCTTTTGCTAAGCAATCTAGCCAGTTTTAACCACAAAACATTTTGGTAATGCAATAATGAAGTTGACTTTTTATGTTTCTTGGGCTCTTCGATATTGAGCTTGACAGAAACGGTGAACTTAGGTAATTACAGTACGACCCAGATAACTTATTCGTGGAGTGGGCTGCGGTGGAGACTTGTTCAGGGCAGCAGGAGTCGGGGATGCAGACTACGTGACGGATCAGGGTACTCCGCGTCAAAACGGATGAAATATGACAAATTTGCTTCTTATTTTTTAAATCATTAATAACTTCTGCCCGTTTCAATTACTGTACAACAACTTTTATGAATTTATTTCTTAATAATTACTAGTTTTCCAGTTCAAATTCGACGAAGTTTGCCTTACTTTCCGACACTGACAATTTGTTATCATGTCACGCAACAACCTTAGTTCGGATTTTAGTTAACTACGATTTATTTTGAAGCTGAGTGTATGTTGTTGATGGTGGTATATGCCAATAACAAAACAATAATTAGTCAATTTTATCCCACTTTTATCATATACTGAGCGTATACATAATTTTCATAAAGATCAAATGTTCAAATGTTTCTAAAGCTTATGGGACTTAACTGCGGGGCCATCAGTCCCTAAACTTACACAGTAATTTATGAACTAGCTTACACTAAGGACGTCACAAACATCCATGCCCGAGGGGGATTCGAACCCCCGACGGGGAATGGCCCCGCGCATCGCGACTCAGTGCGCTCGGCCGCTCCGCCGCCGCGTTCATAAAGATACAACCTACATAGGGAAGAAACTCTTTATTGCTCATTTCTTTAATGGTCCCCTTGTCGGAAACGCGAGAAAAAAGTAATGAAAGTGAGGCGACAGACAACGGCCACGCCCTGAGGAATACGTATTGCGTAATGTGGCTTACGCAAGCAGCGGGTTTTGTCGATTTACTTTACATTTTTCCTACAGCTGTCCAGCTACCAGCTGTCCAGTTACCATAAAATATTGACTAACATTGTTTCTAAATCAAATGCTGTACTATACTGATAACATTTATTTTGTTGAAAGATGTGTATTTTAGAAAGAAATATTAAACGTGATGAAAAATACATTAAATCTGAGTTCTAAAAAGTACCGCATAAAGGCAAGATTAGATCATTTAAAGCCGCACGGCAGTATCCCTCCTCGGGCATGGATATTTGTGCCGTCCTTAGCTATTTCATAAGTGGTTTGTAAGTTTAGGGACTGATGACCCCGTACTTAAGTCCCATAAGCTCCACAAACATTTGAACATTTGAAGTGAATCTTGGTGCAGTATCAAAGCTCGATACTACCCGTGAGTCGATAGCCAGGAAAGGAAACATCGCTGGCATGCGACTGGAGCGCCACCGCGCGTCCAACTGTGGGACGCCAGAAGCCAGTACCGGTCTCAGTATTCAGCCGGACTTCACTCAGCAACTAGTTCTAGCGTCTTCAACTTAGGAAATGATAGCCGGTGTCAATCGCCGAACTATTATTCTAGTTAGGCCTAGCCTCCACAGAAGAAACCTGGAAAAGATTCACACTCTGTGCTCATGAAAGATACGTATATTTTAACATCAATGCTGCATATAGTGTGTTACTAATAAATTAGTCATGTTGCAGAGTTCGGCTACTTCAATTTACGCCTCCCTACTCCATGCTACCCAGTGTACCAAACGTTGTGCCCTGTGCTTCGGCACATGACACAACAATTGGACCAAGGGAAAATCTGAACATCGAAAGATAGACGCGTTCGAGATGTGGTTTTACCGTATAATACTGAAGATAAGCTGGGTTGATAAAATAACAAACGAACAGGGTATGCAAAGAATTGGGGAGGGGTTGTCTCTGAAAAGAACTCTACGAAAAAGGTGTAGCGATTGGATTGGTCATGTCTTGAGGCATGAAGGATTGCTAACAATAATCTTGGAGGGAATGGTGGAGGGAGTGAACTGTATAGGAATATCCAGGCTGGAGTATATGAGACAAGTGATGGACGATATGAACTATAACAGCTACAGGGACATTAAATAAATGGCAACCAACAGGGCACTATGGAGAAATGCTGCAAACTAACCTACGGGTTGAAGAGAAAGAAGAAGTGGCAACGGGTGTGTGATATTTGATAAAACGCTTCAGTTGCAAGTGATAACAACAGTGATGCGGCTGCGATTTACAGACGCAGAAGAGCATATGCTCATTATCCACACATCCCTACGCCACGATGCGTCTTCGTGTCAGTATAATTTCGGTGGGTCGCCCCATCTACATCTACATGGGATACTCTGCAAATCACATTTAAGTGTGTGGCAGAGGGTTCATCGAACCACTATTATATTCTTTATCTCCCATTCCATTCTAGAATGGCGCGCGGGAAGAAGGAACACCTGAATCTCTCTGTTCGAGCTCTGATTTCTCATATTTTATTCTGATGGTCATTTTTACCTTTGTAAGTGCGATTCCACAATATATTTTCGCATTCGGAGGAGAATGTTGGCGATTGCAGTTTCGTAAGTAGCCCACGCCGCAGCGATAAGCGCCGTTGTTGTAATGATTCCCATCCCAGATCCTGTATCATTTCCGTAACGCTGTCTCCCCTGTATCGTGACAATACGAAACGAGCTGCCCTTCTTTGGACTCTTTCGATGTCCTCCGTCAAACCCACCTGATAAGGATCACACACTGGGCAGCAATACTCCAAAAATGGACGGACAAGCGTACTGTATGCAGTTTCTTTTGTAGTTCTGTTGCTTGTTTTAAGGGTTTTGCCAATAAAACGCAGTCTCTGGTTCGCCTTTCTCACGACATTATCTATGTGTTCTTTCCAATTTAAGTCTGAAGTAATAGGAATTCCTCGGTATGCAGTGGAGTTTACGGCCTTCACTTTTGACTGATTTATCTTGTAAAAGAAGTTTAACGGATTTCTTTTCGTACTCATGTGGACGACTTCACACTTCTCATTATTTAGAGTCAATTGCCAATTTTTACACCATACTGATATCTTATTCAGATCGTTCTGCAGTAGGTTTTGATCTTCAGATGATTTTACTAGACGGTAAATGACGGCGTCATCTGCAAACAACCTAAGAGAGCTACTTAGATTTTCCCCTAAATCGTTTATGTAAATAAGGAACAGCAGAGGACCAATAACACTACCCTGTGGAACACCCGATATCACTTCTGTTTTAGTCTATGCCTTACCATCGATTACTACGAACTGTATCCTCTCTGACAGGCAATCCCCTATCCAATCGCAAATTTGGGGCGATATACCATAACCACGGAATTTGATTAAAAGCCGTTTGAGAGGTACCACTTATAAACTAGCTACTACTAACGACGACAAAAATATCCATGCCCGAGGGGGGTTTCGAACCCCCGACGTAGTGGCCGTGAAATCCGTGACTGGCGCGCCGCAGCCCCTCGGCCGGCTTCAGTTGCAAGTGGTAGCAACAGTGATGCGGCTGCGATTTACAGACGCAAAAGAGCATGTGCTCATTACACACATCCCTACGCCACGATGCGTCGTCGTGCCAGTATAATTTCGGTGGGTCGCTCCAAAATGCGGGGAGGGCCCTGTTTGCCTTCGGTGACGCAGTTTGGCCGCCGGTTCCGCAGGGCAGTCTGACGTCACGGCCGGGATGCGCCGGCCGTTGCCGTGGCAACGCTTCCGAGGAAGCCTAGGCGGGGGCCGGAGCGGCCGCTGCCCGAAATAGCGGCCGGCGCCGCCAAATATTGGCGCGGCGGCAGCCTCTGACCCCAATCCAGCCGCGCCGGAAGCCAATCTCGCGCCCACCGCCTCCTCAGGTGACGCGCCCTATTGGCGGTGTGGACTCTGGTTCCCAGGAATGGCACTCTCAGATTGCACGACGACTCCCTGCCCCATCAAATAAACTACACTGGCCAAAACAACTAGTGGACCACTAGAGATATCTAGGTTCTGAAATGTTGCCATCGGCAGAATGAACTAAATTGGTTCGACACCTTCTGTCGATTCTACGAACTGGAGACAACATTACGGCAACCGAGATTGTTATTTTGTCAAGTAGGTTCAACCACTGATATCGTGTAAAAACACTAAGTATGACGCGTTTCAAGGGTCAAGCCCTCATCACCAGATAATCTGTACAACAATCTTAAAACAATAAAAATATAAAACTCAATGAAAGAAAACGTGGTTACTTCCCTTGTAACCGTGTCTACGAAGAAAGGTCCTCAGCATACTACGCTTCGTCAGAATTCAAACCGGACCCCAGCACTGGCGACGCATAACACAACCGAAATGCACGTAGTCAACAACAGGACTGGGGCGCACGTATGCATATGAAAACAAAGACCTCTAAATTGCAAAATGTTCAAATGTTTCTATAGCTTATGGGACTTAACTACCGGGTCATCAGTCCCTAAACTTACAAACTACTTATGAACTAGCTAAGACTAAGGATCCATGCCGTAGGATGGATCCACAAGATACATGGGTGCCTAAGGATCCATGCACAAATATCTATGCCCGAGGGGGGATTCGAACCACCGACCGTAGTGGCCGTGCAGACCGTGTGTGGAGCGCCTCAGTCCCCTTCGGCCACCGCGGCCGGCCCTCTAAATTGCAAAGATCATCCACAAGCTACTGGGTACATACAGGTGTCACGAAATCATTTGCACAATATGATAGAGGTTGAAATTTAAAAGAAACTACTTTTGTTATAACAGGTCCACAAACTGATTCACACAGCTTTTTTAATAACTTTGTGGACCTGTTATAACAAAAGTCGTTTATTTTAAAATTTCAACCTCTGTCATATTGTGCAAATGATTTCGTGACACCTGTATGAACCCAATAGCTTGGGGATGATGTTTTCAATTTAGAGGTCTTTGTTTTCATTTGCATACGTGTGCCCCAGTCCTGTTCTTGACTCCGTGCATTTCGGTTGTGTTATGCGTCGCCAGTGCTGGCGTCCGGTTTAAATTCTGACGAAGCACAGTATGCTGAGGACCTTTCTGCGTAGACACGGTTACAAGGGAAGTAACCACGTTTTCTTTTATTGCGTTTTATATTTTTATTGTTTTTTGTTTGAAGATTCTTGTACAGATTATCTGATGATGAAGGATTGACCCTTGAAACGCGTCAAATTTTAGTGTTTTTACACGATATCTGTGGTTGAGCCTACTTGACAAAATAATTAAGTAATTTAGCCGGGACCTCACTTCCATTATGGAGCCGCGGTGGAGTAGCCGAGCGGTCTAAAGCGTCTCGCTGCGGAGCGCGCTGTTGCTCGCCGTGGAGATTCGAGTCCTCCCTGGGGCATGGGTGTGTGTGTTTGTCCTTAGGTTAGTTTACCTAGGTTTGAGTAGTTTGTAAGCTACGGACTGATGACCACGTAGTTTCGTCCGATAGATTTACAGACATTTTAACATTTGGTCCATTATGAATGTAATTAAACCGAGATTTTAGTTATAACTGAAAGTTGCTGCAGAGGGGGCTGCTCTTGACTTGTGTTTACTTTAGCAAACGAATAACGCAAGCAGTTGATTTCGAACCCCCGACGGCGAACGGCCGCGTACAGCGCAGCATGGCGCCCCAGTACGCACGGCTAATCCGCCGCGGTGCTCCGGGTCCTGTTCACAGATTATTCAAGATTCTGTGTTCATCCGCATAATCGTTGTTCCGCAATCTGTACAGAACGTGGAACTCGGAACAATCCGTCTTATGTTAAGGAAACATCGCCATATCATGTTCAAATGTTTGTAAATCCGTGGGTCTTAATTGCTTGGTTATTAGTCCCTAGCTTACAAACTACTTACACTAAGGTAAACTAACCTAACGACAACACTTACACCCATGCTCGAGGGGGGAGGGTGTGACGATGCAAGGGAGCCATCACGAAATGTTTTACCATTAATCGTGTATATGATATACATTCCTCACATAAGACACAACTGTTAAATATCTAATATCTCAATGATATGTGCATGACAAATTTGATGTTTTCTTTTTTGCCTCAAAATTAGATAAGCGTATTATTTATGTAAACTTACCTCAAAGTCTGCATTTAAAGCTATACATTACGATCTCTTTTTGTGTTTATAACATCAAAACATATTAACATTCACGTATTTTGACAGTTTACAGCTGAGAATGTCATGTTTCTTACATGACATATGGGGCAAAGATCTTCAAGGAAATATATGCCAGTTAAAAATGTAAATGATCTAACTTCATATTCTATGTAAATGAACTGAATTATTATTCAATGTAAAATAATGTACTTGCATTCTATTAACTTTGTAAATTAAATGAAATTGTTTTATCTTTGTGATAAACTTAGTATTTATCATAAAAGAAAACGTATAGTAATATTAATATTCACCTCGGGTGTGCAGCCGGATACCGTCGTCAACTAAACACGATATGTCTGCAGACCAACTGGCTGCCATCTTCAGGTAAGTGCGCTGATACACTTACTCGCCGGAAACAGCGCACTCACCTGAAGACAGCAGCCAGTTGGTCTGCCGAAATATCGTGTTTAGTTGACGACGGTATCCGGCTGCACACCCGAGATGAATATTATAATAGCTACGGATAGAAAATAATAGAATTAACGTAATGTACAGTGCTGGTAATGTAATCAAGGCAGCATGTAATGAGAGACTTGTACTTAATGTTAATGTATAAGTTTAAGACAACCAATTCTGAAGTAATGCGACTGACGTAATGCGACTGGCTGTCAGCAGTTCGGAGAAAACCACTGCGAGGTATTCACTGCCAGTCACAATCAATGATGGCACTAAGCAGTGTTAACCTCTATCTTGATATGTTTTATATTTCTCTTAACATAAGAAAATTTACCAGTTTCTATTTATTACTCATTTTAAAAATTTTCTTATTTTAAAATATTGTAGAAACAGAAGACAGAAAGATGTTTAATGAAAACTGACGCATGTACGGCCTTCCTTTCTAACAAATAACGTAAAGGGTCTATAATTTGCAGTAAACGAAATTAATCCCGTACTTAGAGGAAAAGCACTGCGCATTGTGAGAGCTGTCATTTTTGCTGCGATAATGAATGTGAAAAAGCCGCATGATCTGAAGTAACAGACTTTGTACGCGGTTGATATATATATGAACGGGTTATTACATTTTGGAAGTCATTGGGGGATGGATCAGCTCGAGATCTACAGTGTGAAGAGTGTGTGTACAACAACGAGCTGAAATTATTAACTGTCACAATGGGGAACGCAGTAGGCGTCGGTGGTCTACACTTAACGACCGAGAGGAGGGGCATCTGCTCAGAGTGACCAGTGCTAACAGACGAGCAAGACTGAGTGAGCTAACCTCAGAAACCAATGTGGGACGCACAACGAACGCACTCGTTGGTGCACTATGGCTTTAATGGGTTAAGGTAGCTGACAACCGACCTAAGTTGATAACAGCACGATACCTCCTGCAGCGCTTCTGGCGGGGTCCTGGATTGCTGGACCACAGACGAATGTAAAATCGTAGCTTGGTGAGATGAGCCTCAGTTCCAGTTGGTAAGATCTGATTGGGAGGGTTCCATGTAACACTTACCCCACGAATCCACGGACGCAAGTTGTGAACAAGGCGCTATAGAAGCTGGTGGTAGCTCCATGATGGTGTGGGCTATCTTTACATGGAATGATCTAGGTTGGCTGGTCCCGCTGAACCGGTTCTTGACTGGAAATTGTTATGTACGGCTACTCGGGGACCATTTGTAACGATTCGTTGCCAAACAACGATGACATTTTTCTGGATGACCGTGTAGCATGTCACGCGGCAACAATTTTTCGCGACTAGTCTGAGTAACATTGCGCATAATTCTAGCGAATGCATCGGCAACGCTTTCGCAACTATGGACGGCTTTGGAATCAGCATAGCTCGATATTTATGCAGGGGACTTCCAAAGGTTAGGTGAGCCTGCGCCGCATGGAGTTGCTGCACTTAGCCGAGGAGGAGGTCCGAAACGATATTAGAAGGAATTCCATGATTTTCTCACTTAAGGTGAGTCATACAGCCCAAAATGACAAAATTTCACATTTTACTTTTATGCAAATTATAAAAATATGAATGTTCATGCTTAATTTGGTGTTGGTTTATTGAAATATTCGATTATTTATTATTTTAAATAAGTATTTGATAATAATCATGCACTGACGATGGAGAATCACGATCGTATAAGGAAGTGGTAGAGGGTCAACCCTGCGGTGAATGGTCACTTACAAAACTAGATTGCATTAATTATGTGCAAAAGAGAACGAACCTACGTAGACTGAAACAGCAATTGGGAAGTACCAAGTTATCTGATGGTCTAAGTATAATACATCGACTGACTGATAAATTGATCAATTACACAATATTATGGTATGGCTATTAGATTTAAGAGAGACAATTTAGATGGTATGAAGCAATTTATTTCCACAAGCTGTCTACAGATGCTGAACCGATACAAATCCTGTGTTCCATTGAATGGTGTAATCACTTAAAGGCAAAAGAGGAGGGTAAAGTAGACACTACCTCGCACAAAATTACTATACCAACTGCTGTTGTGCTTGCTATGAAACCTGTTTCACGATCTTGCCCAATCTGAGCTGTTGAAGAAATGTCTCAAATGCGGAACAGAAAATCCGAATCAATCTTTAAATAATGTTGTGTGGTCAAGGATACAAAAAAAAAAAAAAAAAATTGTTTCTTGGAAGGTCAGTCTTTGAACTTGGTCTTTTTGATACTATTCTTACCTTCAATGATGGCTATTCTGGAAGACTACAAGATTTGGAATATCTTTGAATTCATAAAAGTGAAAACAGCACTATACGCCGCGGTGGAGTGGCCGAGCGGTCTAAGGCGCCTCGCTGCGAAGCGCGCGGTTGCTCGCCGTCGGAGGTTCGAGTCTTCTCTGGGGCATGTGTGTGTGTGTGTGTGTGTGTGTGTGTGTGTTTGTCCTTAGGTTAGTTTACCTTAGTTTAAGTAATTTGTAAACTACGGGCTGATGACCACGCAGCTTCGTCCGATAGATTTACAAATTTTTGAACAGCTTTTAACCACTATAATTGTGATGGACTTGTACTAACTGCGAATCATGAAAGTAGAGACTGCAACAAACAATACGACGAAAGAAGCCAGATCCAAGAGAAGGAGGGCATCACTGCGCGAGGAATATGGAGGAGATGAGGATTACCATCCACGAGGATTCATATTTATGTATCAGTTGACTGTATATTACATTTTTTTTTAAACGGAATTTTGATGAATTGACATTTTTCATTACAAATGCTGCTTTTTCTCAGAAACTTCTGAATGTACATCAATGAATTACTTACCACATACCATAGCTAGTACAATGAAGTTGTATCTCTAGTTTAGTGGTATTTACCGTAATAGTTAAAATTCAATAAATTAAAATTGTGAAAATATACACAAAAGATTATATTTTTAGGGAAAAAATCATAACTTTTTCCAGCTGTTATTTTAAAGTGATTGTAGAGCAATAAAGTCGCAAAACATATGAGAATATGTGATAAAAACAACACATTTATATAATCAACAGTTCTTGAGGAAACGGGCCATTCATATAGTCAATTTAACATTGTCGAGATTGGACGTACGATTCCCCTTAAGGATATGGATTGGTATACAGACTATTACTTGATGTTAGAATGGCTTGATTTAGGAAGATTCGTATTACTGAGCCACACAATTTGATCTGACAACGGGGATACTACGATATACTATGTGTGTGGTGGAGGACTTAATGAATGACCTACGCAAGTCTAGATCTCAACCAACCAATAGAGGTTTCAAAAAATTTTCAAATATTTGTATAGCTTATGGGACTTAACTACGGGGTCATCAGTCCCTGAACTTACAAACTACTTATGAACTAACTAATACTGAGGACGGCACAAATATCCATGCCCGAGGGGGGATTCGAAGCCCCGACCGTAGTGGCCGTGCAGACCGTGACTGGAGCGCCTCAGTCCCCTCGGCAACCGCGGCCGGCAATAGAGGTTTAAGGCCAAGCAGTGGCGCCTTCGTTCCAGACACGTTCTCAACTAGAAGCCGAAGTTATTGTCGTTGCAAACAATGCCCCGCAGAGAGAAACAAGTTGTGGAGTGGCGAAATCCGTTACGGGAAATTGGAAGGAACAAACGGGCAGAGGGAGGACGTATGCGGAGCCGACGTCCCCGCGGGGCAGAGGGGGATACCTGGGACCGTCCTTTTGGTAAGTTAGAACTGGTGCGTGCAACACAGTGGGGCCGCCCAGACACCCGGGCCACATAAGCGGGCGGCGAGGGCGGGGGCAGCGACCGGGCAGCGGCGCACCCGCATTGCGGACACAAGACCTCGCCGGGCAACGCACGCCGGACACCGCTGCCTACCCAGGGCATCTACATCCACATAGATACTCTGCAAATCACATTCAAGTGCCTGGCAGAGGGTTCATTAACCACTTTCATAACTTTTCTCTACCGTTCCATTCTCTAATAGCGCGTGGGAAGAAAGAACACCTAAATCGTTCCGTTTTCGATCTGATTTCTCTTACTTTATTGGGATGGTCATGTCTCCCTAAGTAGGTGGGTGCTAGCAAAATATTTTCACATTCAGAACTAAAAGTCGGTGATTGAAACTTCGCCGCGGTGGAGTAGCCGAGCGGTCTAAAGCGTCTCGCTACGGAGCGCGCGGTTGCTCGCCGTGGAGGTTCGAGTCTTCCCTGGGGTATGGGTGTATGTGTTGTCCTTAGGTTAGTTTACCTAGGTTTAAGTAGTTTGTAAGCTACGGACTGATGACCACGCAGTTTGGTGCGATAGATTTACAAACATTTGAACATTTTGAAACTTCGCAAACAGTCACGCCGCAATGAATAACGTCTTTCTTTTAATGATTTCCACCCCAATTCGTGCAACATTTCCGTCAGGCTTTCCCCCCGTCACGTGATAAAACAAAACGAGCTGCCCTTTTCTGAACCTTCTCAATGTCTTCCGTCAGTCCCACCTGGTGAGGGTCCCACAAGGGGCAACAGTACTCCAGGAGAGGACGCACAAGTGTGATGTAGGCAGTCTCTTTGGTGGACCTGGTGCATCTTCGAAGCTTTCTGCCGATGAAACGTAACCTTTGGTTCGCCTTCCCCACAATATTTTCTGTGTGTTCTCTCCAGCCTAAGTTGTTCGTAATTGTAACTCCTACGTATTTGGTAGAATCTACGACCTTAAGGTTTGACTGATTTATCGCGTAATTAAAGTTCAGCTGATTTCTTTTAGTTGTCATGTGTATTACTTCACACTTTTCTTTATTTAGTGTCAATTGCTAATTTTCGCACCATGCAGGGCAGCACAGCGAAGGAAACACTTTGCGGCACAGCGTCTGCGCATATTGGGAGACAGTTTCTAGCCATTATCGCACAGTCGTTGCTTGTTGAACCAGGGCACACTGTTTCCTTGTACAGTTATGGGTGCACTCATGAAACTTAGCTCAGAGTCGGATTCGGATGAGGAAATGGACATGCTGATATTATTATATAACGCTTCATAACGCGAGAAATCTGACTGGAAAGGCAGTAACATGAAAAGATAAGTACCCATGGAGAATTCGCTTTGACATAACAGTTTTCCACAGTTTTCTGATACACAGTTCAGAACGACTTCCGTTGAGACCAGAGTCAATTCCACGAATTTCGCGCCCTGATGAGAAAATCGATATTTTCCGAAAGATGTAATGTCCAGTTATAGCCTGTGGCACTGTCAGCGCCGGCCGCGGTGGCCGAGGGGACTGAGGTGCGTCAGTCACAGTCTGCACGGCCACTACGGTCGGGGGTTCGAATCCCCCCTCGGGCATGGATATTTGTGCCGTTCTTACTATTAGGCAGATCATAAGTAGTTTGTAAGTTTAGGGGCTGATGACCCCGTAGTTAAGTCCTATAATCTTTACACACATTTGAACATTTGAGAGTCCTGCGATCCAGGTGTGAAGCATAAGCTTTACCCATGAGCCGTGTTGTTTTAAGGACGAGTTATGACAAGAGTTCCTTAAACGTGAACTCAAAAACATTTTTGCCCACGATGACGAAGTTTATCGCATGTCGAAAAGGCTTCGGACATCGAAACACGTTCAATTCCAAAATGTTTCAAATGTTTGTATAGCTTATGGGACTTAACTACGGGGTCATCAGTCTCTAAACTTACAAAATACTTATGAACTAACTAATACTAAGGACGGCACAAATATCCATTCGAACCCTACTGAGTTTATTAATCTGGAAGTGCAAGTGGAGCAACGTGGTGGAAATGGAGTGTACATAATCAGCTCGTAAAATAATTAAGCAGCTTCTTTGTTACCATTGTCCATTTCATAATGATTGACCACTGAGTTTGATCTCATATTCTTGTCACATCGCACAACGAACTTCGATGTTTTATACCTCGCCGGAATCGTTGAAAAGTCTACTTTTACTTGGTGTATGACTATTACATTTTATTTGAAAAGGGGACGACATACGCGGTAATATTTGAGTGAAAGCGCGCTTCTTCTGGCTTATTTCGGCGAATGTCAACTTTACGGACCGTAATTTCCAGAAAGTTTTCCTTTGCACAATTTAAAGATCCATCCTTGTTCTATTTACAGATGGAGTTTCGCTTTTTTTTTTATTTCGTCTCTATAACATAAAACGCAAGAAGCTGCGATTGAGCTTACAGTTGCAGCTATTGAGACGAATAGGGCATTGCTGTTAAGCTTCAACTTTTGTTGATGACATCAGATGTCATTACTAATATATTGTCTCCGTGTTTGTCAGTTAAGAGTTTGTAAAGCAACTGCGTTAGTGGCTGCAGTATATCCGACGCAATGGCGGAGCGTAGTTGTCACACCAGTGTGGCGCCACTGTTGCAATGCGCCAGAAGCGCTTATTCAACTGCGAAGAACGGCAACACAGCACACAAGAGCCCGTAGCGCATAGGATCGAAAAAGCAAATAAATTAATCATGTGATATTAGCGTTTGGTGTAGATTTATGAGCATAAAAATATAACAGCTGTGAAAGGCAAGGGCAGAGCTTGCATTTACAATTTTCGTCTTGTCAATACGTATCATAATTAGGCGAATTGCAGTAGTCTACGCCTACCATTGTTAGGAGAAAACGACGAATCAGAAAATAACGAAACTTCGTCTGTAAATAGAACAAGGTTGGATCTTTAAAGTGTGCAAAGGAAAACTTTTTCGTAATTACGGTCTGATATCTGTGCATCCTTGAAGTTGACATTCGCCGAAATAAGCCAGAAAAGCACGCTTTCTCTCAAATATTATCGCGTATGTCGTCGCCTTTTCAAATAAAATGTAATATTTATACACCAAATAAAAGTAGACATTTCAACGATTCCGGCAAGGTATAAGACATCGATGTTCGTCGTGCGATGTGACCAGAATATGAGCTCAAAGTCAGGGGTGAATCATTATGAAATGAACAGTAGCCAAAGAGAAAGATGTTTACAGTATAATTAACATGAAACTCTATGTGTAAAAATTCAACTAAAATCACACTATTGTTCATGAGATTCCACTCGGTGGCGCCGCTGACCTGCTAATCAGCGGGTCGCCGCATATACACAATCGGCTCTTAATTCAGTATAGCAGTAACAATAGCAGCAGTATCAAAGCTGATCGCGGCTGCATTAAAACAGCGCACAGTAAACAGCAGCACACGTTCTCAGAGGCGGCATCACGTTGGCGACCTACCGTCACGTTCACTTGTGCTTGACAATTATGGTTACGTTGTGATTCATTACATGTGTACTATTTCAAATTTCCGGTGCTGACTTGTTTAAAAAAATAGAAAATGGAAACAATAAATAATAATAATATCTTTTCTTTCTGAAAACCTAAGAAATGCAGCAATCCAAATCATTCTTAGAAGAAATAGCCAACAAAGCAGGTTTAAGAATTTCTGTAGAGAAAACAAAATTTATGACAAACATAAAAAATGCTCCAAAAATCCTACTAACAGATATTGGGCAGATAAAGAGGGTAAATAAATTTAAATATTTGGGAGAAATGATTCAGGAAAATGACTTAGAAAAATTTTCTGTAGAAGAAAGAGTACATAAAATGGAGAAAGCATATGGTATAACCAAGTACATTTACAACAAAAGGTATCTGTCTAAAAATCTGAAAATACAGTACTACAATACAGTAGTAAAGCCAGAATGTCTTTATGCAAGTGAATGTTTAGTACTGAATTACAAATTACATAAACTTGAAGCCCTAGAAAGAAAAATCATTCGAAAAATACTTGGTCCACTAAGAAATGCAGAGGTATGGAAACTAAGAAGTAATGCAGAAGTTTATCGCAACATAGAAAACATAACCGAAACACTACGGAAGAGGCGAATGCTATTTTTTGGACATTGATACTGAATGAACAGCATCAGGTTAACCAAACAGTTTTTTAAATATCTCTGGGACAAGATGTCAACAATAGCATGGATTCAAGAAGTTAGGAAACATCTGGAAAGAAACAATAAGTGCAAAAGATGCAACAGAAAGATAAACTTTTAAGAAGGATTCCACGGCAGGAGGGAGAAGAAGACAGGAGTAAAGTGATCTGAAGAGAGAAAAAGAATGCATAGTGAAAAGATGAAAGAATACTGGAGGAAAAAGAAAGAAGACAGAGGAGGAAACATTGGAATTGGTGCGTGGTCCTTAGATGGCCGAAAAAAAAAAAAAATCTTTGGAAGATACCCGGGGGGGGGGGGAGGGGGGAGGTGCTGTAGCCCCATTAGTTGGGGGCAGAGCATGAGCTGTACGAATGCAAGAGCCAGGGGCTCTCCAAGCCCCAAAAACGCGACACAAATGAAGATCAAGGCGAAGAGCATGATCATCGCATACCAAGAGAATTGGGCGCAAAGAATTCGTCCCACCAGACAAACAGTGAATTCCTTGTACTATTGTGACGTTTTGCGATGGCTCGTGAAAACGTGGGGCTACTTAGGGACCTGGCTGCTGCTTCACGACAAAGCTGTCACACGTCCTTGCTCACCACGACCTTTTTTTGGCAAAAAACAACACGGCGGTTGGACCCCACTCACCGTAATAGCCTGATTTGGCACCTTGCGACTTCGTGCGATTCCCAAAACAAACTCCAGTCGAAAGCCGCCAATTCGACACTCCAGAGAGGATTCAAGAAGCATCGCTGGCGGTACTTAACACCCACAAAGAACAGGTCTTCCAGAAAACGTCTGATCAGTGGCAGAGGCGCTGGGACCGGTGTGTATTTGCGGATGGGAACTTCTTCGAGGGTGATGGTGACCATTAGTCCAAAAGGTGAGGTTTTCAACAGATGTCAGCACCGGCCCCTAAAATTCTGGCTAGCACCTCGGGCGGCGGCAGGTTTTGGTCCAACACCATGACCACATAACCAAGATGGCGTGGCTCTGGCCGCTTTATCAGTATCGCAGAGCAGTATTCTAACCATATTTCCCTCCGTGCCGCATCCGTCGACGTCTTGTAGTGGGACGGATTATTGTCTCCACTACTACCTTATGTCAGCTCAGTTTCGCAGAAGATTGTTTATATTTCAGGTTCTTAAAAGATTTTTATGTAAATGTTTTATGTTATGTGATTCTTAAAAGAATTTTCGTATGTTTCTTGTGTTTCCTGTTCTGTGACGGCGATTCAACCTACGAGAGCGACATCTTCGACGCCGAGCTCAAGGAGTAAACATCTGGCCACTTCCAGTCGCCGGTCGGCGGCCACGAGGCAAGAAGATCCTGGTCTCTGCGGATATTGACATTATTATAGAAACTTTCATGGAAAATAAAAAAGACCATAAAATCAGTCTTTTTGTAACTATCATTGAGTCATGATATGTATTGTGAGAGCAATAAATGTGATTGTGTGCCGGCCGCGGTGGCCCAGGGGACTGAGGCGCTCCAGTCACGGTCTGCACGGCCACTACGGTCGGGGGTTCGAAGCCCCCCTCGGGCATGGATATTTGTGCCGTCCTTAGTATTAAGTAGTTCATAAGTAGTTTGTAAGTTTAGGGACTGATGGCCCCGTAGTTAAGTCCCATAACCTATACAAACATTTGGACATTTTTTTGTGATTGTGTCTCGAAAGTTAATCAAGTGTCAACGATCATTATTTGATATTTATAGAAATTTTACAAGAAATATAGTCATTGACAGGAGCTGAAGAATTATTTACTGTGAAACCATTTTACAATTTGAAAGAAGACATTTAGGGAAAGTTATTTTGTTTGACATATAAAGCAAGAAGACTTTTATCAATTTTTAGTATTTTACTCAATCGATCATCAGTGAACAGGACTTGTAATATCTGTGTCTATAGCAACCAGCACAACTACCTACTTCTGTTTCAGAGTTCGATCTTTAAGGGAACTTTAAAACATTTATTTCAAAGTGACAGTTCAAATGTTCAAATGTTTGTACAGCTTAAGGGACTTAACTACGGGGTCATCAGTCCCTAAACTTACAAACTACTTATGAACTACTTACGAACTAGGACGGCACAAATATCCATGCCCGAGGGGGGATTCGAACCCCCCGACCGTAGTGGCCGTGCAGACCGTGACTGAAGCGCCTCAGTCCCCTCGGCCACCGCGGCCGGCCAAAGTGACAATTTTAAAGAAGTGCAAACCTAGAATCATATGCTTCTTCTATCTGCGCAAGGATCTGTCGTTGAAATTTCACAATACAGGAAGATTATATTATTTGGATTTTTGACGACCGGACGACTTTCGGTTCCTAGTCTGACACGGCACATTAAAAATATGGTATTTAGTCCCATGCAAGAAGAGGTCGTACCGCCGCAGTCTCCGGGCTGAGGCTGGCATGGCAGCCGGTCGGCACCGATGGACCTTTTGAGGTCAGAGTTAGTTTTAGCAAAGGTTGAAAAGGCAGAGAGAGGCAAATAGTGTGGGGAAGTTTGATGGTCGCAGCCGGACTGCTCTCGCGCCGGTAATTAAAACTTGTTGATTGCCCTGGAAGCGGCCGCCGTGCTGACGTCACTGGGCGCAGCCTCCCGCAGTAACGTGGTTACGCGCCGCCCCTGGAGAGCGCGCGGCTGTCCGCTGAATCTGCGCTAACTCGCGGTCAACTCACTCGCCGCAAACACGACGTTAACTCTGAGTTATGAACCCGAAAAAGCCAGCGCTCGACGCTCCGTCGCTGCTTTAAGTTGCAGCGCGCCCAATGAGAATTTATTCACCGCCACGGCAGGGCTCTAAAACAGCATGTGCTATTTTAAGAATTGCGGCGTGTGTCCTTTCAGACAGGTCCGAAGTAACAGACGTCGCTATGTGATGCTGCAGCTGTTCTAAATATAGATTTAGTTGGGGTGCCTTCGTCTCACCCGCTGGTACGTGTTGTAAACGAACAACTTGGAGAGATTACCTGACATAGTCTGGTCTGGAGGCGATCTAATTGTTTTATAGTTTTCAAAATGACAAGCCAAGATCGCACACTAACAATTTATTAAATGACGACCGGTTTCGGTGCACTGTGTCACCATCATCTAGTCACATATATGTTACAATCTGGTCATCTTGTTAAAAAAATTGGGTATAAAATAACAAGTGCAACATTGTACTTAGTCACTATATAAAAAAATACATAAGTTAAAAACATGACAGCTTACAAAATACTGGCATTTTGTATTTCGTAAGCTGTCATGTTTTTAACTTATGTATTTTTTTATATAGTGACTAAGTACAATGTTGCACTTGTTATTTTATACCCAATTTTTTTAACAAGATGACCAGATTGTAACATATATGTGACTAGATGATGGTGACACAGTGCACCGAAACTGGTCGTCATTTAATAAATTGTTAGTCTGCGATCTTGGCTTGTCATTTTGAAAACTATCGAACAACTTGGACATATGAATGTTTGTGCCGGGACCTGCACTCGGGTCTCCTGCTTACCAGGCAGTTGTGCCAACCCTTGCGCCACCCAGGCACAACAGCTTCATGCACCTACACGGACTATTCGAGCACTCACCAAGCCCGACCTAAATTCTCACGTGTCGTCCTACTTTGATGACTGTACTTTATGGTTGGCAGCTAAACCTCAAATGCCGAGACGAGTTCGGTTATCGTGTGCATCGGTACTAAAATAAGCGTCAGAAATAAGTAACAAAAATATCCCAACTTAAATCTATACATAGAACAGCTCTCCATTACACACTCTCCCTGCAGACATGTCCGATATTGTTAATTTCAATTATGAACCAATGAAAGTTTATTTACCGCTACGAGAAACCGCTGGGCAGGAAAACAGCAATATTTTTGCAGCCGTATTTCAGTATAGATTTCATTACTGAAGTTGTTCAGTTCCGGTTAATAAACGGGAGTCTACACGATTAAAATTAAATATGCACCACCTGACCATTTACAGGATGAATTTTCCATTTGAAGCGGGATGTGCACTAAAAAAATGTTTGTAAAGCTTATGGAACTTCACTACGGGGTCATCAGTCCCTAAACTTACAAACTACGTATGAACTACTTACGAACTAGGACGGCACAAATACCCATGCCCGAGGGGGGATTCGAACCCCCGACCGTAGCAGCCGTGTAGACGGTGACTGAAGCGCCTCAGTGAAGCGGGGGGGGGGGGGGGGGAATGTGCACTGTTAACTTTCATAAACAGCTGGAAAGAGGAAATTCAGCATAAAGTACGTCATGCGCTGGTTGAACCACTCCTCCGCAAGATCATTTCATACGGACGAGCCAGTATGACACTCTTAGCTACCAGTCCTTCTGTTAACTTTATGAAGTAGAAACCTGTGTTGCAACAATACATTGTACGATACATGTTCATACGTACATACGATTTGTATAATAATGTTTAGAAACAGGCTGGGCGGAATGGTCATGTGCATTGGGACACCATGCTACGGTGCGCGCGGCGGTTCCCCGTCGGAGGTTCGAATCCCCCCTCGGGCATAAATGTTTCTGCTGTCTTTAGTATAAGTTAGTTCATAAGTATGATGATGATGATGATTGGTGTTTTAGGGCGCTCAACAGCGAGGTTATCAGCGCCCGAGTTCATAAGTAGTTTGTAAGTTAAGGTACTGATGAGCCCGCAGTTACGTCCCATAAGCTTAACGGACATTTGAAAATTTAGAAACACTTTGTGTACCGGTATGTAAACCATCTCGGAAGTCCAACATCTGACGTGGTTACTTCCATTTAGGAAAGGTTGGAATGGGGAGAAAGGTGGTAATGTTTCACCTTTTGTTAAGCAACTCCTCACCCACGACATGAGTATGAGTGAAACTGGACATCGATATCACATTTTAATAATCAAATATGTTTTATAAATTGCAACGGGCGAGGCAGACTACTTGGTAAAATCTATCTTCTTAATTGCCTTCTTTACAACATACAGAATATATAAGTCAAATATTTTTTTGCATTCAAACAGCGCAAAGCGTTGCCCACTGTACTAATTGGTGCATTGATTTCCGTCAGTATGGCTCAGTTTCGGTGGAGCCATTTTTCCATACCAACATTATCACTTTCTTTTGCGTTGTAAACTAAGAACAGTATATTTTATGAAGTGTTTAATATTATTCTGAAATGTATCTTTTCCTTGTGCAATAACTGAACTGTCGGCTGTGCAGTCATGGTAAGAAATTTAACATCCTATATCCCAGTTGTGACTGGCTCACAGAGAAGAGGTGGGAAATGAGGTGTTTTTGTGTTTTAGCCTAAAGACGATTCCTCGAGGCGAGGTTCCATGGCGCACATTCTCAGGAACCAACATCATGTGTTGTGCGCACTGTTCTGCTTACAGCCCTGCACACAGGAAGTAACGACAATCTCTTGTGTGTGGATTGCGGACAAACGCGGCTTACCATAGGTTAGTCGCTCGTCAAGTAGTGCTCGGGAGCCATTCCTGGCTAGATAAGCTTCAGTATTGTGGTACGAGTGAGACACTACACAAATGGTTTAAATCATACTTAACTGGAAGAGGGCAGAAAATTGAAATAAGCACTTCACATGATAGAGATGAAACAATTAATTCCTCTAACTGGGGATTTATCAAAAATGGGGTCCCACAAGGTTCGGTCTTGGATCCTTTGCTGATCTTAATACATATTAATGACTTGCCATTCTACATTCACGAAGATGCTAAACTATTTCTTTTTGCTGATGTTACAAGTATAGCTATCACGCCTGACAAACAGGCATTAACTGATGAAATTGTAAGTGATATTTTCAGAAAATTATTAAGTGGTTCTCTACGAATGGACTCTCATTTAACTTTGATAAAACCCAGTATATACAGTTCCATACAGAAAATGGCATGACACCATTAATAAATTTAGTTTTTGAACATAAATCTGTAGCTAAGGTAGAATATTCAAAATTTTTGTTGTTTGCATTGATGAGGGATTGAACTGGAAGAAACGTATTGAAGATCTGCTGAAACGCTTGAGTTCAGGTACTTATGCTAGTTTGGTGATATACATCTCAGTAAATTAGCTTACTATGATTATTTTCATTCATTCATTCATTCATATGGGATCATATTCTGGAGCAATTCAACATTGAGTAAAAAAGTATTCATTGCACAAAAGCGTGTAATCAGAATAATTGCTGGAGCCCATCCAAGAGCATCCTGCAGACATTTATTTAGGGATCTTCACTGTAGCTTCACAATATACACTCATGAAATTTGTTATTAACGATCCGACCCAATTCAAAAGTAATAGTAGTGTACATAGCTACAACACTAGAAGAAAGGGTGATATTCACTATTCAAGGTTAAATCTAACTTTGGCGTAGAAAGGGGTGAATTATGATGTTACAAAAGTCTTTGATCACTTACCAAGTAGCATCAAAAGTCTGACAGATAGCCAACTAGTATTTAAAAAGAAATTAAAGGAATTTCTGAATGGCAACTCCTTCTACAATGTAGATGAATTTTTAAATAAAACTTAAAAACAAATGAATAAATAAACAATAAAAAATGTAAATAAAAAATCCTTAAAATATTGATTGTCATGTATAGACAACATTTACTACTGACGCGTTCCACATCTTACGAAATGTCGTATATATAATCTATGTAACAAGTGCTAACCTAATCTAATTTAAACTAATCCAACCTAGCCATTACGTATATTGCAGAAATGTACCAATTTAAGGTTTATTTTTCCTATACGAAGGTTCTGTGTCATAATTATTCATTTCTTATTAATTATAAATCTTAATTGTTTCTGGTATAGAATTCAAGCCTACACGCGACAGCTTTGTATTTAAATTACTGTGTCGCACTGAGAGATATCGTTAGTAATTCTGTGTCTCAAAACTCTGGCGCAGTCTTTTTTTTGTAATAAAGAAATAACAGTGGAATTATATCATCTCATTCAATAACACTCTTATACAGCCATGGTTACATTGCGAAGTAGTACAATGTCCTAATTGTCAGATACTTAACAGTGCAAAGAAACAACACGTCATGCCCAATGGGAATTTTCATTTGATCAGATTGTTTCGTAAAACAATTTAATAAGAGTGAGAAAAAGGTCCTATTGCCGTACCGGTAGGTGTTATGTCTCTAAAACGCCATTTTATACTCTTCCAGGAATAGTGCCTCAGTATAATGCCGTTAGTTGTAGCTCAACTCTAGATTGTGAATGCAAACAATTCAACATCCCACAAGGAGAAAGCAGTACGGAATGTTGCAGGGTGTCTTTGCAAACATTCGCTTGTGAATCAGCTAAACTGTGTGATCTAATACTCTTATTATTACATCAAGGTATGATTTCACGTTCTGCAATTGAGCCAATGATTCATATCAAACAGATGCTTTGAGTGGAATTCTAGGTGGGCTGAGTAATCGGCTTCTACTCCAACATCTACATAAATACTCTGCAAGTCACATTGGAATGAATGGCAGAGGGTTCATAGACCCGCTGTTATTGTATTCCTCTACAATTCCATTCTCTAATAACACGCGGGAAAAGGAACACCTAAATCTTTCCGTTTTCGATTTCACTTATTCTATTTTGATGATCATGACTTCTTATGTAGGTGAATGCTAACAAAATGAGTTCGCATTCGGAAGAGAAAGTTCGTGAAAGACTTTTCCCAAACAGGTTCCGTCGCAACGAATGACACCTTTCTTTTAATGATTTCCTCCCCAACTCGTGCATCACTTCCGTGACACGCTCTCCCCTATATCGCGATAGAACAAAACGAGCTGCCCTACTCTGTACTGTCTCTAAATAGTCTGTCACTCCCACTTGGTGGGAATTCCACATTGCGCAACAATACTCCAAAATAGGTCACACAAGTGTATTGTAGGCAGTTTCTTTAGTAGAACCGTTGCATCTTCTAAGTGTTCTGTCGAGGAAACGTAGCCTTTGGTTCGCATACCATGTAATATTTTCTGTGTGTTCTTTCCAATTTAAGTTGTTTGTAATTGTTACTCCTAGACATTTAGTTGAATTTAAGGCCTGTAGTTTTAACTGATTTATCGTGTAAATGAAGTTTAGCGGGCTTCTTCTAGTGGTCATATGGATGACTTCACACTTCTCATTATTAAGGGTCAATTGCAAATTTTTGCACCATGTAGATATCTAAATCATTTTTCAGCTGCTTTTGATCTTCTGGTGACTTTAGTAACCGATAAATGACAGCATCATCCGCGAACAGTCTAAGGCAGCTACTCAGATCGTCTCCTAAATCTTTTATAAAAACAAGAAACAGTAGGGGACCAATAACAATTCCCTGGGCAACGGCATATATCACTTCTGTTCCACTCAATGACTTTCCGTCAATTACAACGTACTGTGTCCTTTCTGACAGGAAATCACGAATCCAGTCGCACAACTGTGCCGATATTCCATAAGCACGCAAGGGCGACAAACAATTGTTACGATACAGGAGGAATAGTACGAACATAAGAAATGCAAAATAAGTTCGCAATCCTAAATATTGTAAACATTATGTTAAGTCAGATGCCATAACACTCAGTACATTCTTTTTAATCAAACTGTTTGTAGAGCTTATGGGACTTAACTACGGGGTCATCAGTCCCTAAACTTACAAACTATTTATGAACTAGCTAATACTAAGGACGGCAAAAATATCCGTGCCCGACGGGGGATTCGAACCCCCGACCGTAGTGGCCGTGCGGACTGTGACTGGCGCGCCGCAGAACGCTCGGCCATCGCGGCCTGCCATTTTTTTTATCAATTTATTAGTAATATATAATGGAAACGTTAACAAAATCCTAATCTGCACCTTTCATTCCGAGCTTTCACTAACGTATTTGTCGTAAAGCTATAGGTTCTTAAGGGTTGTCATAACACACTTTATTTCATGGTAACAACAGATGCTTATTAAACAGTGATTGAGAAAATTTAAGGAAGCTATTGAATATTAATTTGAACGGAAATCTATTATGATTTTATACCTGCTAGCAAGCAAATGAAAGCTTGTGTCTACGAACTTGCTCTAGCAGACTTACAAATTCAGTTGTGTTGACTGCTTGTATCTGTACCTGCAGCATTCACTGGCGCAGTACTGTGTTTCGGTATATATTTTACCAATGCGGCATCATGTGCACCTCCACTTCCGTCGACGGTGGTTATAAACTCGTTTCACTGCAGCGGCCCTGTGCTGCGCTATGGCAGCACGCCAGCCGCATGGCTGTCGCTGAGTTGGCGCTACTTTCTCTATACACGGCTTTATGTTCTGCTTAGATATTCGCATTGTAATGGACGGTCGCAAACTCAATCCCAATATACAAATTTTGCAGAGGTATTAATAACGACTTTCTCATGACAAATAATGGGTTCTTTGCACGTTGACGAACCTTTTTTAAAAGAAAAATAGTTTATTCTTTTTATTCTCCAATCCCAGGCTGTTTGAGATCTAGCCCATAAAGAGTCGCTGTTCTACTCAGGCAATTGTCAGACAGGCTGATACTGGAGCAAAGCGGGATGCCAATTGGCAATAATTCGGTGGAGCTTACCAATTGCCTTACAACCAAGGAAGGCCTCCCGAAGACCTTGGTCGGAATCGAGGGAGTGGGACCAATTTATTTCTGGGACGTTGTTCCAGACAGAAAAATTAATTATGTGGAGAGCACGAGTGCACTACCGACAACCAAAAATAAGACACCCAATTACTCTCGTAAGCTCGCAGGGATGAGCACGAGCGGGACCAAGCCCGGAAGCGAGGTATCCTATATGCCCCAACCCCAGCCTCCCGTCCATCTCCTTCAATATGCTGACGACACCGCCTTCCTGGCCCTTGCCCGATCCCAGCGTTTGCTCCAGTCTCACCTCACAGAGTTCGCTGCATGGTGCAACCGGTGGCTCCTTTCTGTCAATCCTGATAAATCACAGGCAATCATCATAGGTCGCACCACCCCTTCCTTCCGCCTCCACGAGTTCACCCTCCACGGTCGTCCTATCCGCCACTCTCCCACCTTTAAGTACCTTGGCGTCACCATTGACAGATCCCTCTTCTGCACCCCTCACCTCCGCACAGTTCGCCAGAAGGCCATGTCCCGCATTAACCTCCTGAAACTCCTCACAGGTCAGGCGTGAGGCCTCAACCTACCCACTCTCCTCTACACCCATAAATCAATCAATGTTGACAATGCACAGCGTTATAAGTACCTAAGGGGTTCAGAAGATCACTGCAAGAAAATTGCAAATCATATCTAAAATATATACACAGTGGCGAACCCGATAACGCTTCCTAGTTGCTAATACGTATGGAAATTGTAAATACACTCTAATCTCTTTCTGCTTCCTCTCTTTACCCGTCTCCTCTTCCCCCTCCCCTTCTCTCTCTCATACTATCAATCCGCCCACTCTCATCCCCCATTCCTTTGTCAAGCTCCCCCTCGCCCTCTACCTCTGTCCATGACTTTCACTTCACTTCTTGTAAATCTCTTGTCCCACGTTCTATCCATCTCCTCCTACCCCTCCTCTCGCGTCAAAATCCTCCCTCCCTTTCATGTCCATTTATTTATTCCTCCTCCTCTCTCTGTCCCTCCTCTACCTCTGAATACTTCCCTTTTTCATCCCCCTGTCTATGTCATTAACTTCCCCATTCTCTGTCAATCTCCTCCCTTTCCTGAGTAGGGACAATTACATATACCTGCCACATTTTATGGTGACTACACAACCATTGCCGAAGTCTTGAGTAAGGTAGCCTTCGCCATGAACCATTCCAAATCTTATGTAGACAATGATGTTTTTCTTGTTCTGAAGGTCAAGTGTGAAAAATTTAACCGAGATCGGAATAAAACTCTAGACTGGAAGTCTGTTCTTTAAGAACCCTCTGCCACGCACCGTAGGAATTATTTTGTAGAGAGTAGCATTACTTGTTTATTTTTTTATTTTTTTTTTAAGGACAAATGTGTAAAATTTTATCGCAATCGGATTAACGGTATTGATGGAGATCTGTCAACTAATTCTTGAATAACAGAACGTCTTAATTGCAAATATTTTTTATTACAATGATGCGTTTCGCCCGGTTAGGGCATCTTCAGATATCTGACAAAAAGTTCTGTATCAATATTTTCTTCTTTCTCAGATATCTGAAGATGCCCGAAACGGGCGAAACGCGTCATTGTAATAAAAGATATTTGCAATCAAGGCGTTCTGTTATTCAAGAATTCAACGAACACGGTTGCTATACCACATCACGTAAAAATGGAATGAGAAGATTTCTACTATGTGTCAACTATGTCCTTTCCATCTTCAGTTACAATCAACATTGTCAGTTGCACCAATTACATGATTTCCTGAGGTGGCGGTTACGATACTGGCGCAAAAAGTGGATAAAATCCATCTTTTAAGCGTATTGTATACTGTGTGAAAAATTGAGCTCATATAACATGAAATATAGAACAATAAATACTCCGTGAAACTACTCTTTACTCTTGGAATGTTCAACTTTCTCATATATCTGAAAATGGTTTTATTGACTGCTAAGTTCTATGCAGTATGATTCAACGCTATGAATTCCAAAAAACATGTGCGAAATTAAAGGCAACATTGCCGCGGCGTAGCGCATTGAGGCGCTATGCTACGATGCGCGAGGCCATTCCCCGTCGGGGGTTCGAATCCCCCCTCGGGCATAGATGTTTGTGCAGTCTTTAGTATAAGCTAGTTCACAAGTAGTTTGCAATTTTAGGGACTGATGACCCCGCAGTTAAGTCTCATGAACTTTACAAACATTTGAATACTTTCTGAAAGCAACATTGTATCAAAATTTCAACGCAATCTGAAAAATTTTCGGAGACTTCAGACTTTTAACACACGATGATTTACATTTGTAGATCTAGATGTTCCTGGGTGCAAACATCGTAAGTTCTTGACTGAATGCTATGGAGTTTTGACTCAACGTTTTACTGGAATGGGCGCACGTTTTTATATACCCTCTATTTGAATACGTATCGTATATGAATTTTTGTAAATTTTATGATGCGGAAACATTGTTACCAAATATCGCAAAACTGACTTATATGTAGGTTATATATTACGGAAATATTTATCTAAAAAACTTTCTGTATTAGAACGCGACGTTGTGTCAAAGTTGAGCTCAATCAGAACAGATTTTTTTTTTAGTCTCTGCAGCGCACACATAACAATAGAACACTTTTTTACACATAGATTTTAGTTGTGCGCCTCGGTTACACAATGGTAGAGTGCCAGATTACAAATCTAAAGGTCGCGGGTTCTATCCCCGCCAGGTCCTAGGGTTTTTATCTGTCCCTTTCCACTTCTTTCACCTCTGGCAGTATTGCTCATGTGAAAAATACCGAGTAGCAACGTGGTTCGGAACCCACGTTAAACTGTAGGTCCCCCTATAAGTGGCTGGGTAAGTCACTTCGAAGGTCGGAGGAAGGCAATGGCATACCACCTCCAAAACAGGACCATGCCTAGTAAAGCACTGTGGTGTTCAAACCAATCTTCGGATTATTGACTGCTCTACCTTAACTAGATATTAGTTCTTAAATCACATCACACCGGTGGTGACGCGGCCAACGCCAATCCGTGCGTGCGTCCACAACGGCAACACCCCGCTTGACAAATCTGTTGACTTTGTTGCCCATCTGTGAGTTCAAACTTATTTGCTGCGGAATAACTCAGGAGATTATTTGTCTGAACTGATCACTCAGAATATTACGGCCACCTACGTACTATCGATATAAAGCGCTCGATGCAATAGCAGTCTCACCTGGCGGACAATGACACCTTGTCAGACACGCACGCATACGGTGCATGTGATCGAGCTGTCCATCCTGAGTTTGACCGATGGCTCGGCAACAGATCACAGCTTCCACGACAAGAGGCGTCGCCGCTGCTGTCGCCGCCAAAGGTAAGAGGTGGTAACGTTTGGCTGGTGATTGTAAGCACGTCCCTACACGTCTGCCCCAACTGAAACCTTCACGACGCGTAATACGAATCGGAGAGATATTTTATTCACGGGAAAGTGTTTTTCTTCTTCTTCTTCTTCTTGCGTTACGGTCTCTCTAGGACCTCGTGTAGCCCCTTCATTGATTGTAAATTTCTCCTCTCTTCCCAGACCCTTTTCATCTTCTTCTTCTCTCCCGCTCTTCTTCAGAAATCTTCAGTATCCTCTTTTCTGGTCTGCTCCACAGATGTTTTTCTATCATCTTCCTGTATCCTGTTTCCTGTCCTCAGTGTCCGGCATATTGGTCAGTGTATACTTGCTTCTCCAATTTCGTTCATCCTTGATCCCCAATTCCAAACAATCCTTCCAGAGCTCAATAACCCACTTCGTTCCTGCCTTTCCTCTTGTCCTCTCTGCTGTTTCCCATACTCTTTTCCTCATTCTGTTCGTATTCATTGTCATTACATGTGCCGCAAACCTTGCTCTTCCGATTCTCCTCATATTGTTTTCATCCTTTGGCAGAGTTCTAACGAAGGTCTTCCCATCCATCTCACACCACATCTTTTTCGAGCCAGTGTTTTTATCAACATTTTTCTCGTTTTTGTCTAGTTGGTTTGCACCATTTCTTCATAACGTTATCATCTTAGCAGCATATAATACTGCATTCCTCACAGTTTCCTTGTAGCGATAGATCTTTGCAGCTGTAGATATATTCTTCTTATTGTATAAATATGTCTACTCATACTCAAGGCTAACTTCATCTTCCTTATCATTTCTGTAATTACTTCATTACTCCTGTTTCTTCCTGATATATATCCTCGAAGGTATTTAAATTTGTTCATCTTTTCCACTGTTCGTTTTGCCGTTTTCCAATCTCCAGTGGTATTCAGTGTCTTCGTCTTCTTATAAGCTATCCTCAGTCTCATTCTTCCTTAGATTGTCAAGCTGTGTTTTTGCGTCTTCTTCTGTCTCACTATCGCTATGTCGTCTGGTAAGGCCAGGCAGTTACTAGGGCCATTTTGTCTTTTATGTCGCCGACAGGTGTTTCAGGTTTTCCCATTTTCTCATTTATTGTTCACCACTGTCTGATAACTTCATCCAGTACTATGTTGAACAGAATTGCTGACAATCCATCTCCCAGTTTGATCCTAGTCTTTATCTCGAACTCTTCTGATAACACTCCTCTGAATCGCCCCCTTGCGCGCGTGTGCGTGTATGTGTGTGTGTGTTTTGTGCAAATGTTCGTAAATTTATGGAACTTAACTGCTGAGGTTATCGGTACCTAGACTTACAAACTACTTTAACTTACACTAAGGACAACACACACACACACACACACACACACACACACACACAGAGAGAGAGAGAGAGAGAGAGAGAGAGAGAGACACGACCGAGGGACGACTCGAATCATCGCTGGGGAGCAACCGTGCGCTCCGCAGCAAGGCGACTTGGAGCGTTAAGCCATTTCACCGCGGCTTTTCTTTTCTGAGGCTGTTCCAAGGGAACGGCATGTTTTTCTACTAAGAGCGGAACAAAAATAAAATAAACCGCTACGTGAGCGTTAAAGACACTGTATTTATTACTGCGCCCGACAATGAATATTTAATCAGGTAATTATATCTAGAATGGCGTGCGAATTCTGTGAACAGTAAAATACCTGTAGCCTGAATCTAGGAGGGGGAAATCCCTCACCTCCTCCCCATGCCACCTTGCGGACAGCTACTCAAAAGATAAGAGTTCCGTAATGAATACAAAAACAATCTCCTTCCGACAACAAGAGCTTCTTTTAGCTGGCTTACCTCGCACCGCTCTCAGAGAAACGTAGCTTCCTTTGTTGCTGGATAGGTACTCTGGCGCAGAACAAGCAAATACAGGCCGCGCTAGAGGCGCGCGTGCTCAAATATTTGTGTTGCGTGCGTGACGGGCGGTGAGCCGCGGTGACGCCGGCCACGTGGCGGACACGCGTGCGTGACGTCACGTCACGGCGCCCCCGGAATGTGGGCCAGGCGGCGCGGCCGTCGCGTGCGCCACGCACCGCACCGCAGCGGCTAATTCTGAACCAACAGTCCACGAACTTCGCAACTCTACTCCAGACTGCCGGCCAGCGTACGTAGCGCCTCGGAGATACTCCCTCGGCAAGAGGCATTTTCTCGTCCGAGCTTCACGCGACGCTTATGTAAATAATAATAATAATTTCGTGTCGGTCATTGGCCTGGTGCAAGTCTTTCAATTGGACGCCACTTCAGCGACTTGCGTGTCCCTACCCATCGCCCGCTAGTATACTCCCAGCCTCCCCACTCCGGGAAAAATCACCGAAAGTCGGCAAGTACTCATATTCGCCACTGGAGCGCTGTAAGCGTGCCCTAGTCTAAAGCTCTGTATAGTGAAAGTATGGCCATCCTTATCCGCCCCGCTTGCCGCCGTCTGCAGCTCGTGATTGGCTGAAATCGAGTCACGTGGTTCTTTCCGCCATCTTGGTCCTGTACGTTGCTTGGCTGCTATGAGAAATCTTGTGAATATTCGTATGTTTGGGTTTGAATAGTGCCAGAGTGCTGTACTTCTGGGTGTTCTTAACAAGCCAAGAAGGGAGGTAAACATTGTAGTACTTCCCTTAGATATCAGAAATGTAGAAAGATGAACAGTCTGATGAAAGTCGACAGAGAAAACTACGAGTCCAGAAGCAACACTCGGTTCTTGTGCTGTGATGATTTTAGTTCATAATGTAAATTAATATTCACTGACGAATGGATCACGCAGCAGATACCTACATATTTTGAACTGGAATAAATTTGTGAAGAAAATTCCTGCATAATGTCGTGAGGTTGAAGTACTCACGCGTCGTTGGTTTTATCTGCTGGTAGTTGCCGAAAACACACAAATTTTGGACATACTGGTGAGTGAACGAGATTCTCGTTTAGATATTAAATTAATATACAGTTTCTGAAGCTTTATTTACTTTTGTAAAAGTCGTGTATTGGTTATGCTCTTGCATTTTTCGTAGTTCATGTAAATTATAAGTACATAACACGCAAGAAATAATCATCAAAGACTAATCCATTATCTCAATTCTTTCCTTAATTTACACTATGCTCCGATAAGTACATGTTCGCGGTCTATTCGAATATTTGTTTACGGTACAGGACAATCTGAATTTAAAGATGGAGCCACAAACTAAACAGTTTTCTTAAAATCAAACGATAAGTATTTCGCAGAACAGTCAGGTCCTCATGGACAGAACTACGCGAAGTTCGCACATCTTTCCGTCGGATATAATACCCTGTATCTCGAGAATGAAAAAGAGTTATCGTTCTGCTCTCAACCTTAAATAAAATTTCGATATCTTACCTACATTTCGTCCGCAGCATTGATTGCGCTAAAATGAACCATACGCAAAGTCAACGCAATGCGATTTTTCCTCTGCAAACTCTTCAAAATTTTGCGCAGTAGTTTTCTTAATTTGATGTAGCACGGAAATTATAAGTAATAATGAATAGAAATTGAGATCATTATCGAGCGAATATAACACACTATAACACGTCAAAAAATTAAAAATTTTTATCGAATAGTTTTCTCATAATCGGTTGATAAGTATTGTTAAGCGCTGGGAACGTTGCAGCGGTCGGTGCGTAAGCGGGAGAGGAATAGGCCCAACATGGCTGCCGCTGGCAGGCTGGCCATACTTTCCCTCTAGTCTGGCCGTCCGCCGCTATACGATATACGCCGCTATAGGCACATTTGTTGCATTACTTTTCTGTTTATGGGCTTGCTATTATATACTTCACCCGTTCCAAACGTTCAGTCACTTCTGCTCCAATGTTTTTTTAAGACGACTGGTGTGACTGTTTTACATATTTCCTCGCCTAATTTTTCCGTGCCGGCCGCGGTGGCCGAGGAGACTGAGGCGCTTCAGTCACGGTCTGCAAGGCCATTACGGTCGGGGGTTCGAATCCCCCCTCGGCATGGATATTTGTGCCGTCTTTAGTATAAGGTAGTTCATAAGTAGTTTGTAAGTTTAGGGACTGATGACCCCTAGTCAAGTCCCATAAACTTAACAAACATTTGAATTTTTAATTTTTCCGTATGTTCTGAAGTTTCACTTGTGCACAGTAAAATCTTCGCAGCGTTCAACACAGTGACAACTGAAGAAGTAAATATTGTACAAGCTTGAGTGCTGACAAATTTGGCAGCTCATGAGTGATTTCATTAAGTTTCTTTTCAAGATATAAAAGTTTAACTCTAGACCTCCACAATTTAACAAGCAATTTATTTTGTTCTATTTCTATCAGCTTTTCTTCTAAAATATGACACTGTATGTGACTAGAAGAACGGCAACTATTACTGCCATGATTTTCAAGCAGTTGGACATTGGAATTAATGATGTGATCATGATTTTCCTCAGTGCTTTCATATTTTCGTTTTAGGAGTGTGATATTTATTATACGTTTTTTAATAGTTCTACATACTTCTTTTGCTTGTACAACTTTATGAGCTGGATAATAAGGAAAAACAGAGGAAACGGCAGCATTAAGCAATTTCAATTTTTAACCCAGACCAATAATCAGCCTCTCGGAAACGGATACATACCACACACAGTCTAAAGTTGAAGTTGGGCGAAAAATCTGCTCTTCATATTGATTTCAGCCACCGTTCTGATACTACTTTTGCTGGGAAATTCGTGAAATGAATCTCCTTCCGCTTTACCACTTCCGTTTGTGCAGCAATACACCATTGCTATTGACAAATTAAAACATGTTTTGACGTTGGTGTGTTAAAGTAATATACGTATTGTAGGCCTAATATAAAAAGTAACTAATAAGACCAGATATACAGATGGGGTAGAATGTTAGAGAGCGCGTGTGAAGAAACATGAAGATCGGATTATTGCAAACCCTGTAATGGTGTTCTAATAACTACTACGATTTCATACCTTCTTATTACGGAATCAATCCACCGTAAGTTCCTGATCATACCTCAGGATACCCTTGCTAGTCTGGCAGTCAAACGACAAGAAATTACGCCGTTTACTTAGTTTCAACTGTTGATTACAATGTTCGTGCAGCGCGGGATTAGGGCACGTTACTAGCGCCGCAGCGGCCAAGACGGTAACTTCTTGATGTACACCGCAAAACACGCAAGCCTAGCGAAGTGGGAAGGCTGGCAGTATACTAGCGGGCGATGCCCTGGCGTACCCCAGTTATCCAACTGGGGAAACGAGACCTACAGCTTAACGTGGAATCTGAACCATGTATCGTTTCTGGCGACTCCTCACATCGTTAACAGGTGAATGATGGGTTAAAACTCAGACTGAAAAAATCCGAGGTTTGGCCGGGTTTCGAATCCACGACCCTTCGGTTTCCAGTCGAGCGTTTAACGCCAAGACCACCGGCCCGACATTTATGCAAAAATGGACTATCTGCTAACATTTAAATCTTTGCAGGTGAGTAGAACAAAGATGCATGGATGCAGCAGCACCAGGCGTATATGAGAAGTTGTCATGAAGTTTTGAAAATATCTCAGGGATAAAAGAAGTTATTCACAAAATTTCGTCCTGCACATTTTTACGGCAGTAAATGGACGTCGACGATCGAGATGGGTGTCTGTTCCCTATGTCACTGTTTCAGAATTACACAATTGTAAGGACGAACTCCCACGGGAATATAGAAAGAGTCTTGAGGAATAAAATGAGAATAGAAACCATGCTCAGAAAAGCCATCCAACGACGCCACAGAACGTCGAAATTGCTGGAGGGGATGTCTAGCGGCAGGAGCTGGTGCCTGCCACTGTCCTTAGCGTCGTTGAATGGCGTTTCCGGGCATGGATTCCCATGCTCATTTAGTTCCTCAAAACGCCTTCTACATTCCCTAGAAGTTTGTTGGAGTAATTTTATAATTACACACACCCATCTCAAGTCTTCGACGTCCATTTACTGTCGGAAGTATGTGCAGGACGAAATTTTGTAACATACATTTGTGTATTAGAGTCATGATAGGAATCGTGCTGCGTAGTCCGAGTGACGGTCTGAAGCTCCTTGCTGCGGAGCGCGCGGTTGCTCGCCGTGGAGGTTCGAGTCCTCCATGGGGCATGGGTGTGTGTGTTGTCCGTAGGTTAGTTTACCTAGGTTTAAGTAGTTTGTAAGCTACGGACTGATGACCACGCAGTTTGGTCCGATAGGATTACAAACAGTCCGAGTGAGCGAATTTCACTTCATCCTATATACAGATGTTACAGACTATATACTACAAATATAAAACAAAGAAAAAAAAGAAAAACAACGATAGTTACCAATCGCTGAAACATTCTTTATCCGGTGCCCAACAGCTTTTGAAAATTTTGGTCATGCTCGGACTGTATCTTCAAGATGCAGCTAATACAAAAACGCCGTGAATTTAACCTAACGACATATCTGGCCTTCAATGATTACGAAAAAGTATTCAATAAAGGCAAACAAAACAAACTGCGAAATTGTAAGAAGCCAAGGGATCCCATCTCAACTTTTAAGACCAATAAATGGTGTGTACATTAACAACAAAATCCACACAAAAATATCAGGCAGTAAACATAACACGGCTGAAATAAACCAAGGACTTAGACAAGCCAGGCGAGAAAGGCCGTTCGTTCTGGAGCGTCATGTTGCGTTGCGCGCGGTTGCTCCCGCCGGAGTTTCCAGTCCTTTGTCGGGCATCGGTGTGTGTGTGTGTGTGTGTGTGTGTGTTTGTCGTACGTAGAATAAGGACCGATGATCAGTATAGTTTGGTCTCTTACGTCTACAGACATTTCAGTACTTGAGTCAGACAAGAGTGTCTCTTTTCACTAACTCTTTTTAATACTTATATTGACGATGTAACTAAAAGTTGGTTAAAAAAAGGTAAAGCAGTCAACAATCCGAAGATTGGTTTGAACACCACAGTGCTTTACTAGGCATGGTCCTGTTTGGAGGTGGTATGCCGTTGCCTTCCTCCGACCTTCGAACTGACTTACCCAGCCAGTTATAGGGGGATCTACAGTTTAACGTGGGTTCCGAACCACGGTGCTACCTGGTATTTTTTCACATGAGCAATACTGCCAGAGGTGAAAGAAGTGGAAAGTGACAGATAAAAATCGTAGGACCTGGCGGGGATCGAACCCGCGACCTTTGGATTTGTAGTCTGACTCTCTACCACTGTGCAACCGAGGCGCACTTCAAGATTAAGAATGGGGATGTTACCATGCTAGTTTTTGTTGACGACCAAGTAATAATTACGCAGAATGAAAATGACTTACAAGAAACCGAGAAATATAATCTGATATATCTCTAATGCAAGGACGAAAGCAATGGCATTTTAGGACACCAGTCCATGCGTGTTACGACTAAAATTGACAAGCATATCAGTGAACAAGTGAACACATTGAAATATTTAGGCTGCAGTGTTACATATGGGGCAAACAGTGAAATAAAGAATAAGTTGGACCTGTACTAAACGCAGATCAGTGGAGGAAAAATATCCACAAAGAATCTCTACAAAAGTACTCTAGCACTGATCTATGGTGGCGGAAACTGGACTCTTGTTATTGAAGGTTGTCTAGAAGCGTGCCTGACTATATTGCAGTAGGGGCGACGTGCGGTGGCGAATATAAGGAGGTGGGGGGCGGAAATAATGAATATACAGTAAAAATTAGTACGGTATCTGGACTATTTTAATGAATAATGCGTAAAGGCATCGCCTTGCTAGATGGTCATACTTCCGTGAATTGGTGACGGGAGTACGGTGTTGGAGTAAATTTCGTGCCAGATTTTTTTTAATAGCTATATTTTTATATCAATAATTAAAAAGTTTAATTTCATAAAAATAAAAGGGGCTTCAGCGTACATTATCGTCTGAATATGACCAGAGAAACTGTCAGAAAATATCATGGGGTGTCTACTTAAAATTCCTTATCTTTACATTAATCTTGCCCATACGCTCCCCGAAAATATAAGCTGTATTCGCCACTATCTGGGACCTGTTCTGATTACGAGGCAGTCCTTTCGGCGATATCTTGTTGCCTTTTGATGGGTTATGGGGATCAAGGTTTCGCAGTTATAAATGCTAGTTTGTACGTCAGATAATTAATGGAGTTTTGCAAAATCCCTCATTCACCTACGCCACCCTGCAACTTAACTCTGCCAGGCGGGTTGCAGCAAGCACAACCCCTTGCGGCTACATGAAGACTCAGTCGAACGAGCCACTAAACTTGCAGCTTGACCTACAGATGGCCTTTGCGCGCAACAGACGACAGAACAGGAGCCGTACACAATTATAGTGCCGGTCGGTCTTAAGCGGCCTTTCTTGCTATATCCTCCGGATCAAATGCAGGCAGTCGGATGCAAGTATACCTTCGTATCTAGAACCACTCCGGCATCACTGCAGCGACTGCCCGGTAGCTAACGACCTACCAACATCAGCTTCGCCCTCTACGATGATGACATGACGCTCTTCTTCACGATGAACGCTGCCATCCTCTAGAGGAGGCTACTCAGCTTCAATTGTACAGAGACCCAAATGGGCAGCACGGGCAAGTATCTGGGATTGAATTGGATAGAAGACTGACATGGATCACGTCAAGGGCGAAACAGTTATAACGTCTCCTGAGCCCTAGGTCGAAACTACCATCGGACCTTCGAGTGCTGTACGTCACCTTCGTCTGTTTTATCTTCGAATATGTAGCAGTGGTCTGAGCCAACGCGACAAAGAAGCACACCATCCGCCTACCAACAACTACAGTATAGGCTCCTGAATCTACGACGAAATTTGACTATGGATGTCTTCGATGTTTCGCCAGGCTATGCGACTATTTTATGTGAAAGCTGCACGGACAAGCAATCGACACATTGGCTCCCTCGGACAAAAGGCGCAGCGCTTCAACACCACGCGATGCCCGCACCTGCTTCTCAAGCAGAAGACACCAGCCCGATAGGACATTGTCCATTAGCAAACTGTGAGGAATTCCAACAGCAGTGTTCATCCAATTGTCAGATTCGAAGAGGGAAGAATGGAAGATTAGGGTTTAACGTCCCGTCGATACTGTAGTCATTAGAGACAGACTGGAGCGTGAACTCTTACTTTCAATGCTATTATAGTTAGCTGATGCAACGTAGCTGATGCAACGTAGAAACCACGAACAGACCCATTATTGTGTCCTACCTCTTTGATGTTTGTTCTCTCCATCACCATCTATGTCTTACAGACACCTCATAACACCCACCTGTAAGAAAAACAAACAAACGTTTATATAATAACGAAAGTCAAACCCAATTTCGTCAACTTAGTAATAACTGTAAACATTAATATCTAAAAACAACTAAACCTGCAAAAAACCTATAAGAAAACTCAAACAAAAAATTACATGATTATAAGAGTGAAATCTAGTAAATAATAACTGTTAACACTGATATTTGAAAACAGTTAAACATTAAAGAAGTTTTCATACAGTAGCTACATAAACGACTAAGTTGTGGACATGTTAATCCACTGGCAATCTGGGACACAACGGCCTCAGTTACTTGCAGCGAGGGAGCGACAGAACGAGCTCTAGCGAGGCCCGACGCCTCCAGCAATGAATGTCTTCCGCTAGAGACCCAGAGCCGCCTCCGACCGCTCGCCGACTGCGCCTCCGCTACGACTCTGGTGTCACTTCTTTCTGTCACAAGTTTCGACGAGATTGTACGAACTGTGAAGTTGTTCTTGTTTTCACTCAAGTTATTTACACTATTTAGTGTTACAAGTTCAGAAATAAGAATATGTCGTCACAGATGAGACGACGTACAGAAGTAAAAGATAACCAAGTTGCTTCTAGTGTAAAAGAGAGAGAGGGGGGGGGGGAGGGAGAGGGAGAGAAAGAGAGAGAGAGAGAGAGAGAAAGAGAGAGAGAGAGAGGGAGGGAGAGACGAAGTCCGTAGGAACGCCACAGAGTCCACGATAAGCAGAGTGAAGATTCAGAGCGTAAGCCCAAAAGAGTCCGGAGGCGTGTCTTCCGTACTTGGCATACGGTAGTGAACTCGCGCTGGAGCCGGGTGCGTGCCCAGATGTAGCCGGATCCAGCCAGTCCGGTGCGAGAGTAGTGACACTTCCTGCAGTGTTACACTGCAGCGCTCCTCTGTTTGCTTCTAGCTCCAGCTCAGCAGCTTGAGGAGCACTTTCGGTGTATCCTGCAGGCAACACTTGATCGGTTATAGTAGTTTGCCGGGCCACAGATGCTATCCTACCAGTCTTATAACCTACATCCTGTTCAGACTTAAGCTTTCCAGGAAGAACACAAACGTCGAAAGTTACGAAGCGTTCTATTAAGTGCGATGAGATCAAGAATTGGCCAACTTTAGGTGACGGTAGTAACATTAAAAGAGGGCCTTTGCGATAGCCTTATGACAGCTAGAAATTTAAGATAACGGCTTAACCGTTCATCTGAGACAAAAATTGAATAAACGAATTTATAGAGGAGAAAATTCTCTACAACTTTGTTCTCTTAAGTTTTTTTCCATATCAGGTATCATTTGAGATATTTGCAAAATCAAAGGCGATTTGACACTGTGCGTCTATAACATGATCCCAGTTTTTAGGTCGCGCCGTTTAACCGATCGGCACCATATTTTACAGACGTAATTGTCCACCGCCAGCGACCGGAACCTCCCTTTAGAAAATGTTTCTGAAAAAAAAAAAAAATGGGTTAATAACACTAAAAATAGGTTGTTTCTGATGGCGTTCTGAGAGCACGAAATTAAATTGCAAATAACGCCTTAACCGTTCATCTGAGACGAAAATTGAAAAAACGTTTTTGTAGAGAAGGAACTTCTCTATAACTTTGCTCTCTCACATTCTTCCAAAACTCGCACGGTTTCAGAGATATTTCCAAAAATAACGGCGATTTGACACTGTCACCTGATTTTACGTAAACCAGTATGGGAAAAGATAATAAACTGAAAAAGAGAACCAACTACCACGGCAAGACGGGAGATAATACTTTAAGGGAAAAAGATAATATTTTGAGAAGATTTTAAATAATTGTTTAAAGAGTTAAAAAAAGTATGTTTGTCAAAGTTAAACTCTGAAATATCAAATAATTTTGACTGTACGTTAAAATACGGCGAAAGAGAACATTACGTGTTGAGTCCACAGATATTATCACAATAGCAAAGTGGTAATCGTATCGACCATTAATGTTTTGAAATCAGAAATTATTTATAACCTGATTTGTTCAAAACGAATTCATTATGATTAAATCGGCGTGCTCGGCGCAGAATTTCACGAGTGTTTCTTCAATTTTTATAGGTTTTCGGAAATTTTATTCTATTCAAATTTATACGCATTGTTTGCATTTTTGGAGACTACGTATTACAACACCTTATAAACGTTCTTTCCGCCTTAGTGTTTATTTAATTGTATGTTATCTATTATTTCTGCTCGAAATATTTGCAAAAACATCATAAAACTACCACAAAACCTAAAGTGGGACGTAAAACTCGCCAGTTCGATGTTTTTCCCAGTGGTAGAATACTGGAATCAAAATACTCAGTTAACCTCTGTTCAGTACAACGCTCTTCAAGGCACGTCTCGTGTTACTAACTAATTGTGTTGATATTCAGTTTCAGTTAAGAGAAACCTGTTCCGTAGTATTTAATTCTTCAGTAAAAAGGACAGAAGTTTACGTTCTTGATCCAAGCCAGGAACACTTCAGTTAACCTTATTATCCTCCGCGAAAACGGCACCTCGGTAATGTGCATGTTGTGACAAGATTTGGATCGCCTTACCCTAGACAGTTTCTCGCTCGATTCTCAACATCTTGGCAGACCACAGTTACTCACCACCATACTTATGAGCCATCGTTCGCAGACAGCAAGACCTATCGAGACAAAATACGAAATAGAAATCGAAGATTTAAAAACGCCTATAATTTCTTCTGCAAATTATCGCAGGGTAATAAGTTTTGTGTCCCAACTTCGTCGCCGCTTTTGTGTCCCAGCCTCGTCGTAGGTGTCGGTGGCCGAGTGGAATGAGCCCGACACAGGAACAAAAAATAGCACGCTGGTGCAGGTACGGAGGGGAGCAGCCAGAAACTATAAACACTAGAGTAAATTAGAAAGAGATATATATTGCACAGAATGTAACAATACTTAACTTTTACATAGTACTGCAGAATGTTGATACATAGTTGTTAGAGGCCTGCCTAGTGCCTGTACAATAGCAAAGTCTTCAATGGTGCCTATCTGATTCCGAAGGTCCTAACTGGTTGCTATCTCCGTCCGAAGTGACCGGTGTCTTTCCGTGGTGGCCACGAGCGGGGTTGCAGCAGGGGGCGCTCGTGGCTGTCGTCGCGAGAACGCCGCGCCGTGCGTGCATGGCGGCGCGCGGCGAAAGTCGGTGGCGCGCACTTTGTACTTGTGCGACACCACAATAAGAAACTGTCCACATGTAAAATAGTTTCCAGTTTGATAACGACAAATTTGATACGACTGTTATCAATAGCGGGTTCTGATCATTTGAACTAATGAAGCATCAAATCATTTTGAAGAAGGTATGGAAATATTTACACCGTTATTGACACACACTAATTCCAATTTATTGTGAGAGCTCAAACCTTGCATTTAGTGTTCAAAGATACGTCCGCCAGTATGAGTGCACGTATTACTACAGAATCCATTAACAATTCTGATCTCTGTTGTAAAATGTAAACTTTTACGGCCGGAAAGGTCAAAATTACTAAAATTTTCCGGGCTGACAGTAGTGAGCCAGGGTATGCATCGGACATACAAAAGTGCCACGATCCCCACTGAAAATGTCCTCCGCAGTTAGGGACGAAACGTTGGGTTTGAGTAATAAATCCACAAGACCACGGCATAATAGCCCGGAAAATTTTAATAATTTAGTTCTGATCTCTGTTTTAAAAATCATTAGGTGTGATTACTTCCACACCATGTTTATAATAGGAAAATAACTTCTGTCAGAAAAAGGTTCTTTGTACTGTATTTATCGTAGTGTGAATTTAACGTGTAATTTCTGCGTTGCTGGTATGAGCCCACTTCCACTCGAATGAAGGCAATTCCCTTCGTTTCTACTGTGCGAACAATTCTTTCTCGAAACAAGGAAAATCATGGTTTAACGTCCAAAAGGCTTCGACGAGATTCGAGGCGGAGCACGATCTGGGAATGTTTCAAGGATGGGGAACGAAATCGGCTGTGTCCTTTCAAATAAACCATCCCGGTATTTTGGAGAGATGATAAGTGATCATCATAATAAAATAAGAGAAATGGAATTGAAAACGCGCTATTAGATAGTAGAACGGTAGAGAAATATCGTGTAAGCGGTTCGATGAACCCTCTGTCATAGTCTTACAAGTGATCTCTAGAGTTACTATGCAGATGTAGAAGTTGCTGGCTATCTGGAACACGCCCCCGACCTGCCCAAACGCTTGACAAGTCGCACCGCTCCAGAAGTAACGACCCTACCGTTCACAAACCACTTTGTTAGCCGTTCAAGTTCTTGCACAAGGTCTAACGATGTTTCGCTTATACGGTGTACGAAAAAAGACATCACGCCAATATATAAATGTATGTTTACACAAAGATGGTCTCAGGGCTCTCCGATCCACCGCAGATGTTGAAAAATCGTTCTACCTCATGGGAGAACGCGGAATGTGAACATAGAGGACGACAGGGACGTAACTTCCGTAGCGAGCGACTTGTGAGAATCTGTAGCAGACGGGAGGCATGGTTAAGATTGCCAAGAGGTTAAGGCGACCGCTGGCCCAAAGCGGGAATCTCGTGTTCGAATTCGGGTTAGGCACAAATTTTCACGCGTCACCATTCAACTATATCAATGCCCTAGTTGAGCCGAATGTAGACATCTGCTTCCTTCCCTTATTCCTTCTCCTTTTAGGAGGTATTTATAACATGCTGCGTGCCTAGGTGTCATGTCTAGACACCACACCAATACATAAGTCTCTGTGTATCCGTTTGGATTTCCGGTACAATATCTTGCTGCACAATACGCAGGACAGTTCAAATCAAATCAAATCTTCGTAAACCTAAGGGACTTAACTACCTTAGTCATCAGTCCCTAGGCTTACAAATTACTTTAACTTATGCTAAGGACAACACATACAGCCATGCCCGTCGGAGGACTCGACCCCCGACGGCGAACGTCCGGGCGCACGTCAACATGGCGCCCTAGTGCGCACGGCCATTCTGTCGCGGCGAGGACAGTTCGATGCTAATTTGGCGCATAAGAGACATCCAATTTGACACCTACGTTTCCATTTTTTTTTAAAGTGACTCATTATTTGGTAACCCCTCTCCGTTGTCCCTTCGTGCCTAATACATTAACAGCGACCTTTAAAAATAAATCTGAATCTCGTGAGCGTGGAGATTGTTTGTAGACACGTCTCCGGTGATCCTCTAAACTAAGCGCTCGAAGCGGTCATTTGTGCCGTTTGAACTTCTAACTGGCCAGGCCGTACGTTACGTGCACGTCAGCAGCTTTCTGGAACGGCAACCAGGCATCAAGTGTGTATACGGCACAAACGATAATACATTGCTCTTCAAGGTAGCATCTTCAACGTCGAGAGGCCAGTTAATGTTTTCACAAACCGTAAGCTGTTTACGAATATTAATTCGCCTGAAATATTAATGGTTCCTTATCTGAAAATATTCGGTTTGTGTTTTTAAAATGATTCTAAAATTGCTTATAGGTTGCTGGAATAATCTTTTAGTTGTTGTTAGTAGTTAAGTACACAATATGTTACGAGCTGAGCCCATCATCTGGTGACCGATATAATGAATCCTGAGCACTGAGGCACTTAAATTTGTCAATTAAAATACCGTTGTTATGTAATGTCATATAAGAATAAACATCATTTGCTGTTTATTGCTCTTCAAGGTAGCATCATCAACATGTAAGAATAAACATCATAACAAAGGTATTTAAATTTACAAATTGAAATACCTCAATGCTCAGGATATATTATATCGGTCACCAAATGATGGACTAAGCTCGTAACATATTGTATACTTAACTACCATAACAATAACTAAGAAATTATTTCAGCAACAATAAGCAATTTTTAAATAATTTAAAATAATGATCATGACGGTTGCATACAACTATCAAGACTTTCAGTCAAAAATAAATTTTCTGTTAGTGTTTTCTCAAAAGTTACAAGAAACCGTAGGTCGCCCAAATATGTTTATTTTGATCGGTTTTGGCAGATCTGAGCTGCCATCATCATACCTTATATGCTGTTAATTGAACATATTAACCATTGACCCTGGATTAAAATAAGAGGATGATAGGAACATCCGTGGGTCAGAACTAAAAACTACATCAAAATAGGACAGAAAATATTATACTGATATCTCTTCGTGGTATTTTAATCAGTCAACTGATAGCAAAATATTTTATACATTTTGATGTAGCTGAATCAACTGATTGAAATAGCATGATGAGGCCCCAACAAAAATATTGTCACGTTGAAAACTGCAGGTGGTCCAGAGTTCGAAGGCTGGTCGTTAATAGAGCACAACACTTCACACTTAGAACACGTTTATTGTAACACAAGCGTACACTCAGTACAGAATGCTTCCTGCTTGGAGCGCTCCACTATTTATACGTAGAAAGAATTTTCTAGAACTTAAAAGTACATCAAACGTAAAAAAAATGTAGAACATTCTAGGAATAATGAATACAAAAAAAATTATTATTATAAATAATATGCTAAACACTGCGCCACAAGTTCCGTCTGAAGACTCCCGGCAATATTTTATACACTTTTTGATGTAGTTTTTAGTTCTGTCACGCAAATGTTTCCATCCAAGGCTAATGGTTGACATGTTCAATTAACAACACACAAGATCTGATGATGGCAGCCCAGATCTGCCAAAACCGATCAAAATAAACATTTTTGAAGCGGTCTTGGGCAACCTTTGCTTCTTTGAAATTTTCTAAAAGACGATAGATTGCACCCAACGGCAGAAAAGACAGAAATATATGATTCTATTTGCGATTTTCTACATTAATGATGATGCTGTGCTAAAATATCGGATTGCGAATCTTATTTGCGGAGTTGGCCCCCAACCAATCCTAGAATTTAAATATGCCATTTAATGGCTTTCACATTTAAAAATGTTTCTTAATTGGGAAAATGCAGAGTTGCACCGTGCTTCGAAGTTTACGTTAAGCTGCAGGCTTATTGAGTCACTTTTAAGCTTGAAGGAAGGTAAAGCCAAACCGGGATTGTTGTTTTCAAACCAAGTTTCGTCTTCATTTACTCCACTAGTGAATTATGACACCCTTCAGAGCTGCCCGTAAACATGAAAACATAAAAAGAAAAAACAGCAACAAAACCTACGAGTCGCAGCAAATTAGCGACCACAATATCGTATGTCAGTAAGGGAATGAGGCTAACACAAGAATTCGGAAATCATGGCATTTCTAGCATTTGTATTCTACTGACAATCTGTGATCACCCTTCCATCGTCAATATAGTAAATCAGGATTATTCCCGCGCTGGAGCGCCACGTTGCGGATCGCGCAGCCTCCCGCGTAGGAGATTCGAATCCTCCCTCGAGAATGGGCGTTTGTGCCGTCTTTAGTATAAGTTAGTTCATAAGCAGTTTTTTAGTTTAGGGACTGATTACCCCTCAGTTAAGTCCCATAAGCCTTACAAACATTTGAAAATTTTTCTGCAATTCTAAATGTTACTAGGAGAATCAATAGTCGAATGAAACAGTAAAACTGTTTTCATTACTGCCTTAAATTTTATAAAAATAGATACATAAAAATAAAATAAAAATTCGCTTAGAGCCAGTTAAGATTTCCAAAAAACATGATAATGAAGGATAGCTGTTAGGTCCTTGTACCTAGGATATGGCAACGTGGTTGCAGGCTATCAGCTTTTATAGCAGGTTGCGTAACATGGAACTACTGGTAACTGGGCTGATGGTAGGTAGCGGAAGATGTGCAGAGCCCTCTATCATGTGCAGAATCGTCCTCGGATGTCGGAATGCCCGAGGGAAGCGCGTTACACAACCTCTCTCCAGAGCAATGCAAGCGCTGCAGACACGCAACCTGCATTACTCTTTCCCACTCCCTTCTCGCCTCCACCCCTCGCCCCATCTCTCTCTCTCTCTCTCTCTTCCCTGCTATTGCAATTCCGCGATTCCTACAGGTACTCCCACTAGTCCGCAATCAAAGTCAATTCAGATTACACGTTACCGTAAAGCGGCGCATTAATCACATTTAAATTTAACAGTGATAACCAACGAAGAACTTACTTCACTACGAGAAGACTACAAGTGCCCCTTTAAACAAGGACGCTGATTAGAGTTGAACCTCGCTTCGACGGGGAGGTAATTAAAAATGGAGAATAAACTCAGAAAAATGTTCAAATGTTTGGAGAGCTTATCGGACTTAACTACGGAGTCATCAGTCCCTAAACTTACAAACTACTTATGAACTAGCTACAACTAAGGACGGCACAAATATCCATGCCCGAGGGGGGATTCGAACCCCCGACTGTAGTGGCCGTGCAGACCGTGACTGGAGCGCCTCAGTCCCCTCGGCCACCGCGGCCGGCAATAAACTCAGATTCTTCAATGGTGGAAACGGATACCGACCACGGCATTCTTAAAGGAACCATTCCTGCAGCGACCACAAGCCACGTAGTGTAACCACTGATAACTTCACTAGCACAGTCGGACGACTTTGAAGCTCGCCGTCTCACTTGTGGAAATTCAAATAGTCGTCATCAACACACTAATGATCCTAAGGTTTTTGGTACATTGGAGCAACGCAAGAAAACTTTTAGAACTTGTGAATGACAACTAGTGATTACATCTTCTAAACAATAACACAGATGCATAAACAGATATTGTCCCCCTGAATTTTCGAAAAACGTTGGGCGCCATAGCGCACCGTCGACAACTAATCGAAATGCGGTAATACGATAATCCTCAGAAATATGTGACTAGCTCGAGGAATATTTGACTAATATTTTCGCAGAGTGGTAGAGTGCCAAACTATGAATCCAAAGGCCGCGGGTTCGATACCCACTCCGTCCAAGGATTTTTATCTGTCAATTTTCTCTTCTTTCACCTCTCGCAATGTTTCTGATGCGAAAAATGCCGAGTCGCTCCGTGATTGAGAAACCACGTTAAACTGTAGGTCTCTCTAAGTGGGTGGAGTACGCACGTCAGTTCGGAGGACAGAGGAAAGCAACGGCATACCACCTCTAAATAGGGCCATACCTAATAAAGAACTGTGGTGTTCGAACCAATCTTAGGATTGTTGGTTGCTTTACCTTTACTTAGAAACCAGTAAGAAAGGCCGTACAATTTTCTACAGAAACCAAAGGGAGGCACAATAGTACCTCAATTTCCATCCTACTTTTCTTGTGGGTTTGTACAGCATCTATGCAGGATTGAGATGGTTGTTAACGAGTTTCGCATGGTTAATGTAAGGAGTGGTCGCTTGCCTTCATGTCGTCACCTAGCCCCAAGTGTTTTCGTTTAGTGTTATATATGAGAAGTCTGAGAAATTTCTGTAAGTATTTGCGAATCGAGTAACAGAGGCGCGAGTTGGTTACCAACTCAGTATTCACGTTGTGGGATGTGGGAAACCACCTAAAAACCACAGCCAGGATGGCAGGCACATAAGCCCCCTGTCGGGTTCTTTCCGGGATCTGCGTCGCTGCCCCGAGTCATGAAGCAGCGAGCCGACAGGTGCTGTTATGCGGGCAGATACGACCTCGACTGTTTTCAGTAAGCATAAGCGAGTGGTAATGTGTGATCATCAACAGTGAAACATTGTTCGCTGACAATGGAAGTATGTACAAGAAAGTATAGTCGTTGGACAATTGTAGGAAAAAATTGCGGTAAGATTAGGATAAAATATCTATTTGGTGCAATGAATTACATCTTCATTTAAATTTAAATAAATTTAAGATAACGCCTATAACGAAGAGAAATATCTAATTACAAGAACGCCCGTGATATTGCCGCGAGATCCAAGTTAACTAACTGCTGGCGTGGCGCAGTGGATAGCATCACCGATTGCGGTGCTGAAGGTCGTCGGTTCAATCCCGTCCACCGGCAAAAATTTATTTCTTTGTAATTATCATTTCCAGAATATTCTACACATTTTTTATGTTGACTTGTAATTTCTACATGTTTCTTATGTTAGCTATTCTTCTAATTTCTGGTACATTCTGTCTGTGTATAAATAGCAGAGCACTCTGCCCAAAAGGCAGTTAGTGCTGCGTGTACGTTTCAGTTCGCAATAAACCTGCTTTCAGTATAAGTGCTGTGTTCAGTTGATAACCCTGCCTTCGAAGTCAATCCTGCTTCCATTTCAATGCGACAATATATAATTACAAGGTAGTGGTGACAACTCGAAGATGTTAATCATATTTATATTTAGGGATACAGAAGTTATATGAAATCAGGCGATCATGTAATTCAGGTATTAAGGAAAACGACTGAAATATCAAGATTTGTTCCAATTGGATAAAGGAAAAAGCAATGAATCTGTAATGTAAATCGCATACGAAACGCCAATAAATATATTGTTCCAGTGTTTGAAATCTTTATTGAACAGGTATGACAAAAGAAGACGAATGAATTCAGCGACATGCCTCTTTGATTTCAAAGGGTCGATATACCTAATGTCACAGCATTTCCCGTGAAACTGAAAATGGAAATTCGTTGACGAAACACTTGCCTGTAGAGATTTAAAGAACCTGTCTTCGTAGGTAACTGTGAGATCAAGGGCATATAAACACTAGTTTTTCCCTATCTCAGAACACGAATGGTGTAGGAAAAAAATCGATGACAATAGTACGAAATACTCTCTACCGTCCGCTGTACAGTGGCTTGCGGGTAATTTACAAAGACGTAGTTGAGATGTCACAATTTTGTTGCCAAAGGGACTACTTTCTGAAAATTGACGTAGTTTACATTTTCTGTCCGATGAATAACTATTCTGCAAGAGTATATGGCCTAGTTGTTAGAACGTACTGACTGTAAAGTTATCACATGTTCCTGTGACGTCACGGCAGTCACCTTACCAGCAGGCTGGACGATGTCCAACACAATTATTTACGTTTCCAGCAACGGCGAACCTCGCGCGTCAGTGGTGCTCTATTGATTGTACATCGTTTTGCTCTCTTACTGCGCGCGGCCGCGGGCAGAATTCTCTCGCCGTGCTGCAAGGGTTTAGCTCGCCCGCCTGCTATCCTGCTTTCTCGGGTTAGCTCACAATCTTCTTACAACAGCGTCCGGCGAACTAAATCCCTCCTCCCTTCCTCGGTTTACTGTCTCCGAGACCAATTGGACTAAAGCATATACGCCTCTGTAAGGTTTCTACCGCCCCTCCTAATCCCACATGTGCAACCTGATATTCGGCATCTACCTGAAGGATTAAATTAAAAACCTTGAACATCCTCGCCGTCTTAAGTAAGATCACGCTAAGGAAACCACTAAGAAAACTGTAACTGATATTGCATGAAATATGAATTTCCCGTTGCATTACTACGAAGAGATTTGTCTAATTAATTATACTTTCATTTTAAATAACAACTTGCATTTAGCTTGTCTTGTGTTCTGCTTGCTTTGTGGTACGGGAATCGCCTTCGCCCAAGTGTACTTTCTTTCACATTCCACTAAAGCCAAACGTTTTCGTGGTTCCTGCTCCACACCAACAAGAAGCCATTTCACACAAAACAATATTCAAGTATCGTGTTGTATGATTACGTACATAAGTTGTAGGTCTTTGTGTTACACGTTACTTAAATCTGTTTACTAGTGTATGACCTATCCGGAGTTGAATAAATAAGGAAACTGAAAATAACTCAACAGTAAAACATATATTATAATATGTACAATTAAATTTACACGCACATCACTACACCGATGCTTCCGCGAAATAATACAAGTGCATATCAGCTGGTAACTCGTAAAGATAGTATCTAAATCAACAGGAATAACCTTCTCCGAAATGCCACCAAGACCAACAGCCAGCTGAGGCACCTATGTTCGTCAGAAACCAGGCATCACGAACCTCGAACAGGGGATGGGCAAAAATAATGTGCCCACCATGCAGTGTTCTACATCTTAGGTTGTGAAAGTAAACAGCCACCAATTGCAAGGTTGTAGATTTATTTACAACCGGTTTCGAGCAATTATTGCCCTTCTTCAGGTATCTGTACAGCAAATAAGAATAATATACAAATATTACATGAAATTCGCAGCAGAATCACAGAATTAAAGGGGCAAGAGGTACACTGTATATAAAGCTTCCTCGAAAAGTGACATAATGTGAAATATTAATTTGCTGTTCTGATGCATATTGATAAAATAAGGAACTGTACAATGTACTAAGTTCATATAAACAAACAATTTTTAGACGCTTACATAAACTGTGCCCTATAGGTCTATACGGAGCATTTTGTAATCACACTGAACATCAAGTGCAGATGTTATGCTAGAACTCGTAACTAACTTGTTAATATGTGCATCTTTGGATAAACCAACTTGATGTTCAGTGTCATTTAAAAAGCTCTGCGTAAACCTATGGCACAATTTATAAAAGTACCTAAAAATTCTCCATTCATTTGAATTTAATAGTTCGTACAGTTCCTTATTTTAGCAATATGCGGCGGAGTAGCTTACCAATATTTCATGTTTTGCCACTTTTCGAGAAAGCTTTATATTCAGCGTACTTCTTGCTCCTTTAATCGTCGATTTTACTGCGAATTTTAGGTAATATTTGTATTTGTATTTTACTCTTAACTGTTTCCTGTACAGATACCTGAAGAAGGGCAATAATTGCTCGAATCCGATTGTAAATAAATCTGCAACCTTGCGACTGGTGGTTGTTTACTTTTCCAACCTACAGAACACAGTTGCTGCAATGGATAAAACATTTAATTCTAAATCTTGTTGCAGGTTGGCACCGCTGCGTACGTGTGAACAAAGAGACGCCACCGCAGTGGACAATTGACGCACGAAGGCTCGGACGTTACATTTTAGTATATTACACGTTTTGTTCTGCGGTGCTCAACACAAATCATTAGTCAAATAAGTGATCTCGCAGACCTCCGAGGTGGTCAATTTGTTGATGCGCAGTTAGTGGGAGTAGCTAGGACGGAAACAACTGCACTGTTTAACTTTTTACTAGCAACAGTGTCCTCGGTAATGACAGCGTACACCAACGAAGGTACAGCATCACTGGTGAAGAGCAATAGTGGGGGAAACCCCTAGTAAACTGACAACGACCGATGAGCATTAGGAACGAGGACACAACCGAACGACTGCGAAACTGAACACTAATTTGAGTAATACTGTTGCGATAAAAACAGTAAGGCTGGAGCTTAAGATTAATGGAATGGCTGCCGTTGCTAAGCCTTTAATAACGGAAGCTGCGAAGGAAGATTTGCCACGACCGTGAAACCTGGACTCTTGGCGATTGGAAAAATGTTCAAATGTTCAAAAATCTATCGGACTAAACTGCGTGGTCATCAATCCGTAGCTTACAAACTACTTAAACCTAGGTAAACTAACCTAAGGACAACATCCACACCCATGCCCCAGGGAGGACTCGAACCTCCACGGCGAGCAATCGCGCGCTACGCAGCGAGACGCTTTAGACCGCTCGGCTACTCCACCGCGGCTGGAAAAATGTGGTATGATGCGATGAATCATCAAAATGTTCAAATGTTTGTAAATCTAAGGGACTTAACTACGTTGGTCATCAGTCCCTAAGCTTACAAACTTAAACTAACTTAAAGTAACTTATGCTAAGGACAACACAAACACCCTTCCTACAAAAATCCGGTTTACGTATCGAAAACCCCAAAAGAAGCGTACGATACACTCAAGTATGATAAACATTCTGTCATCATTTAGGCATCTATATCGTGGTATTCAACTGTATGATTGCCCTCACTGGCAGGATAACTTTGAAAGATAGCAAACTGATTATTATGACTGACTTACTGCTAATAAAAAGTGCCATATTACGAAACGGTAATGCTACACACACACAGCCAAAAAGTTCGGACGTGCTTTGTACATCTCCTCAATCAAACATTTTTCCAGTTCAGCAAAATCGCCATGTCTTAACGTACGAGGGTAAATCAAAAATAATCCGCAATGTCTCTATAACTTTCCTTATATTCTTCATAATGAATTCTATCCTAGTTTATTTTATTCTTATCGCATTGTGATCATACTATGAAAGTTTGATCCTCATTCCTTCATTTGTCTTTCTTTTATTGCACACAGTTCATGGTCGCTCCATTAGAAGTTTGCGCCAGAGAGGAACAACGAGCAGTGGTCAGTAGGTGTATCAGGGTCAAAATGCATCAAAGATTGTCGTCACAAAACGGAGTGTCTACTGATGAACTGAGAGATTAAAAAACGGCCGCACAAGTGTCACGCTTAGGGAAGAAACCGGACCACAAATGATGACAACACAGATTGCTATTAATGAAGTGGTACATCGTTTGGAAATTATTCACGGTTCTGCCTACGAAATCATCCACATGTAAAGCCTGCCGTTCGAAGCAAACGCTGAGGACTGCTGTCGAAAGGTGTTGTGTTGTTGCACGAAATGCCCGCCCACGCACAACTGCCCACAGTGCTCGAAACGCTTCGAAAGCTGAGGTTTGCAGTAACGGCTCATCCTCCGTATAGTCTTGATCTTGCCTCTTCTGACTAGTGTGGTTCACCCAAACTGGCATTAAGGAGCCGACGATGCAGCTCTGACAAAAAGTGAAGGACGCGGAACATGCGTGGCTCGCTGCCCAGCCGAAAACCTTATTTCCTGAGGGTATCAGACAGCTTGTGCAACGATTGAGTAAGTGCGTTGAAAAGCAACGAGACTACATTAAAAATGACGTTAACGTAAGAGTCGTATTTGTACTGCAATAAAAGTTATGGCTACACTGCGGATAATTTTTTCTTACCCTCGTAATTCAAGCGTTGTGAGCAGGGTAAGAGCAGAGCGTGAAGACCAAAGTTACAGCTCAAATTTCTTTGAAGTAACTGACGGATATTTTGGTACAAGACTGTCAGAAAATATCAAAGAGACTCTACGGATCTATTCCTCGAAGACTTGCACCCCTTTTCGAAGACCATAAAGGGGCAACTCCTTAGTTCTAAATAAATATTGTGGTTTGTTAGGTGTTTCTCCAATCCCCTGTATGTTGCCTAATCTTTAAACTCTACACTCACACTAAACCTGAAGCAACGAATTAAAATGTGTGCCATGGCCGGGATTCGAATCCTGGTCTCCTGCTTACTAGCCAGGATTGTTTCTATTTCGTTCAGTATTAGGGTGCTGTTCCAGTACTGCAGAACCTCCGAAATACTGATCCGAGTTGAAACGGGAATTACATCTACATCTACATAGATACTCTGCAAATCACATTCAAGTGCCTGGCAGAGGTTTCATTAACCACTTTCATAAATTTTCTCTACCGTTCCATTCTCTAATAGCGCGCGGGAAGAAAGAACACCTAAATCGTTCCGTTTTCGATCTGATTTCTCTTATTTTATTGGGATGGTCTTGTCTCCCTAAGTAGGTGGGTGCTAGCAAAATATTTTCACATTCAGAACTAAAAGTCGGTGATTGAAACTTCGCAAACAGATCACGCCGCAATGAATAACGTCTTTTTTTTTAATGCTTTCCACCCCAATTCGTGCAACATTTCCGTGACGCTCCCCCCCCCCCCCCGTAACGTGATAAAGCAAAACGAGCTGCCCTTCTCTGAACCTTCTCAATGTCTTCCGTCAGTCCCACCTGGTGAGGGTCCCACAAGGGGCAAAAGTACTCCAGGAGAGGACGCACAAGTGTGATGTAGCCAGTCTCTTTGGTGGAGCTATTGTATTTTCGAAGCGTTCTGCCGATGAAAGGTAACCTTTGGTTCGCCTTTCCCATGATATTTTCTATGCGTTCTCTCCAGTCAAAGTTGTTCGTAATTGTAACTCCTAGGTATTTGGTAGAATCTACGACCTTAAGGTTTGACTGATCTATTGCGTAATTAAAGTTTAGCGGATTTCTTTTAGTTGTCATGTGTATTACTTCACACTTTTCTTTATTTAATGTCAATTGCCAATTTTCGCACCATGCAGAAATTTTGTCTAAATCACTTTGCAGTTGCTTCTGATCCTCTGTTGACTTCACTAACCGATAAACGACAGCATCATCCGCGATCAGTCTAAGGGAACTATTCAGATTGTCTCCTAAATCGTTTATAAACACGAGGAAGAGTAGGGGACCTATAACGCTTCCCTGTGGAACGCCATTAGAAATGCTATTGGGGAGTGAGGTCGTCTGGTAGTTCGTGCAGGTGTCAGGTGGCGCAACTGCCTAGTGAACAGGAGACCCAGGCTCAAAAATGTTCAAATGTTTGTAGAGCTTATGGGACTTAATACGGGGTCATCAGTCCCTAAACTTACAAACTAATTATGAACTACCTTACAGTAAAGACGGCACAAACATCCACGGGCGAGGGGGGATTCGAACCCCCAACGGGGAACGGTCGTACCCCTGCCTCGGTACAAATTTTAATTCGATGCTTGTGCCCAATTAATTATCACTGAAAGTTATGTAATAAATAGTTTATCCTGCTGGTTTCTGCACATGTGTGTGTGGATGAATGACTGTATACGTGAACAAAATAAAAGGAATAAATTAATGCTCTCTAGGTAATATTATTTAGTGAGTCTACAATACTGACTGGCTAAGTTGGTGGTGAAATGTTGGGAGTGTGTGCGAGAGCGCGGGCACGTGCCGTCGGCGGCAGTTGGCGCGGGCATCCCTCGGCGTGTTCGTTGACCTAAAAGCAGGCGCGCCTAGCCGTGGTGTTACTCTGTGCCACCACGCACGCCGACGCTGGCCGTAACTCACGACACACCTGCCCCCGCGAGCCTTACCCGTCCCTCTTCACGCCGCCAGTCACCAGCGAAAACCACCTCTGACGCACACTGCCCCTACAAATGGAACAGTCGTAAAGGCGAACATGCTATGGCAGGGAAGACGTTGACATTATTTAGAGCGTTTGACACAAATATTTAAGGGGTATCTCAGCGAGAGTTGCAACACCTTTTTTCTTTAGCATGACATTCAGCCAATTTTTAAAAAAAATTGTTTGACTTATGGCAGCATTAATTTTGACAACATTGTCATAGGAGAAAAACAGCGATCTATTTGATATGATCAATATACAAAAAAGTCTTGATCGCAGAAATTAACAGTTTCAATTAATCGGTTTCAACCTGATGTAGGTCATCTTCAGAATTACAAACAGCCCATGTGGCCAGTGCTGTACTCGGCTGGGCTGGACTGTCCTGGGCTGTTCTGCTGCCAGTAGGTAACAGAACAGTTACAAATAGCAGAACAGCCCAGGACATCCCAGCCCAGCCGAATACAGCACTGGCCACATGGGCTGTTTGTAATTCTGAAGATGACCTACATCAGGTTGAAACCGATTAATTGAAACTGTTAATTTCTGCGATCGAGACTATTTTTTGTATATTGATGTTCAAATGTTCGCATGTTTGTTAAGCTTAAAGGACTCAACTGCGGGGTCATCAGTCCCTAAACTTACAAACTACTTATGAACTACTTACGAACTAGGACGGCACAAATATCCATGCCCGAGGGGGGATTCGAACCCCCGACCGTAGTGGCCGTGCAGACCGTGACTGCAGCGCCTCAGTCTCCTTGGCCACCGCGGCCGGCTTGTATATTGATTATGGCAGCATGTTCACATAGAAAGTCATATAAACTTAACGTACATACATTATTGACGCCCTTAGATTTAAAATACAAGATATATTTGTTGTTGAGGGTTTTTAAAGGGAGCTAAGCGACTGGGTTATCAGTCCCCCGTTCCTAGCAAACAGTTCACTGAATATGGTTATCCATTGCAAAACGAGCACTTCATAGCCCATTTCACAGGATGATGAAGGGGCAAGAGGCGCCAAAGTGGCAACATAAAAAGGGAAAACCATAAAAAGTTGTTGATCAAATAAGCAACGTTGTTAAAACAGCACAGCAGAAGATTGAGGCTGGCTGATCACTAGGGTAATAAAGGATGAGCCAGCCATTCTGCACGTACTAAAACTGCCAATTAAAAAATGACTAGCGAGACAACAGATTAAAACTGTTTGAATGGCGGGCGCCTGAATGTTCGAGCTTGGGGTGCCACCATTAAATCATGTGATGAAATCCAGCTGCGCGAATAAAACCTAAAACACGGTCAACCATGAAGGCATCGTCGGTTAAAATCGAAGAAAGCGCAGAAGGGAGGATAATAGACTGCCGCATACAAGATACATAAAAAATAAGAATATAGTGTAAAGTTGTACAAATTCGATATCCGTTTTAGACCCAAGGTTGTAGGTGATGCGATATTAATAGAGAGAGATACGTTTAAGATACAAAATACATACAGCAATTCATTACAAAAAAAGAAAATAAATTTATTTTCAACAATTTTGCACCCATACAATTGTCTGTTTTCGGCCTTCACTACAAATATTTACGATCTGCACCATATTACAGTAACATGCCTCAAAGAAATTACGTAATAACACCACAGGATCATATAAAATCAACTGGCTATCAGATACGATAGCTTCCCATGTCAAAACAAGGATATCGTCAACAAGTCTTTTTTGCCGCTTTTGTAAGTGTACTGGAAGTTTGCCGACTGGTGGTGCCACACAGTGTAGAAACACGGAATTAAAACACGTTGTGCAAGTTACCACAGTCCACCCAAGATTGTGAGAGGCAGACCCGAACTTCCTAGCGTCAAGCACAAAGAAATGAAGCGAACAAAACCAGAAACGCACAACTGTGCGTGCAGAGCCTGAAAGGGATATAGGTACAATACCGATTAACATAAGGTTTCATTCTCGTAATGCTGGTAGCACTTGCCTTTGTATGGCGTTGTAGTGTAGCAGGTTTCTACAGCTCCTCCTGTCTTTTCTAAGATTACACAAAAAAAAAAGTTCAAATGTTGTAAAGCTTATGGGACTTAACTACGGGATCATCAGTCCCTAAACATACAAACTACTTATGAACTAGGACGGCACAAATATCCATGCCCGAGGGGGGATTCGAACCCCCGACCGTAGTGGCCGTGCAGACCGTGACTGAAGCGCCTCAGTCCCCTCGGCCACCGCGGCCGGCAAGATTACACCACTTCGTGCTACGGAGAAATACATTTTTTCCTGTTAGGAGGTACGTGAAGCTACTTAGTCGAATGCGCTCTTATAAATTTTCTAGTTTCCACGCGCTTGCAAATTCTATATTATGCAATGTTTGGTAGCAAGAAGTATGCGTTGATGCCCGCGGAAAAAAGGGCTTCTTATGTGGAAGAAGCCAGTGATCAAAATTGTACCAGGAAGTGATCATAATTATACCTAGTGTGGTAGATTTTTCTCAATTCTGTAACCTTTTTTGTGTTTATAAAAACATTTGTAATTGACTAATATTTGTATTACATATTCATTAAGCATCCAAGAAGAAGTTCAAAAGTTGAAATTATTTCTTTTCTCAATATATTTGCAGTTACAACAACATTTTCCAAAATGATCGCAATTGTAGCACCTTACCCTACATCAGTACTTCGACTCACCCATAGATGTATGAGTGAAATATACCAGTGTACTGGGAAGACGGACCACGGAAACAATGGCTACACCTGCAGAAAAGTGTCAATTAAATTACCTAATTTTTATGAGTGAACACTGGGTTCTTACTGATTTTTTTGTTTTTGTTAAAAAAATTCTTCTAACACAGTCATTGCACTTATTAACAAATGATGAACAACATTCATGTGACCATCGTGAACAGGAAATGCACTCAATCAAATCAAATGTTCAGATGTCTGTAAATCTATCGGACCAAACTGCGTGGTCATCAGTCCGTAGGTTACAAACTACAACGTAGGTAAACTAACCTAAGGACAAACACATACACCCATGCCCCAGGAAGGACTCCAACCTTCGCAGCGAGGTGCTTTAGACCGCTCGGCAATTTCACCGCGGCACACTCAATCCAATCGTCTATTTTATTAGTCACATAATATATTCCGCCACACCCCCCGGAAAGTGGTAGTTTAGCAGCGAGGCAACGTCAGCTTTTGTAGTAAGGTAGGCGGTGGAACGTTTGATACAATGAGTGTCAATTTCATAGAGTGGCTAACACTCGAGTGACAGCGCTGCTTGTTGCAACCAAAGTAAACTAGACCGCCATTTTAACAAAGATCAAATCACTGAGAAACCACTCTTTAATTTATCAATGTGCAAATTGACGTGCTTTATTTGCTGAAACACTTTTATCTTTCTCTGCGGATTGTTTACCAAAATATAAATTAAACACGCTTAAATGTGTTCAGATATCAATGGGATGAAGTGAAGTAACAAAACACTACATATTACTTATTATAAAGAAGAAGTGCGGAAAACTCTTAAGTAATCTAAGGCCGTGGTGCAATTTTAATTACTCTTCAAATAAGCGAAGGACAGCAATTAGCCTCGGTGGAGTCGCCGAGCGCTCTAAGTCGTCTTGCTGCAGAGAGCGCGGTTGCTCGGCATCGGAAGTTCGAATACTGCCTCGGACATGTGTGTGTGTGTGTATGTGTGTGTGTGTGTGTGTGTGGGTGTGTGTGGGTGTTTTTTTTTTGTCTTTATCGTAAGTTACTTTAAGTAATTTGTAAGCCTAGGGACTGATAACCGCAGAAGTCCCTTAGATTCACAGACATTTGAAAAGTCTGAGTTGAGGGAATCCAAGACCAGGGTTGAGCAGTACTATATACAATTACAAAGAAGAATTACTGGGACTGTTTGCAAACAGTTGTAAACGATTTCAACAGCGTTTTGATTCAGAGGGAGGCTATTTTGAAGAAGTACAGCAACTTTGTAAAAGTAATCCACGGCTTTTCTTTTTCACACATTCCTAAAAGAACTAGAGACACACTGAGGGTGTAGCGTACTAGTATTTTCGCTGCTTCTCAAGCCAAATTGGGACTACGTATAACGTTTCAGTATTCTATATCACTTGGGAAAATTCTTTATGGTGCCTTGTTAGCTGAAGAGTAATTACAAGGGGGAAATTCTAGACTGCAACTTCTTAAGGGACGACGGTGACAGATAACGAGGTTTACGCCTCTTCTTTGGCGCCGGAGCTTAACTCGGTATCACATTAGTCTGCAAACTTGAGAGAGAGAGAGAGAGAGAGAGAGAGAGAGAGAGAGAGAGAGAGAGAGAGAGAGAGAGATCGGTTACAGCACCTCTCAAAAAGTTATTGCACTGGCAGTGCGCTACCAATCAGCTTGTTTCTTTTTTACTCCTAGGTTAACTTTCTCATTAACACGTTGGTTTATACTTCTTCTTGATAGTTACTGTTGTTGTTGTTGTTAAGGTCCACAGTCTGAAGTTTGGTGTGACGCAATTCTCCAGCCTCTTCATCTCTCCTTAACTAAACTACACTAACCATAGCCTCGAGAGGCTCACTGGGTACTGACCGGCCGCCGTGTCATCCTCCACCCGAGGGCGTCAACGAATACGGTATGGAGGACGGCATGGTCAGCGGTTTCAGTGACCGGAGCCACTACTTCTCAGTCAAGTAGATCCCATTTGGCCTCACAAGGGCTGAGTGCACCCAGCTTGCCAACAGCGCTCGGCAGACCCTGACGGTTACCCATCCAAGTGCTAGCCAAGTCCGACAGGGCTTAACCAACGTGATCTGACGGGAACCGGTGTATCCACTGCGGCACGGCCGATGGTTCCCTCCTTAACTACACTAAGGGGATCAGTTGGGACAACTATGTTCTTAAGTACTGTCATGGCCAGAATGAACAAAAATGTTTCGACGTCTTTCTGTCGGTTCTACAGAGTGGAGACAACAACATTACGACAACCGAGATAAGGTAATAACAGAAAGTTACTTATAAACTACCTTATACTAAGAACGACACAAACATCCATGCGCGAGAGGGGGATTCGAATCCCCGACGGGGAGCGGCCTCGCGCATCGGAGCTTAGTGCCTCAGTGCGCTCGGCCGCTCTGCCGCTGCCAGTTGCGTTCAGATTGTGTAGTGAGCAGGTAGTGCAATGCGTAACTACGCGACTTACCCGAAGCTGTGCTATAGAGGGCCATAGGAAGGTTGGAAGCGTGGCAGACTCAGAGGGAGATGGCTGCAGCTATTGGAGTGTAGAAAAGTGTAATCTCCAGGACTTGGACGCGATTTCAGATAACGGAAAACGTTGATAGAAGACAAAGCACAGGGTGTCCATGGGTAACATCAGCAAGAGATCTCTGGTTAACCATTTTTTTACCCGCGTTGCTTAAAAGCAACATCGTCTTTCCATTTGTTTACACACAGTCTTACATGTAGCAATCACTGATTCCCGCTATTCACTGTAATTCACAGTAGAAATTGTTCTTGACAATAAGTGGCAGGAACTCACCAGCAGAATACAATTATTGAGAACGATGATTTGATGCGATCCTCGTCGAAATTCGGTAAAGAAAGGGTTAACAGCCCGTCGATACAGGAGGCTGTATGCAACTCACCTGCAACGCTTCCTTCAGGATGCGCAGTATCAACACAAACAGTCCGAAATCGCCTTCGGGAATATGGCCTATATGCACGGAAACCTATGGTGTGTGTCCCATTAAAGTCACGACGCAGTTTAGCCCACAGAAACTGAGCTGAGGAATTTCAGGATTGAAGTCTTGAAGACTGGCGCCGGGTTCTGTCACATATGAGTATTTTGTGTTCAGCCAGACAATCGTATTTCCATCATCTGGAGAGAACGTGGAACTCGGAACAATGCTACTTGCGTGCAGGAACCATCACCGTATCATGGTGGTGGACGAATGGTGTGGACAGAAATCAGTATTGAAGGACGTACGAACCTCTATGTCGTTCAGAATGGCGCTTTGACTGCTCAGAGGTATAGAAACGACATCCTTCGACCTCTCGTTGTGCCCTAAGCTGGTGCTATAGGATATGGATTTCTTCTGGTGGACGTTAACACACGTTCCCACAGAGCTGCACTGGTGGACAACGAGTTTGAAGCTGAACTGAGTGGCCACCTTGTTCAGCGAACTTACGCCCGATCGAGCATGTCTGTGATGCATTTGGCAGACGCATACAGCCAGACCAGCACCTCCTACAACGGTTGCAGAGTTGGATATTGCATTCACGGAAGAAGGCTAAATACCCCTCAAGAGCTGATTCATAACCTCATACTGTCCATGCCATGGGGTGTACATCTGTGCTGGCCGTCCGAGGTGATGATACACCATATTACAGGGCAACGAGGATTACTTTTTCACTATTATAATAGCCCCCATGGTTTCTCGCTCTAAGTAAACAACGTGTAAAATTAAGCGAAAGAGCTGACAGCAAAATATCACACACAAATTACAGTTGTAACAGTTGTACCACGCTACCTATCTTAAAAGACGTACCACGTTATTTCCGTATTCTTTCAATAAACTTTGTTTTACTCTCTTGTTCTGCTTTTCGTTGAGGTAATAATATTCTTGTGTCAGAACATTGATTCCACCATAGAAACACAAAAGATGACTCCAGCAAAGCGCATTACATTTATATATGTATTTTATTATATTTAATATTATTCTTAGTAACGTTCGTTGTAGACTGCCACTTAAATATTTCATGGGCGACTAAAGTAGTATATATGAATCAGATAATTTGTATATAAACAATTATATGTATTTGTGGACGAGAACTGAATATATTTACATAAAAAGCAATGAAACGTTAAATATTAATTGTGAAACTATATTTCGACGGCGGCAGTATATTTGAACAGTGAGATGCCACGCTTAATACCAAACAGCTTCAGTCTCAACCGTTTTTAGTATTGTTAAATATATATTTGTTTGTTAAATGTAAACAAAATTGGTAGGGAGGTGGTCAAAGCATTTAATTGTCTGATATTCAAATGTATAAAATTTTGTAAGGGAAATGGTATTTTAAAGATGAGGCGTTAGGATGCGCGGAAGGATACAATTTTGGGAGCAAGTAGAGCACGCTTTTCGAACGCTTGGGAGGGGACTCGTAACATGGACGTGGTGGTGAAGGGTTGTGCCGCTGGGCGGTCTGAAGCCGCGTTACGAACTTATGATCTGAAGAGATAGGCATGTGGGGACTGTGACTGCAGAACTTTCGTTAAAAATTGGTAACTATGGACGGTAGTAGCGCTGTGGAACTGTGATAATTCAGCTATCGTGTACTCGTGTGATGACAAACTGTGTTTTATAACAAATACTATAATTAATCGCGGATTCATTACGAGTGATAATTTGGAAGTTTTACTCTCGACTGCGTGAGATACTTATTGTATCTGAACAATCGTTGGAGAAAGATTCAGTCATTTACTGATGTATAAAGTAGGACCACCTCTGGCATGGCTGTGTGTGTTGTTCTTAGGCTAATTTAGTTCAAGATGACCACTGTAGTTAGGTCCCATAACTTTTCGGACATTTCAACATTTTTGTAACAACTCCGTAAAGATATTATCTATTTTACATTTACTACAGAATGATACCCGATTGTCTAGATGAAATCTGTAGTTCAGGGAAGACATAAAAAATAAAACAATACACCAGCTATCGTCAACCAATATGCTCCGAAGAAAGACTTGCAGTTGCTTTAAGGCACGTCAAAAGGAATGCATTTAATTTACTGATGTAAAGAAAATTTGGCACTTATGAAGTTTTTTCGGCGTATTTCTTCTTCCAGTAACTTTCGTGTGTGCAGCCGGATCCCGTCGTCATTCTGACACGATATTTCGGCCTAGAAATGTCCGGCCATCTTCAGGTGAGTAGCGAGAAATGATGAGCCCAGGTGCAGTCGCGGTATTTATAGTGGTTCTTGCGCATGCCAAAAGTACTGGTGTCGTTTTGCGCATGCGTGAGGCGATGACGACTACAAATCAATCGCTTTCCTTCCTTTTGCCGCAAATGTGTCCTCCAAAATAGGCAGGTTGCTTACGAAAAATAAAATTAAGGTTATCACCTGCGAAGAGCTTGACCTTAGTATGATCCGTCAAAGATGATGTGCTACTAGGAAAAGCGGGAATTTACAGGATTCCCAGTGAATGTGGTTCTGCGTATATAGGCCAGACAATACGAACTGTACAGGAACGATGTGTGGAAACGAAAGACACGCCCGACTTCTCCAACCATCAAAGTCAGCAGTAGCAGAATACTACATTTCCACGGAACACACAATGGAATACAGTAAAACAAAAATTTTAACTCCAGTCTCCAGTTTCTGGCATTCAGTTATTAAAGAATCAGTGGAAATACGTCTTGCGAACAATCTTGGACAAAAATTGGAATCCTGTGATTAATATTATCCAGTCACAGCGTAATAGACGTCATCAATCGCTTATCAATGATTAGAAGACCATTGCTCTTCCACCACCGAGGGCAGCACATACAACTCGGCCGTATCGCGCATGACACCACGTAACGCATGCGCAAAACGACACCTGCACTTTTCACATGCCCAAAAACCACTTTAAATACTGCGACTGCACCTGTGCTCTTCAGTACTCGCTACTCACCTGAAGATGAGCGGACGTTTCCAGGCCGCAATATCGAGTGAGAATGACGACGAGATTCGGCTGCATGCCCGAAAGTTACTGGAATAAAGAAAATTTATTTGTCCAGGTAATCTACAGTCTTACAATGCCAATGGATTGTAATTATTTAAAAAGTTTCTCACTTCTGATGGTTTGCTAACCCGCGTTGTTAGTTCAGTGTAAGTTGCTTCAGGAGATGGCAGAGACAGCGTAACATGCTTAGTACTCGAGGAAATCAGAAATGATCACACTTCTGCTGATTGATTGTATTGTGTTTTAGTTCAGCGAATGGCGGTTCAGGATGTGGTAGAGACCGAGTGGCATGTGGCGAACTCGAAGAAATCCAAAAATATGAGTGCGATCACTCGGAAGAGAATATTTATTTCTGCTGATGTAGCATTTATTCTTCAGCAACGATTGTGGCTGTATTCATTTTAACGTTCTCCTGCCTCTTGGGAGCAAACTGTTTGACTTTGTGTGTAGCGACATACTATACTGTAGATTAGACTTGCGCATAATAGTTCGCGATCGGGAGCGCTCACTTTAGTTCACGACTCTGCCGCGAACTAGTTCGTTCTTTTAGATCGTCCGCTCCCAGTGACGGCTGAGCGGCGTGGTCTGCGCATGCAGGTGGAGGGAGACGTTCCCCCACCTAGCTGCTTCATGCGTCTGTCTGCTGCTTGAGCCGATAACGATATCTCGCAAACGAAAAGCAACAGTTTGTGGATAATTTCTCGCGTTTATGTTTAGAGTTATATCTATATCTTAGCATTCTGGAATTTATTAGTCAGATATTGCAGAGTGCAGAATACTTCAAAGCAGAAATTTTGTAGCACTGAACTATGTAATCTATCAGGCAGGCGCTCACCTCGAAATGACTCATCAGCAGAAGTTTTAATTCTGTTACGCGCCCTCTCGCTATTGCCCGTCGGTCTTCGGAAAAGAATCCAACGAACTAAGAAGCGAGATACGTTTGGCATAGTCGTCCGCTGCTCCTAGTTCGTCCGCTGCTCCTAGTTCGTCCGCTCCTTCTAGTTCGTCGGCTCTTTTTGACTTTTGGTACCGCTAGTAAAAGAGCTCTTTCTTTTATGACAGCTTTTTTATATAATGAATCAATGTTGCCAAAGCGTGGGCTACGACCCGTATTTTTGGGCAATTTGACATCAAATACTTAGGCAAATAAACCTATTATTTACACGAATGGGTGATACAATGGTATTTAACAACTTTGCATACAGAGTACTCGTAGTACTTTATTTTAAAAATATATTTCTTGTGGCAGTGAACTATGAAACTACAGCTGAGCTGCATCTCAGCTCGAAATGACGGTAACTGGCAGAAGGGAATCACGCGATTCTGCGCGCTCTCGCGTCCTCTCGCTGTTCCCCGTCGGTATTCGGAAAAGGAGCGGACGAACTAAGAGGCGAGGGATCTGCGAACTAGTTCGCGTAGTTCGCCTGTGGGAGCGGTTTTTCGAACTAGTTCGTTCGCGAACTACGCAAGAGTACTGTAGATGCGAGAGGTAGCGTGCACACTGCAAACTGTGACGGGCGCAGCAGGCTACGGGGAGTCTCGTGACTACAGTGAATAACTTTAATATTCGGACACTGTGATATTTCAATCTTGGAACATCATAACTTTATTTATAACAAAACAAAAAAACATATAACCAATTATTACATTACGTGATGTGTTTTGTAAGTAATAATATAAATTTTATTAAGATAACTTACGTAACTTCCTTAATAATACAATTTAAATACAACTCGGTCCTATGTTCACGTTACTTTAATATTCAGACACTTTCCAGAACTAAGTATTTCAAGACTAAATTTTATGGAAAATAAATGTTTCAATATCTTGTTAGGTAGCCATTCTGTTTTATCACTTCTTTCAAACGCTGCGGCATACTGCTAATGATATTTTTTAAATGGTCCACACGTAGACCGTCCCATTCTTCCTTTAGTCGACGCTTGAGACTTTCTTTGGAAGATATTGGTGTACTTCTAATACGTCGCTTCAGTTCTCCCCACACATTCGCAATCGGGTTGAGATCTGGTGACTGAGGTGGTGGTTGTAGGACTTTGGAGCAGTTGTAGAGGAAATATTGCTGCACAATGCGAGCCTTATGTTTCGGGTCACTGTCCTGGTAAAATTTGAAGGTGTTTGATATCCCCATGGTTTCATCACTTTTTCGTAAATTGTTCTTTAATATGTTCAAATAGACATATGTGTCCATAGTAAGGTCGTTGAACACCAATTCGCCCGGTCCGAATGTCGATACACAGCCCCAAACAAGGACGCTGCCTCCTCCATGCTTTACAGTTGGTTTAATATTTGTGACTGTAAATTTCTCATTCTTCTTCCGCGACACCATGCTTCGTCCATCCGACCCACAATCGTTAAATTTACTTTCGTCGTAAAAAACGACGTCATTCTACCAAATTGCATCCTTCATAATAAACTCCTTAGTAAAGTCCAATCTTTTCTGGTGATTCTGTTGATTCACATACGGTTTCTTCCTAACCACTCTTCCATTGTATCCACTTTCTTTCAATGCTCTGCGAATCGTTTCAGGATGTAGCTTCTTGGCAGTCTCGTTTAGAAGCTCACGTGCTAATCTCGGTGCACTGAGTGTAGGATCCTTCTTTATTTTTCGTATTAGCTTCCTCTTGTCACGAGCATCAAACTTCCGTGGCTGGCCCATTTGTGGTATGGAGTCTATACGGTCCTCGTTTTTGAAACGCCTGACAATATTTGCTACAGTACTCTTACTTATGTTGAGAATGGCAGCAATTTGTCGATATCATTTTCCATTCGCATTGTGAAAAATCACAAGTTGTCGTATCTCAAAGCTGGTATTAGCTCTGCGTGGCATCGTACCGTCTGGACAGTCGACCGCGCTAGTAAACACACACCTGCCTTCTGACTAGAAGCAGGCCTACTCACACCGGCGTGAACGGTGACAAGTGCGACACTACCATCTGTCCGGATATTAAAGTAACGTGACCATCGAGGAGTGGTTTATTTTAATCGCATTCTTTAACTGTTTTACTTTATGCAAACAACGTTCATACTGTTGTTTACAAGACATGTACCTTCATATAATATTTCGTTATATTATATTTTTGTTTATTCAGAATAGAGTTATAACGCAGCAAACTAAAAATATCTTACTGTCCAAATATTAAAGTTATTCACTGTATGTGTACAGTAGGGGCCACATCCCAAAATGTACAAACGTCCCGCACATTTCCCGCTCCCGGTCCCGATCCCGCCGTCCCGCACTGGTGTGAGTGGGCCTTTAGCGTAATTTCCAGGGCCAACAGTGTACTGGTAATAGGTCCCGCTTGCCGTCATGTTGGGTCGCACACTCAGCCAGTCCACAAAGCCCCAGTGAGCCGCAGCTGCGGTCCTTGACGCCAGCGCGCTGCCAGCTGCTACACTACGCTACGCCGTCGCTCACCCCTTCCGCCAGCGTTTACGATCCGCCCGTCAGAAATATGGGGCCGCGCTGCAAAAACCTGCCGCCGCAACTCTTTCTGCGAGCCCATTACAGGGATGAAAACTGGCGGTTCAGCAGCGGCTGTCTATCATCCGGCCATCTCCAACGCGCGCTGAATGTGACGCCTGCGCTACCCTCAGGACTAAACTGTTATTCGGTGTGTATTTATTCAGCAGACTACAGAACACAAAGCGGTGTAAATACGCGGCCAAGCACTGCCCGAGTCACAGTCTCGTTAGCGTTTGAGAGTAAATTGAAACAAGCGACAGTTGAGTGTATTTTATAAACTCGCGCGCTTGTTTAAATTTACCTCCAAATGCGGACGACATTACAGCACCAAAGGTTAATGGCTATCGTTGTGTTTGAAAAGCGCCGAGAAAGCTGTACTCTTGGAATTTACAGAAAATCTTCAGTTGCCAACCACACACTTAGATATTATAATACGAGAGAAGTATTAATTTACATAGAAACGTAAAAATATACTCATCCAAAAGAGTTATAAATACAGTTTATTTACTTGTCTCTTGCAGTATTGCAGCAACAACAGCAATGAAATATTTTGTAAACAGAATTTAACCAGAATGAAAAAGCTTCTACAACAGCATACCACTTGCGAATATGCTATTGTCAAACGTGGAAAAGAGCAGTACTAACTTTTAAATTTATTTAGTAACTTCAAAAACAGTTAAACCGAAAAATCCTGACTTATTCGCACGTATCTAAAGTAACACGATCTATAATGTCAGTATGGCACAAAACATCAACCAAATTTACATTTCTCATGTCATGAAGTGAGACACAGATGAATATATCCTGATTCAGGAACACTTACTATTACATATGACCCATCCTGGAAACTCACTATGCTGGGGAACAAGGATTAACTCGTAAGAAAGTCCAAATATACAAGACTTTTTCATTCAAATGTTTTGAAGCTGTCAGCGACGTGGAAAATTGAGTTCTTCGCATCTCCGTCCAAGACACAATCGCCTTTAAAAGATACAAAGTTCAAGGAGACGCATTGAATTAAAATTTGTGCCGCGGGCGGGATTCGAGCTCTAGACTTCTTCCTGATTACTACGCAAGAGCTATAAGAACTAAGCCACCGCGACCCAATGGATACAACGATTGCACGGACTGTCTTAGTGCACGTCTCACTCCACTACACAAACTTCAAAAATGTTCAAATGTTTGTAAATCTATCGGACCAAACTGCGTGGTCATTAATCCGTAGCTTACAGACTACTTAAACCTAGGTAAACTAACCTAAGGACAACACACACACCCATGCCCCAGGGAGGACTCGAACCTCCACGACGAGCAACCGCGCGCTCCGCAGCGAGACGCTTTAGACCGCTAGGCTACTCCACCGCGGCCACAAACTTCAGTTCTGCCTCAGGTTCCCCTATATAAATACGTATCAACGTATTTTAATTCAATGCCTCTCCTTCAATTTAATGTCTTTGATATTCATCGAGAGAAAATATGCCTCTGGAAACTAATTTATTTATTCATTTATTTTTTTCAAATGTTCAAATGTTTGTAGAGCTTATGGGACTTAACTACGGGGTCATCAGTTCCTAAACTTACAAACTACTTATGAACTACCTACAACTAAGGACGGCACAAATATCCATGCCCGAGGGGGGATTCGAACCACCGACCGTAGTGGCCGTGCAGACCGTGACTGAAGCGCCTCAGTCCCATCGGCCACCGCGGCCGGCAACAGTTGTCTAATGCTCTCTTCTGGAACTCTCTAAATCCACTGGTTCTTTCAATGTATCCACGTCCGATCTCCCTTTCCTTCCCGATTACTCAATGCACAGCTTGAGTATTATAATGGATGGACAACCACTTTTGCTACAGTTTCTTCAGTTTTAATCCGTTGTTGGTCAAAGACGATATCTGACCCTGGAAATGTTTTAAAATTTAATATATAGTTTCGAATTTTCTGTGTTGCCATTATATATAGTCTTTTTACGAACAACTTTGACTGGAGAGAACACACAGAAAATATTGTGGGGAAGTCGAACCAAAGGTTACGTTTCATTGACAGAACGTTTCGAAGATGCACCAACTCCATCAAAGAGACTGCCTACATCACACGTGTGCGTCCTCTCCTGGAGTACTGTTGCCCCTTGTGGGACCCTCACCAGGTGGGACTGACGGAAGACATTGACAAGGTTCAGAGAAGGGCAGTTCGTTTTGTTTTATCACGTTACGGGGTGGGGGGGGGGAAGCTTCACGGAAATGTTGCACGAATTGGGGTGGAAATCATTAAAAGAAAGACGTTATTCATTGCGGCGAGATCTGTTTGCGAAGTTTCAACCACCGACTTTTACTTCTGAATGTGAAAATATTTTGCTAGCACTCACCTACTTGGGGAGATATGACCATCCCAATAAAAATAAGGGAAATCACATCGAAAACGGAACGATTTAGGTGTTCTTTCTTCCCGCGCGCCATTAGAGAATGGAACGGTAGAGAAAAATTATGAAAGTGGTTAATGAATCCTCTGCCAGGCACTTAAATGTGATTTGCAGAGTATCGATGTAAATGTTTCTAAATCCGTTTGTTGTCTCCATACCTCTTCAACGTACATAACCTTATTATAATTTTAAATGTTAACACTGATTAGAACGACCTCTGTCCAGAATTCTACCAGATGGCATTCCCTTTTTGGCACTCTATGTACATAATCGATTTTCTTTTCATTCCTTTCCCTACTATCGAATTCCAGTCACCCATCACCATTAAATTTTCTCCTCCCTTAACGATGTCAATAACATCTTTCATGTCATCATACATCTTTCAATCTCTTCATCACCTGCGGAGTTAGTAGGCCTATAAACACTGTTCGCTGGGTGGAAGGTGTAACAAACTCGTAAAATTTATATCGGCAGGGCGGCCGCGGCCTGGCTGGCTTTTTCAGAAGCTCGCGGTGTACCTCGCCCCGCAGCCCATTAAAACAGCCGTGGGCGGTGTAATTACGTGATGGCGCCGCGCCCACAGCCACTCTGCCAGATCAATGCTGCACGCTCTTCCAATAGCGGCCTAACGAATCGGACAACTCACTTAACACTGGCAATTCCCCAAATCCGTGTGCGGGCCGCGCCGTTGCCCTGTGAATAACTGAGAGCGAAGTAGTAACACGCAGATCTGTAATTTGTGGCGTTGATGAAAGTTTCAGTTCACTTTTATTTATTTACTCGCTTTCATTCTTTCTCGCCCGAAACTTTTTTGATATTAAAGCGATGCGACCTTAGAGAGCCAAAGTGAAAGTAAGTGCCGTAATGCCTAATCGTGGGCGAAAAATATGCAAACACCAAAAACATGTTATCGTGCTCGATACGGTATTCAAACCGCCTTCCTGTCCTCCGGAAATGAATAAATACAAGTCCTGTACGGTTTTAAATAGAAAGTTTAAGCAATTCTTCCTGCAAAATGGTGGAAATTCAGATGACGACGATGAGATATATCGCGATCGAAAGGACGACAAGGTTCACAAGTGACAGTCTCCAGTCTTTCGAAACCAACAATGCGAGTTATATAAGATGTGGCTAACATTCAAACAAATAATATCGACAGAGCCGCGGTCGAACAGCCGAGAGGTCTAAGGCGCCTCGCTGCGGAGCGCGCGTTTGCTCGCCGTCGGAGGTTCGACGTGTGTGTGTGTGTGTGTGTGTTGTCCGTAGGTTAGTTTACCTTACCGTAGTTTGTAAGCTACGGAACTGATGACCACACAGTTTGAACCGATAGATCAAGATCAAGAAAAAAAAACGGAGAGGGGACTGATCTCGTAGTAAAGAATACAGGTCAGTTTACATGGAAAACTAAAGAAAAAATTAAACAGGTACAAATTCCCCAAGACTAGGAATCTTTTACGCAAACTCGAAATTCAGCTCGAACTTCAATGCGAGAAGCTTACAATAGTTACCACAACGCCACCCAGACATATAATTAGGTATACAATCCTAAGAAATTCTGGTGTATGTAAAGAATACTAGCGGCAAAATACAATCAATACTCCCACTAGACGATAGCAATGGTGATGCTACCGATCACAGCTCTGCTAAAGTAGAATTGCTACACACAGCTTTCCGAAATTCCTTCACCAAAGATGAAGAAGCAAAAACTCCAGTCGAAACAAGAACACCTGGTAGCATCCGTGATGTAGATACCCTAAGACTTGTAAAACAGCATAAATCACTTAACAAAAGCAAGTCTTCCGGTCTAGATTGAATACCAATTCGGTTCCTTTCAGAGTATGCTGATGCAATAGCTCCATACCTAGCTATCACATACAACCGCATGTTGAGCGAAATATCCTCACCTAATAACTGGGAAATTGCACAGATCACTGCAGTTTCAAGAAAGACAATAGGAGTGCTCCGCAAAATTACGAACACTTATCGCTGGCGTCAGTTTGCAGTAGCATTTTGGAACATATTCTCTTAATAAATTATTGTCCCAAAGAAAACTGTAATAAAATGTAGTGTAGTTCTTAAGGAACACATACAGTGAGTAGTCTGCGAGTGTGTGAGTTGAATGAAACGCGAGATAACGCGTGAGCTTGGGCATCTCCTACAGTTTGGGGAAAAATGGCGGACAGTTCAATTCGGCTTTATAGAAGTCTTACTATTCCTTTGGTAGGTGCCCTGACGTCATCGTTGGCATGGTTGTACGCTGACCGGAATGTCATCTTCCGTGCGGAACACAACTGCATGGACATATGTTGACAATTTCTACGTCGAAATGGTTGTAAATGTAAGGGACTTAACTACTAGGCTTACAAACTGCTTACACCAATGTAAACGAAGGCTTCCGCGGCCGTTGTCATTGTTGATAAAACTCTTCTGGGTATTGGACCGCATCGTCAATATATCAAATATTTCACGGACGTTTCGGCCACTACTGCAAGCGGCCATCTTCTGGGTGTTACGTAATAGTGGCTGAAACGTCGGTGAAATATTTGATATATTGACGATGCGATCCAATACCCAGAAGAGTTTTATGCTTACACTTAAAGTGACTGATGCTAAGGACAACACAAGCACCTATGCCCGACGGAGGACTCGAACCCCCGACGGCAAACGGACGCACGCACCGCAGCAAAGGCATTAGCATCCACGGTTATTCTGCCGCGGCACAGTTTATATGACTTTCAAATGTTTCAAATGTTTGTATAGTCTATGGGACTTAACTACGGGGTCATCAGTCCCTAAACTTACAAACTACTTATGAACTACTTACGAACTAGGACGGCACAAATATCCATGCCCGAGGGGGGGATTCGAACCCCCGACCGTAGTGGCCGTGCAGACCGTGACTGGGGCGCCTCAGTCCCCTCGGCCACCGCGGGCGGCAGTTTATATGACTATATCGTGATTTTTACGGCGAACGAGGAAATGCCTATTGGTTGCTTTGACTTTGTCCACCAGTACAGCGAGTCCTCCCTCGCGTACAGGTTGCTGGGCTGCCTGGGGAGGGTGGAGAGCGGCGCAGCCGCCTTGCGCGGCTCACTTGCAGCCGCCCCCTCGCCCTCGCAGGCAGAGAGGACTTTCTGATGATGAACACGGCGGCGGCTCCCGTATCGCAGTCATCTGCACAACGCCGCCCCGCCGCCACAAACGCCGCGCAGTTTTCATATCGCACGCGTGGACAGAGGGGACACTGCGTCTTCCCCTAGCTACCGAGTGTTTACCATCTCAGGGAGATTAAAATCACTTGCTTGAACGGAGCCATTCCCTCATCTCGTAGCAGGAATCTGTACTGAATATTCGAAGCAGAAGTCACCATCATCGCTTCCTGGTTATTCACATTTGAAATATATAAACAGGGTGTTACAAAAAGCCGCGGTGGAGTAGCCGAGCGGTCTAAAGCGTCTCGCTGCGGAAAGCGCGGTTGCTCGCCGTGGAGGTTCGAGTCCTCCCTGGGGCATGGGTGTGTGTGTTGTCCTTAGGTTAGTTTACCTAGGTTTAAGTAGTTTGTAAGATACGGACTGATGACCACGCAGTTTGGTCCGATAGAATAACAAACATTTGAACATTTTTTTGTTACAAAAAGGTACGGCCAATCTATCAGGAAACATTCCTCACACACAAAGAAAGAAAATATGTTATGCGGACATGTGTCCGGAAACGCTTAACTTCCATTTTAGAGCTCATTTTAGTATTTCTCTTCAAATGTAAATTGAAATAATTCGTGCAGACAATTGTCAAAATACCTATTGTTTCGTTAGTATGTACTGTACTTCCACGATTCACATCATCAGCACAGATTTTCTGTGAACGTTTGGGTAGGAATTGTTGGTGATGTCTTGATTGGGCCTCATGTTCTTCCACCTACGCTCACTGGAGCACGTTATCATGATTTCATACGGGATACTCTACTTGTGCTGCTAGAACATGTACCTTTACAAGTACGACAGAACATGTGGTTCATGCACGATGGAGCTCCTGCACATTTCAGTCGACGTCTTCGTACGCTTCTCAATAACAGATTCGGTGACCAATGGATTGGTAGAGGCGGACCAAATCCATGGCCTCCACGCTCTCCTGACCTCAACCTTCTTGAGTTCCATTTATGGGGGCATTTGAAAGCTCTCGTCTACGCAACCCCGGGACCAAATGTAGAGACTCTACGCGCTCGTACTGTGGACGGCTGTGATACAATACGCCATTCTCCAGGGCTGCATCTGCGCATCAGGGATTCCATGTGACGGAGGGTGGATGCATGTACCCTCGCTAACGGAGGACATTTAGAACATTTCCTGTAACAAAGAGTTTGAAGTCACGCAGGTACGTTCTGTTGCTGTGTGTTTCCATTTCATGATTGATGTGATTTGAAGAGAAGTAATAAAATGAGCTCCAACATGGAAATTAAGCTTTTCCGGACACATGTCCACATAACATATTTTCTTTCTTTGAGTGTGAGGAATGTTTCCTGAAAGTTTGGCCGTACCTTTTTGTAACACCCCATACGAAACGTTGTGTAACCCACATATAGTCTACATCTCCAAAGGGAGAAGCAACAAAAGCAACTGACAACCCTGCATCTTACCGCAATGTATAACTCAAGTAACTCTGGTTCTTAGGGTGATGGTTTTGAAATCCCGGTTCCACGTTTGAAGATAGGATATTAGTTCAAAATTTCCGGAACAATCGTTAATTTTCGCCAATGGAGTTCAAATGTTTGTAGAGCTTATGGGACTTAACTACGGGGTCATCAGTCCCTAAACTTACAAACTACTTATGAACTACTTACTACTAAGGACGGCACAAATATCCATGCCCGAGGGGGGATTCGAACCCCCGACCGTAGTGGCCGTGCAGACCGTGACTGGAGCGCCTCAGTCCCCTCGGCCACCGCGGCCGGCGCCAATGGATACGATTTGCCTCAGATACGACTGGCATCTATGTATTCGCCAGTGATGCATGTATGATTGTCAGAAGTTTCATTATTGTACAACCTCTGACTGTACAGTACGGTGAGTATTCTTATAACAGTAACGTAGACGAACTATGAACTAAGGTTACTTTGCTATCCTTCCAAATAGTCACATCCCATAACTATGCACCTCTGATGGCTACGATACAAATTTGCACGATGTCTTCCTTTTCGATAGTGTTCAATAGCCTCGTCACGTTCCGTTGGATTCCAGGAATATAGTCAAATGTGTTTCCTTCCAAGCGAGTTCGAGTCGAGGGAATAGGAATAAGTCTGGTGGGTTAAGATCCGGCGAGTATGGTGGATGTTCAAGCTGCACCACCCCCTTCTTTGCCAAGAACTGTTTGATAATACTGGCTGTGTTTCGGCGAGCGTTTCTGAGCAACATCAAAATCCACCGCCGGATTTCAATCCCCCAGACTTATTCCTGTTCCCTCGACTCGAACTCGCTTTGAAACAAAAGAGATTTGACGATTATTCTTCATATCCAACGAAACGTGACGAGGCTTTTGAACACCATCTCAAAGCAACACGCCGTAGAAAGTTTTCAGAACATCTATCGCAGAGCTATTTCGAAGAACAGTAGGATAACTCTAGTTCTTAGTTATCTACGTTAATGTTACAGGGCTATTTACCGAAATTTATTGTCAGAGGTGGTATGTCTGTTTTTGTTAAATGTTGAGTCGAAGACTGTGTCCGACAATTTGCGACTTTCCAGTGGCAGAGTTTAAAGGACAATGCATCTGCATTAAATTTTAGTGAAAATCAAGGAAACCTTAACAAACACTCAAAATCAGGCAGGAACATCGGAAAATGTGCTTGCACGCGCCACTTCGAGATGTCTTAGGAAAATACTGAGAACGTAATGAATGAATTAATAAACTGCCGTCGAATGGCCGACAGCTGTAAGGCGCCTTGCTGCGAAGCGCGCGTTTGCTTACCGTCGGAGGTTCGAGTCCTCCCTCGGGCATGGGTATGTGTTTGTTGTCCTTACGTTAGTTTACGTAGTTTGTCAGTGTAGGGACTGATAAACTCAGTAGTTAAAGACCCATAGATTTACAAACATCTGAACATTTTTGATTTAATTAATGAATAAATAAAACTAAACGCGTTTAGAAAAACAGAAACCCATTTTAAGAAATTCCAAAGAGAGATTTGAATTGTGTTATGTATTGACAAGCATTCTGTTGGAATATTTCAGGTCTCACTATCTTTCGTTGATTCTGAGATTACTTCACTGATATTAGCTATTATTCCAAGTGCTAATATCGTAATGGTCTTGTGTGCGGAATGTTAGAACTCTTCTTCAATTAAACGAGCGCGTAACCGATCAAAGAAATCACAATTGCAAAAACTTCACACGTTATGGCAAGAGTTACCAGTACGAGCGGAGATTTACTAACATGTACCTTTTTTAACTCTGTATTCTCAGGTACTAGATCTCGCTGTTAAATCCTATATAGTTTCCACTATTATATAGCGGACACACGGGTGTATCGAAACGTGCCTAACTGCCACGGGAAAATTTGTGTCAAATCGTGAGAGGACTTCAGGATGTACGTTACACATCTTTAGTAACTTTTATTGAATTCTGGTTCAAATGTGACACATATACATGAGGCTCTTCTTCTAGTCAGCTGTGCCTGTAAACAGCAGTCGGAGTATTCTACCAAATACAAATGTTTGTAGAACTATTGCACAAACTGCTATGGTCATCAGTTCCTAGACTTACAAGCTACTTACACTAAGGACAAAACACACACACACACACACACACACACACACACACACACACACACACACGCCCGAGGGAGGACTCGAACCGCCGACAGCAACGGTCGCCCAGTCCGTAGGACGACGCACTAGACCACGCGGCAAGCGTTCTACCAATCGTTCAGTTACTCGACAGTAGAAATCAACTCTTCGATCATGGGATCGTTCAACATTTGCTATACAATTGTCCTCATCGTTGAAAAATCTGCGGCTTTTACGAATAACCTCTTCTACTGCGATTAAATTGTCGTCTCTCGTCAAAGTCTAGGGCCTTCCTTTCCCATCAGCATCATTCCAGTTTCTGGGATGTTGCTTAAATTTCTGGCATGATTTAACCACCGCTGGACGCGACACTCCACTTTGGGCAATATACTGACACAATTTCCCGGTGAACCTTTCCCCGCCGCGGTGGAGTGGCCGAGCGCTTAAGGCGCCTCATTGCGGAGAGCGCGGTTGCTCGCCATCGGAGGTTCGAGTCCTCCCTCGGGGGCGGGGGCGCGCGCGCGCGCGCGCGCGTGTGTGTGTATGTGTGTTGGCTTTAGGTTAGTTTAAATTAATATATAAACAACAGTCTAGAGTGCAAAATTTTTTATATTTTTTTCGACAAGTTTCGGTTTTATTTAAACCATATTCGGGAAATTAAGCTCCATTGATGTTGTGGAGCTTAATTTCCTGAAGATGGTTTAAATAAAACCGAAACTAGTCGAAAAAAATAAAAATTTTGCACTCTAGACTGTTGTTTATATACAAATTTAAATTAAGAGTGCTCTTTCCCATAAGTGGAACAAAAATGTTTCAAAAATATGTAGTTTAAATTAGTTTACGTAGTTGTTAATCTGATGACCTTAGCAGTTTGATCCAATAGGTTTACAAACATTAGAACATTTTGAACCTTTCCCCATTATATAATTTATTTGTGAAATATTTAAAAATCAGATACATTAAAACATCCTCGTATTCCAGGGCAACATTGTCACATTTTCAAAACATTTACTGAAAAACTTTCACATATATAAAATTTAACGTAATAAACAAGGCTTTATTCTCGACAGCGGTGTAAGGTGAGATAGAGGCAGCGAACGAAAGTGACAATAGGGTGGCGAGAAGATGGAAAGGGATGATGTAAAGATGCAAAGAAATAGGGAGATGGAGGAGCAGATTGACAAAGAGTGGCCAGGAGATGGTGAGGGGAAGAGGAGATCCACAGGGAGAGGGGAAGGAGGTGTCAGACAAAGGATGGGGGTGGGGGGGGGCCAGATGAGGTTAGGAGTGTAGGATGCCGTGACGGAATAGGTGTGTGTAGTTACTTGCGATGCTGCTGTGCGCGGGCTGTTCGTCGTCGGAGATTCGAGTCCTCTCTCGGGCGTGTGTGTGTATGTGTGTGTGTGTGTTTTGTCCTTAGGATAAGTTAGTTTGTAAGTTTATGGACCGATGACCACCGCTGTTAGGTCCTATAACTTCACAAACTTTTGAAGAGTTGAGTGTACGATGTGAATCCAGTTAGCAAATTCAAATGTTTGAAAATCTATGGGTCATATCTTCTGTGGTTATCAGTCCCTAGGCTTATAAAATACTTAAAATAAGAACAACACATACACTCGTGCCAGAGGAAAGACTCGAACCTCCGAGGAGGAACAACGGCGAGCTCCGCAGTAAGGAACATTAGAGCGTTCGACCACTCCACCGCGGCAAATTCAAATAAAAGAAACGTGTGCCTTCCCTTTTCTTTCTCCTCCATTTGACTTGGAAAAAGTCCGTAATTTTCCTTCGTTGACTAAACTAGTATAGAAGTATAAATATTGCACCGCGCGAGTATGTCCTGGCGATTCTAGGTGACATGTCAGGGATTGAGATGCTGCTCCCGCCGGAGGTTCAACCACTCCCTCGGGCGTGTGTGTGTGTGTGTGTGTGTGTGTGTGTGTGTGTGTGTATTGTCCTTAGGTTAGTTTAAGTCGTTTGTAAGCCTAATGACTGATCACCACAGTAGTCTGGTCCCACACATGTACAAACATTTGAATATTTGGAAAGTAACGTGCGATAATATCTCAAACAGACGCTCCTGACAATAGTAGCGGGTAAAGCCTGAAGCGTCCCAATTCTTAGGTAAAATACCAAACTGCAACCTTTTTGCAGGTTTTACGCCCTGTACCGGTGCACATAAAACGTTAGAATACGTCACCGTAGCAAGTGTAAAGGCACACGTTGGGGCGAGAGTGTTAAAAATAAAATGCTGAATATTTGTGTGAGTGCGTTTCTTATTAGGATCTGAATAACACTTGCTTGGTTCCTAGACTGGCCCTACGCCTGCGAACGCATTCATCGTGTGACAGTCGTCTCCAGCTCTTCGTCGTTGTCAAAACCACTGGCCGGAAGGCAGGGTTTTCTTGAGGCGCACGGAAATTCGGAAATAAGGAGTGAATGCCGCATAATGAAACAGCTCTCGGTGGAGGTTCTGCAAAATTCTTGCTGTGCGCCTAGCTGTAGAGGGACGACCGTTGTCATGGACCAGCACAGCACTTACAGTAAACAATGCACGCCAGTTGTTCTGAATGGTAGTCCTCTGGTGTTCTGACAACGACCAGGAGCCGAAGACGATTGTCATCACACAGGCGGTAGACTTCTGCAATAGAGGAGCACAAAACTTGATAGCCACGGCATGACAAGTGTCTCAATTCTGCCGGCGTCTGTATCCAATAATTGCTCAAACACTGCTATATATTTCGGTTTTTACTATAAGCTTCTGCCTTACGCAAGACACTGGTTTTTCTTTTTAACTGAACATGTGTCGCTCGAGTTTCAGCATCATCAGCAGTGAATCGTTTACTTCTTCAAAGTAAACAACAGAAAATATATTTTTAGTTGTCAATGCATTCATTATTTTTTGAGTTCGCGTGTACATGCGAACTAACTTTTGTTGTTGTTGTTGTTGTTTAATTTAAAGGAATAAAAGGTCTACTGAATGCTAAGAAAACCAGGATCACAAGAGCACCACGATGAGCACCACCAAGATGATTGTCGTACCTGTTGTCAATAAAGTTTGTCTTGTCACTTTGTTGTGAATTTTTTTTATAAGGAAAGTTAGTTTCTGGATGCGTATCGCAACACTGTGTAAACGTTTGTGTGTGTTTTTTGTGTACTTGAATTTTCATTCCTTTATATTATAGGTCTCGAAAAGGCGTATGACCATGTTGCTATGAGCAAGTCATTGTCAGTTCTACAATATTATGCAGTAGAAGGCAAAGTTATGCTGGCAATAGGTCTTCCCGTAGTTTGTCTGGCAGCAATTTCGTGAATGGTAAATTGAGATCATGGCTCACCGTAGTTTCAGAAGCAAGGCTGTAACCTGTGAATACTATTGCTCATTTTATTTATGAATAATATGTTTAAAACGAAAGACTGTAGAATGAGATTAAAAAAGGTGAGAACAAGCAGTCTCGCATATACATAGAACTGAGTAATGATGACAGTTTCCGTTGAAAGGATGCAATCTAACATTTCAGAAGAAGATCATAGATGCAAGGATTATGTTATGAAGACCATCATCTCGAAAACGAAAGTAATGTCTGTGGGAAAGAGATGCCAAATACGTCGATCCAAGTTAGAAGAGGTAAAGAGTTTGAATTACTAAGTACTTACTATATATTAAGTCACATGATGGCCATATACTGAAAGAACTGGAATCGAAGTGCAGGAAAGTTAGTGCAGTAAGGGGTCAGTAACGATCTACTCTTTTCTGGAAGAAGGAACTCGGTACCAAGACTAACTTAGCAGTGTACCGTCCTATCTTTCGACCAACGTTGTTGTGTGGGTAATAAAAGGTGTGTGAATACAGGGTACATTATCAATAATGTCGAGGTTCAGATATGATTGCAAGTAGATGGTAGATGGTAACAATGGCATGGAATGTCCATAATGAAGGAATCGAAGAAAAACTGTGAATGAACACCATAGACAAAGCAGTTAGGGGAACCTGTATGAGATGATGGGGTCATGTTACACGCATGGGAGAAGCAATGTTACCTATGAGGGTCTTTGTTTTGAGAGTAGAGGGTAGAAGTAGTAGAGGTAGACCAAGGAAAAAGTGCTTGGATTCGGTCAGGCATGGTTTTGAAGTTACAGATATGACATCAGAGGAGGCATCAATGTTTGCATTCAGTATGGAAGGAAGAAGTAGTTTTATAAGGTGTACTATGTGGCAGACTTAACTCGGAAAGGCATAATCAAACTTAAATGATGATGATTGTTTTGAAACTACGATACGGCTTTGCAATGTTCAAGGGGTATAGTCAGCGCATATATATATATAAGAAAGTAATCACAAAGTGACTACAGTGTTACATAGAAAAGACGGTAGAAATTTGTATGTTTCCTAAGATTTCGTTATCTGGACATTCACAACAGAGAGGCATGCTTATTGCGGAAAAAATTCCGCTTCAGTTGTGTACAGACTTTTACTTAAGGCACTACCGGTTTAGGGACGTTATAATGACAACTTCAGGTGACAAATGAATTACGCCATAAGATGTGGGTTCTGGCCACGATGAAAATCGTGGCAATTGAAGCCCGGGATACGATCTGTCGGCTCTGACCAATGAAGTCATATCTGTGGTAAAGGCGATAGTTTGTTTACAAGCAGAAGATAGACTGTAGATGAAGATTTTTTGTATAAAAATTGATCTGTAGCTTCTCTCGTATAGAAAAGAGTCTTCATTATTATTATTTTTTATTTTTTCCGCCGCAAGTGAGCGTCGAAGACGCGTATTTTTTGGCTGACACTGGTGATGGAGGGTACATTCTTTTGTGGTAATGTCTAATTTACACAGGTTATTTAATACGTAATCATCATCATCATCATTAGAGACTGATTATGCCTTTCAACGTTCAGTCTGGAGCAAAGTACCTATAATAAAATTCCTCCATGATGCCCTATTCAATGCTAACGTAAATATTAGGATATTATTCCGTATGTTTATATTCGTTGCCGCGGTGGAGAAGCCAAGCGGTCTAAAGCGTTTCGCTGCGAAGCGCTCGGTTCCACGCCGTGGAGGTTCGAGTCCTCCATGGGGCGTGTGTGTGTGTTTGTCCGTAGGTTAGTTTACCTAGGTTTAAAAATGTTCAAATGTTTGCACAACTTATGGGACTTAACTACGGGTTCATCAGTCCCTAAGCTTACAAACTACTTATGATCTAGCTAAGACGGCACAAATATCAATGCCCGAGGGGGGATTCGAACCCCCGACCGTAGTGGCCGTGCAGACCGTGACCGAGCGTCTTAGTCCCCTCGGCCACCGCGGCCGGCCGGATTGGTTGTGTTCCGGCCTGAAAATGTTCCACAGGAGTAAAGGAGAAGCAGTGTCTGCGGCTGGTGGTTGTTGTCCGGAGTACCTGGTGCGCCTTGTCGGCGTCGCGCTCCCGCTCTCGCTCTCGGCCCGCGGCGTCGGCGTCGGCGCCCGCGCTGGAGGCGGCGCTGCCGGCCCTGGCGGGGCAGCAGAGCCAGGAGCGGCTGCGCGGCAGCGAGCGCTCGCGCGGGCTGCCCAGCTCGCCGGGGCCCGCCACCGCGACGCGCTCTGCCTCCTCTCTGGTCTGGTCCCCACGCGGCCCGCACAGCACCACGACTGCCGCCGCCGCGCCACCACCGCCGCCGCCACCGCCGCGCCGGCGCACGCGCAACAGCGACGCCCACGCCGCGCGGCTGCCCCGCCCTCCCACCGCCCGCCACTGCACTACTCCAAGGGCTCACCCTCTGCCGCCTAACGCTACTTCACACTCGTTACTCTCGTCGATTTCTAATATCCCACATTTTCGGTAAGCAATGCTATTAACCCTTAACTGCCCTGGCGGGGTCATATTTGACCCCATTTTAATATTTATTCGCTAGTTGACATGGTGGGGAGCTTTTACGAAAGCTACTAATTCTAAAGAATGTAACCAACGTTTTTTTTGTAAAAAAATTTCAAAAATTAGAAAAAAATATAAATCAATATTCAGCACAGGAATTTAAACAAATATGGTTCGCAATTCATATTTTTTTCTTTTCATATGGCAAGAAGCATGCCTTCAGAAGTTCAAAACACGAAAAAAAAAGTCTTTCTAATGAAAACTAATTTTTATGTCAATTAAAAATGTCAGATAAGTGCAAATCTTTTAAAATAATTTCTTTGTCCTTCCTTCTATGTTTAAATGTATTTGTTTAGCTTACAATTTGATATTAAGTAGACAATAAATGCTTTACATTCAAAAAGTCATTTACAATTACCCCAAAAATTTGGGGTCAAAAATGACCCTGCCAGGGCATGAGAGTTACTACATTCGCCAGGGCAGTTAAGGGTTAATTATCAACTACACTCCTGGAAAATAATAAAACAACATGAATTCGTCGACCCAGCAGAGATGAGGTTGTACACAACACACGATCACACAGGCAGAGCCTCACGCACGTGAGTACAATCAGCAGAGCGTCCGCAATGTCGGCGTTAGTACCGTGTATACTCTCCTTTTGCAGCAAGGCAAGCTGTAATTCTTCCAGGCGCCAAATTCAAATGTTCAAATGTTTGTACAGCTTAAACGGACTTAACTACAGGGTCATCAGTCCATAAACTTACAAACCACTTATGAACTGGCTAATACTAAGAACGGTACAAATTGCCTTGCCCGAGGGGGGACTCGAACCCTCGACCGTAGTGACTGGCGCGCCGTAGACAGCTCGGCTACGGCGGTCGGCTCCATGTGCCGAATCTGATCCTGTGGAATGGCGTGCCATAAAATTTCCACCTGGTACTTCAGTTGGGCAACATTTCCTGCTGCTCATGTAGATCGCCCAACATGATGTTTCGTGCGGTCCCAAACATGCTCAATGGGGGAGAGATCTAAGGATTGTACTCCCCGTGGTAGTTGGCGTACACCTTCAAGAGCAAGTTGAGTGGTACGGGATTCATATCCATGTTCACTATCCTGTTCGAAAACCATATCGCCTTGTTGGTGCATGAGTGATAGCAAGGCGGGTTAAATGATGGTTCCAGTGTACTGTGCACTCTTCAATGTTCTCTAGAAAATCACTAGAGGAGAATGGCAACTGTAGAATATCGCTCCCCTCAGAATGACGCCCGATCGTGTGTGCCGTTAGAGTCCTCCGCTCAAGCCCCAACATCCTTTAGCCCGCCTCCAGTCGTGTCATGGTAGACGCTTATGAAGGGACGAATGGAGACGTGTCGTCTTCAGTGATGAGAGTCATCGCTGCCTCGGTGCCAATGACGGTCGTACACGGGTGTGGTGTCGTGCAGGGGAGTGCGAAAATCTGGAGTGTACGCGACAAAGGCAAACGGGGCCGACACCTGGCATCATGCTGTGGGGGGCCATTTCCTACACAAGCCGTTCTCCTCTCGTGATCGTCTAGATAACATTGAACAGTGCACGCTAAGGCAAACCTTTATTGAACCCGACTTACCACCGTTCATAGACCAATAAGGCGATATGCTTTTCCAAGTCCACACGAATCCCGTACCACCCAACGTGCTCTTCTAGGTGTACGTCAACTACCCTGACCATCGTTATGCCCAGATCTGGCGCCCCTATTGAGTATGTTTGGGACCGCATGAAACGTCATGTTGCGCGGTATCCATGAGCGGCACGACATTTGGTCCAACTGAGGCACCAAGTGGAAACTGCATGGCAGCCATTCCACAAAATTACATTCGGCACTTCTACGGTCGTCTCCATGGGAGAATTACAGCTTGCACTGCTGCAAAAGGAGGATATACCCAGTACTAACTCCGACAATAAGCACGTTCTGGTGACTGTACTCACGTGTGTATGGCTCTGCCTGTGTGATCGAGTGTTCTATACATCCTCAAGAATGATTCAATAAAATTTACTTCTGATGCGACGACGAATACATGGTGTTCATTTTTCATTTTCCAGGACTATATATGACGCAGACTGTTTGTTTGTACGTATTGCATATAAATATACAGTTTTGTTCCAGTCTTTATGAAATTTTGTACACGTAACCTGCAATCCATGAGTCGGTCGCCGTTAAGTGTAAGGATCACGTACAACACATAGTTCACGACATACGACGTCATAACCAATGAGATGCGCGAAAAACTGCGACAAATCACTGGACCGATTTCAACCAAATTTGGTACGCATATTCCATACCGCAAGGTAACAAGCGAAGTCTACCATTCACCTTCACTACGACTGTTCCTATATGCTCCTTCCATTTCATATCGCTGACGCGACTTCATCACGCAGCACACTACTAATGCTGTATTCGAACATCACGAGATTGTTTCTCGTACTCATCTTCATCACCTTACATTTTTCTACATTTAGCGCTAGTTGCCATACCTCACACCACCCATAAATTTGGTACAAGTCATTCTGCATCCTACTACAGTCATTAAATGACGACATACCGCGATTCTAATGCGCCATGCTACGGAGCACGCGGTTGCTCGCCGTCGGAGGTTCGAGTTCTCCCTCGAGCATGGGTGTTCGTGTTGTCCTTAGCATAAGTTACTTTCAGTTAGTGTAAGTAATTTGTAACCCAAGTGACTGACGACCAATGTAGTTAAGTCCGTAAGATTTACAAAAAAATTTGAATGACGACACCCTCTTCTACACCACAGCATCATCAGCAAACAGCCGCACACTGAAAATCACTCTGCTCGTCAGATCATTTATATGGATAGAAAATAACAGCGATCATATAATACTTCCCTGGGGGACCCCTGACAATGCCCTAGTCACTGATGAACATTCGCCATCGATGACAACATACTACATTCAGACTCATTCTATTCTCGAATAGAGCGCAGGAAGAAAGAACACCACAATCTCTCCAGTATAAAACTCTGATTTCTGTTATTTTATTGCAGTGATTATTTCTCCTTATGTAGGTGGGTATCAACAATATACTATCGCATCCCGAAGAGAAACTTAGTGATCGAAATTTCGTAAGTAGATCTTGCTGTAACGAAAACGCTTTTTAATAATGATTGCCGCTCCAACTCCTGTATAAATTTCATGACACTCTGTCCCCTGTATGACGATGAAACAAAACTAGCTGCCCTTCTTTGTTCTCCTTCGATGTACTCCGTCACTGGCACCTGATATCGATGATACAGCGCGCAGGAGTACTACAGTAGAGGACGGACAATTAGTACTATTGTCAGTCTCTTTAGTAGTTGTGTTCCATCTTGTAAGTGTTCTGCCAATAAAACGCTGTCTTTGGGTCATCTTCCCCACAATAATTTATATATGTTCTTTTCCATTTAGGTCGTCGTGCTCACCTTTAAAAGTGATGTAAATACAAATCGACAAGTTTTGAATATTAACTTTTTCTTTAATGTTATAGCCTTTGGGAAATCACGAAACAGAATAATAGAAACCTTACGTTTTCCCGGCGTATTGAATTTTCAAAGAATTTACGGATATTCTGCCGGGTGACGTCGTCGACCACCGTCGATATTTCGGCAGGAGCACACCACGCCATTCTCAGTCAGGACTGTGGAAGATCGCTGCAATGAACACAATCATCACACACGCTGATAACAACAGAGCAAATTCACTATTGCAGAACATTGTCTTGGCACTGGTCATCCTATGGAACACAACAACGCAGAGATTCTGGCAAGCACGTGGACCTATTGGGATTGTGTAATTAAGGAATCTGTCGAAATTAAATTAGCAAGCGACCTTATAAATGGAGATGGTGGTGTTTGTTTAAATTCTGCTTGGAATCCGGCCCTGTCTCTCGTTAAAAAACAGAGGGACAAAATTAATGCTGTCTCGCCTGTTGATTAACAGAGTCACTATCGATATTTCTGATACTGGTCATCTATGGTTGCGTTGACTGTGCGTTTACTTGTACTTGTTTACCGTATGCAGATCGAGGTATTAAATTGGATTGCACATTACTTTCTTGAGTGCAGTTGTGCCTTGAGAATGGCAGGGTGTGGCCGGCCGCGGTGGCCAAGGGGACTGAGGCGCTCCAGTCACGGTCTGCACGGCCTCTACGGTCGGGGGTTCGAATCCCCCCGCGGGCATGGATATTTGTCCTAGTTCGTAAGTAGTTCATAAGTAGTTTGTAAGTTTAGGGACTGATGACCCCGTAGTTAAGTCCCATAAGCTTAACAAACATTTGAACATTTTTTTGATTTGGCAGGGTGTGCTCCTGACGAAATATCGGCTGTGGTCGACGACATCACGCGGCAGAATACCCGTAAGTTGTTTCAGAATAATAGGGATAGTTAAATAAAATAAAGACAAGATGAATCGATAGAATCCAATACTGTAAACCAAACTGAATTGCGGAGACTTCTTTGTGCTGGATCCGTAGCAAGGATACCAGAGAGCCGAACAGGAGTCGCAGCCCCTGCAGCAAGATGGAAAGACAACATCGTTGAAGATACAGGAGAGATGGGACGGAAAAAAAGTGAGTCGATCCGAACCACCACAAACAGTAACAGGTGGAAACGAAATGAAAAGCAAGCAAATGGTTGACTACGCTGATATGACAAATACGTAAGAGGCGGCGAAATCGGGGGTGTTGCGTCGCACCATCTCCCCACCTGAGGGTCGCTACGTTGTCTACGGAAGAAAACTTTTGCTTCCGCGGAACTCTGTTGTTTGCCTGCTGGCCAGAGCCGAACATCCGCAAAGTTCTTGAGACGAAGAAATCCTAGCTAGATAGCTAACAGGGAGCGCGCAACTGTGATCGAGACAGTTTTCCACGTCATGGACCGATTGTAACGCTTTTCTTCTTATTCGAGAAAAGTAAAGAGTAAAACTCTATTCTGCTTTTCGGCCGCTACGGCCTTCGTCAGACAGAGAAAACACACAAACACAAACGCTGGCCACAGAGGCCAGAGATGGCCGTTGTGTTCATGTGAGTGTGTGTATGTGTGTCTTTCTCTCTGTTTGACGAAGTCTATAACGACCGAAAGCTTTTGTAAATTGTAATCTGTTACGTGTGCCTAACTGCGACTCATCGAGAGTCTCTGTAGTGAGTAGCAATCTACTTTTTTCATTTTGATTTCTTTGTTATTATTTATGATTTAAATTTGAATTAATCACTGAATAAAGCAAGGGTATTCATTTTTTTCATTTTTAAAAGTTCTCCGTAGAATTAGCTAAGAAAGTAATATCAGGAAAACAGTGAGAAAAAGAAGCGACAGAATGATAGGCGATGTTTAAAGACATGATCGGAAAACGTACACGGTATTAGAGGGAGGTGCGAAAGAGCGAGATCCGAATACGTTCAGCAAATAGCAGAGGACGTATGGTGCAAGTAGTGCTCTGAAATGAAGAGATCGTCACAGGAGAGGAATTCAGGGCGGGCCGGGTGAAACCTGTCATAAGAATAATGACTAAAATTACTAACCTTTAAAATAAATATGACGTTCCTTCAAAGGACCAATATCGTCGAAGTGTTCCGCGAGAGGGACAGTTCGGGAACCTATGTTTCTGAGTAGAAAATTGATCCGGGAATCCGAGACCTCCAGGAAGAACTTTCGACTATCTCTTTGGTACAAACTGGACTCACAGATTGTCGGGATTCTCACGACACTTCACACTTTTGTACCCCATCCTCGTCGCCACTTTTGTATCCGAACCTCGTAGCCACTTTTGTATCCCATCCTCGTCGCCACTTTTGTGTCCCGTTGCCGCCGGTTGTCCTAGGTGTCGGTGGCCGAGTAGAGAGAGACCAACACAGGGAAATAGGATTCACGCGTGTGCTGGTACAGAGTCTGAGGTGACCAGTCAGAGGGACAGCAGAAACTAGAAACACTAAGCTAGATTAGTACAAGAGATATATTTCGAGGAAACATTATAATACTTAACTTTGTTAACTGAAGACTAGTGGAATGCAGATACATAGTATAACTAGGTAGAAGCCTGCCTACTGATGAGTCCTAATCCCAAGTGGCCGATGCAGGGCAGTGGTGGCCACGAGCGGACTTCCAGAAGAGAGCGCTCGTGGCCGACGTCGTAAGAACGCCGCGCCGTGCGTGCATGGCGGCGCGCGGCGAAAGTAGGTGGCGCGCACTTTAGACTAGTGCGACACCACACACACGATGGCCAGTTTCAGACAAAAAATCTCCCGACAAACAGCCTCTCGTAAAGTATAAAACAATAATTGCAATTAGTCACGCTTTTCCGTTTGCTTCATTCTCAAAAGAAATAAAGATCTTCAAAATTCAAGGACATTTGGGCGCAACATTTAAATGCACGCGAAAATACAAGAAAAATTTAAAAAAGTATTGTCATTTGTGTTGTCTCCTCAATGAGAGTCTGTCCCGTTGATCACACGGTTACAGAGCAGACTTGATTTAACAAAGGCCGAATTAATAATTAGCCTGAAGTTCGACACAAGTTGTTTAAATTTTAAATCGATTCCGAATACTAGCATAGCAGTGGTTAAAATACCCAAGTAAAATACCTTATCGACTGAAAAAAGTGTATTTATTAAGTCTTATGACTTTTACTATATCCTTTTCCATTTACTATAGAAAAGTAATCATTACATTGTATCACGTTAAGGCTTTTTACAAACTCATCTTAGGCCCACTGAAATTTGAAGGCCTTTGTCGTTCTTTTACGATGTACTTCCGAAGTATTGGTGATTAACTGTCATGGATCAGAAATTTGTCTGTAGAGGACAATCTTAAAAAACCAAAACTTTCAGCATCGAAGAAGACTCCCTGACACACTTACCATGTGACTGTATTTAGAAAATTTTCTTTCAAGGATAAAACGCTATCCCATTGTTGTTACGAATGAAGGAAGTTGTAAGTGGGGCTTTGATAAAACTTTGCCGGTGCCGTGTAATCGATTTAGAGTTGCACGATCGATATACAAGGTTACAAAAAGGTACGGCCAAACTTTCAGGAAAGATTCCTCACACACAAAGAAAGAAAATATGTTAAGTGGACATGTGTGCGGAAACGCTTAATTTCCATGTTAGAGCTCATTTTAGTATTTACGGATGAGGCTTCATTCCAACGTGATGAAATTGTAAATTTTCACAATCAACATGTGTGGATTGACGAGAATCCGCACGAAATTGTGCAATCACGTCATCAAGACAGTTTTTTTCTGTGAACGTTTGGGCAGGAATTGTTGGTAATATCTTGATTGGGCTCATGTTCTTCCACCTACGCTCACTGGAGCACGTTATCATGATTTCATACGGGATACTCTACTTGTGCTGCTAGAACATGTGCCTTTACAAGTACGACACAACATGTGGTTCTTGCACGATGGAGCTCCTGCACATTTCAGTCGACGTCTTCGTACGCTTCTCAATAACAGATTCGGTGACCAATTGATTGGTAGAGGCGGACCAAATCCATGGCCTCCACGCTCTCCTGACCTCAACCTTCTTGAGTTCCATTTATGGGGGCATTTGAAAGCTCTCGTCTACGCAACCCCGGGACCAAATGTAGAGACTCTACGCGCTCGTACTGTGGACGGCTGTGATACAATACGCCATTCTCCAGGGCTGCATCAGCGCATCAGGGATTCCATGCGACGGAGGGTGGATGCATGTATCCTCGCTAACGGAGGACATTTTGAACATTTCCTGTAACAAAGTGTTTGAAGTCACGCTGGTACGTTCTGTTGCTGTGTGTTTCCATTCCATGATTAATGTGATTTGAAAAGAAGCAATAAAATTAGCTCCAACATGGAAATTAAGCGTTTCCGGACACATGTCCACATAACATATTTTCTTTCTTTTAGTGTGAGGAATGTTTCCTGAAAGTTTGGCCGTACCTTTTTGTTAACACCCTGTATATCAGTTCAGCCCAAGCCACTTCGATTGCAAGCATTTTTTGATGTAGCAAAAAAGAAAGGACAGTACAGTTGTTATACTCGGCGTCAACTACGAAAGCGGCCCAGTTTTCAGCCGTTCTGCGCATCCCCCTCCATTACCGCAATGACAGCCAATAATGTCCATTCTTTAGGCGCCTGGGTGGCTGCGACGTAAGCAATGCTTCTCCCGCAGGCGCAACTGTTGGCGCTCGGCCGTATCTCCTCCCCTCCACGCTCTCCCTATTGCTCCGCCTCTATGCGCGGAATCGCCTTCTTACGTGACGCCAGGTATAGTTAAATACAACACGGTAGTAAAATACGGAACCGGTGTGCGCCCCCTTGTGATTAGCTTGCAGGAGCAGAGAGCAGGGCAGAAAGTGAGAGGAGCAGCCTCGCCTCGCCTTTGTGGAGCGCCCCTTGACCCGCCATCGACCGCCGCGCCGCGCTCTGCCTCAGCTGTGCTGCCGCTTCCTGCGATCAATGCTCCACACCACACCACACCATCGCCACTCACATACCGATGCCACGCGACAACGCTGGCTACACACGACGATTATGGACGGACCGATATATTATAGGCGGAGCGCTGCTCGCACGAACGCCGGAATTTTAGCGCTCAAATGAGCAGTCGCTTGGCTGTCCTGGTCGAGTGAACTTAAGTCCAAACATAAATTAACGAATCTCAAACGATTTGGCTTTAATATCATGTGACAAATATTGCTGACATGATACAGAAAACTAATAAAGAACTGTGTCACACATTAGTGTACCACTTACGAAATGATTTTTTTTCTTTGGTCTCCATTTCCAAAAAAAGAAAAAAATCCTCATCAGTTCAAAGATACTTGTGTCTCCTATCTTTAAACGTGTCAAAAGTTTTGTTACACAGAACTGGTCGTGCTTCCACTACCGAAATAACTATAGTATCATTTACGTTTTAATCATTTAATCCATTTCAAACGTATACATATATTTATGAATAAAGAACAGTCTAGAAGGCAATAATTTATTCCATGGAACTACTTTCAGTCTTATCTAGACCATCTTCAGGAATTTTGACTCCACCGATGTTGTGGAGCTGACAGGTAGCTGGGAGCCTTCCAGTGCGTCACTGCTGCAGTAGCAGTAGCAGTGACGCACTGGAAGGCTCCCAGCTACCTGTCAACTACACAACATCGATGGAGTCAAAATTCCTGAAGATGGTCTAAATAAGACTGAAACTAGACTGTTCTTTATTCATAAATCTAAATAAGAGTGCTGTTGACCCAAAAATAGTGAAACGAAAATGTTTCCAAAAATATGTATACATATATAATTTATGTATACTTAAAACAGGCAAATGACCGTTATGTGCGGATATAGAAACAAGTCCGATCCCTTGCGGGAATACAGATAAAATAGCGAGAAAGTGGGACAATGGATACTCGTACTACGCGACATCTTCATGATTTTGGCAGGACGACAAAAGTGTGGATAGCCGATCGCTCATAGGGATAGCTGCCTCCCCCTCCCCCAATTAGGAAACAGAATGAAGATCTCAAGAACATCATAGAACAAAGACACAATCTCCCCGAGGAACAAACAAACCAAAAGCCGCCATTTAATTCATTGCTGCGAAAAAGGCGAGAAGCGAAATATTTGTAATTTATTGTATACAGATAACGGTAAAGGAGTCAACAATCAGAAGATTGGTTTGAATACCACAGTGCTTTACTAGACTTGGCCGTGTTTGGAGGTGGTATGCCGTTGCCTTCCTCCGACCTTCGAACTGACTTACGCAGCCAGTTATAGGGCGACCTAGAGTTTAACGTGGGTTTCGAACCACGGCGCTACTCGGTATTTTTCACATAAGCACTACTCCCAGAGGTGAAAGAAGTGGAAAGAGACAGATAAAAATCCTAGGACCTGAACTCACTGCCAAATCAGTATATTGTATTTTATAGTCGTATATGCGCTACGTGGATTGTATGGCGAGAAGACACAGCGGGAACTGTGCAGGGAGGACGGCCGGTAAACCTTCGGTGAGTGTGCGAGTACAGCGCCGCTTTGGCCACGTGCACCACTGCAGACTGCCGGCGCCGGGCCGGTGCCAGTTGCACACCCACCGAAGGTTTACCGGCCGTCCTCCCTGTAGGGATGGGAGTGTGAGGCGCGGCGCCTCGAGCGCACCGAGAATTCCTCGAGCTGCCGGCTCTCGAGCAGTGCCGGCCGCGGTGGCCGCGGAGAATAAGGCGCTCCAGTCACGGTCTGCACGGCCACTACGGTCGGGGGTTCGAATCCCCCCTCGGGCATGGATATTTGTGCCGTCCTAGTTCGTAAGTAGTTCATAAGTAGTTTGTAAGTTTAGGGACTGATGACCCCGTAGTTAAGTCCCATAGACTATACAAACATTTGAAAATTTCTCGAGCAGTTCTCGAGAAGCTCACGAGAAGCGGCGCTGCCCACAGTGCGCCGTTTGACTGGGACAGCACGCCACGCCACGCGCTGCCGTTATTTGCAACGCCTGCAACTCGCTGTGATTATCATTTAAATGTGAGCATTAGATTCACGGAAACGAAAGTCACGACGGAGCTGGCAGTACATTACGGGGATGGAGACGTCTGTTTCAAAGCTCCGTAGTGCAGCAAAAAAAAAAAAAACCAGCCATGGTAAGGCATTTAAACTTACACAATATATCTAGCAAACAAACAGATACGTTCACGGATACAAAAGTGCATTCTTATATTAATACAACTCAGACAAAATACCCATCTAATGGTCTATGTTATCCATTCAAACTACAGTAAAAGGAAATTCATTAAAATGTTTGGCTAGTGCCTGAAACAGTATTGGAAAACTGTAATTTCTAATTTGACTCCAATAACATACAAAATGCATCAAAATTAACACTATCCAAATTTTTGAACAGAACAAGTACATAACACTCACCAGTACTCAGATGTAATTTCATGTTTGTGTTGAAAAAGTACCAGAGCTTTATGCTGAAAAAGGACGGAAGCTTAGGCACATAATTCTGGTTAGTAACTTACTGTAAGCTCTACCTAAATTCTTACTACAATTAGTAAATGAATGTGAGAAGCTTTTAGGTGTAACATGTTGTAGCATTTTTCCCTCATATGAGTATAAATACATGTGGAATGCATATTTATTTTTAGTTCAAATGTTCAAATGTTTGTTAAGCTTATTGGACTTAACTACGGGGTTATCAGTCCCTAAACTTACAAACTACTTAACAACTAGCTTATCCTAAGGACGGCACAAATATCCATGCTCGAGGGGGGATTCGAACCCCCGACCGTGGTGGCCGTGCAGACCGTGACTGAAGCTCCTCAGTCCCCTCGGCCATCGCGGCCGGCTTATTTTTAGTTACAATGAAGTTCTTGTTTCATGTAAAATACATGTTTTAATAATACTCTTATAATTTTTGTCTTCTGCGAAACATGCTACTATTACTAATAATAATAATTCAGTTTCTTGCTTGCACGTACATAAGACAACGTACGACTGCTCTGTCGCAATACTTCCTAGCAGAGTAGTTTCGTTCAGCGTCCAGAGAGCGCAGCACTGTCGACAACTTCTCGAGAGTACTCGAGAATTTGCCTTAGAGTCGCGCGTTTCTCGAGAGCGCTCATAGCCCATCGCTACCTCCCTGCACAACTCTCGCTGTACCTTCTCGCCATACAATCCACGTAGCGCATATAGGACTATAAAATACAAAATACTGATCCCGGCCGCGGTGACCGAGGGGACTGAGGCGCTTCAGTCACGGTGTGCACGGCCACTACGATCGGGGGTTCGAATCCCCCCTCGGGCATGGATATATGTGCCGTCCTTAGTTGTAGCTAGTTCATAAGTAGTTTGTAAGTTTAGGGACTGATGACCCCGTAGTTAAGTCCCATCAACTCTACAAACATTTGAACATTTTTGAACAAAGTACTGATTTGACAGTAAGTTTTGTATACAATAAATAACAAAAATTTCTGATTCTCGTGTATTTCAGGACATTCCATTAAATTCAATGGCAAAGTTGACATTTTGCGCCATACTGGGACTCGAACCCGTTTTTGGTGGGGAATTTTTTTTTTTTTTTTTTTTTTTTTTTTTTTTTATTGTTCGAGTCAGTGGCGCATTTTCTAGTAGGCTGAACAGGCTGGAGTGTACGACGGCAGATTTTATGGGCGGCAAATATTGCGCCAAAATTTGTAAGAATGTGAAATAAAATTTATTTAATTACGTTTATCGAATGTACATTAAGCTATTGGGTAACAAAGTAAGGCACACCTTACCCCCACATTGTAAGGAGTATGTGGCTGTGCTTTTATTAACTCACAGATGTAAACGAAAACCATTTCTCGTGCAATCAAAAAATGTTCAAATGCTTGTATAGTCTATGGGACTTAACTACGGAGTCATCAGTCCCTAAACTTACAAACTACTTATGAACTAAGACTAAGGACGGCACAAATATCCATGCCCGAGGGAGGATTCGAACCCCCGACCGTAGTGGCCGTGCAGACCGTGACTGGAGCGCCTCAGTCCCCTCGGCCACCACGGCCGGCCTCGTGCAATCCAAACCAAATAGTTACGTTGTAAAAATAATGTTTTAAGTGGCACTTCGATCCCCTAGTTCACAGTCAAACTTATTGCGGAAAATAGATGGTGTAATTAGGACGATACTGCACAAAACAGAATGCTACAATTTCATTCACAAAAAATTATTATTAGTGTGATTGTGAAATAGGGGAATCGGTAGAGGAGGCAAAATATGAACAGCCTAATGGCGAAAAATGTGAAAATCCGCCATTGCTTCGAATACGTTGTGTCTTTGTTGTATGATGTTCTTGAAATCTTCACTCTGTTTATTACGGAGGACGGCTGGCCCTCTGAGCGATCGGCTGTCCAGACACGTTTCTCATCCTGCCAAAATCATCAACTTACCGCATACTACCAGTGTCAATTATTCCATTTTCTCGCAGCTTTATCTGCATTCCCAAAAGGTTTCGAACTTCTTTCTATATCCTCACAGAAGAGGCCATTTGCCTGTTTCAGTCGTACAAACAATCATATTATGTATACGTTTGCACTCGGTTAAAAGATAAGTAATATACATATTTCGGTAGTGAAAGTAAGAACAGTTTTGTGTGAAAAACGTTGAATAAGTATGAAGATAGAATGCGACTAGAGGTACAAGGAGACAAGTTTCGTAGAAACTGAATGAGGATTTTTAGGAAATGGAGTAAAAAAGCCGGCCGCAGTGGCCGAGTGGTCTGCGGCGTGCCAGTCATAGTGTGCACGGCCGCTACGGTCTGGGGTTCGAATCCCCCTCGGCCATGGATGTTTGTGTCGACTTTAGTATAAGGTAGTTCATAAGTAGTTTGTAAGTTTAGGGACTGATGACCCCGCAGTTAATCCCTTAAGCTTAACATACATTTGAACATTTTTAAAAGGAAAAATAATAATAAAATAAAATAGAATAAAAATAAATAAAATATAAAATTAAAATAAAAAAAATAAAAAGTGCAATTTGTAACTGATATACTATTGTTTGAATCGGTACTTTATTAGTTATTTATCATGTCATCAATATCGGTCATAATATTACGAAAAATATTTGGAATTCAATATATATGTTTGGAATCCACTTCACTCGACCAGCGACTGCCCGCTTGACCGAGTAAAATTCCGGCGTGTGTTCAAATGTTCAAATGTTTGTTAAGCTTATGGGACTTAACTACGGGGTCATCAGTCCCTAAACTTACAAACTACTTATCAACTACCTTATACTAAGGACGGCACAAATATCCATGCCCGAGGGGGGATTCGAACCCCCGACCGTAGTGGCCGTGCTGACCGTGACTGGTGCGCCTCAGTCACCTCGGCCACCGCGATAAAATATACCGGCTGTCTACACTCTCTCTCTCTCTCTCTCTCTCTCTGTCTGTGTGTGTGTGTGTGTGTGTGTGTGTGCGCGCGCGCGCGCAACCAGCTGCCCTGAAGTCCGCTCACCGCCCCAAACACGCGTCACGCCCGACTTATTACTGCATGTAAACGAAGGCTCCCGCGGCCGTTATCATTGTCATTAAGACCTTCTGGGCATTGGACCAATTCGCCAACATATCAGATTTCACCATCATTTCGGCTCTGTTGCAAGCGGCCTCCTTCTGTGTATGGTGATTACTGATAAATAAGAGGAAGCTGGGGACTTAAATACCTGTGGTAGTAACTGTTGCCAAATTGTGATAGGAGGTTTCGGTTATGGAAAAAGGGAGTGTACCATTCTTCATTGGTGTTTGCTTTATTTCTTACTATTCGTGGCAAAAAGTCCTGCATTGATGTTTGCACTATCGTTTGCCATTGCTTGAAACTGGCGAATGAGAGGCGGGTGGTATCAGTGACGTGTCAATGTTGCCTAGCATCGGCTAGGGCATGCTACTTGTGCTATGTGCGCGCGGCCGCTGTCGTCTCCGGACGGGCCCGTATGGACTGCATTGCGCACGGTGTCGTCGCGAAGCGCGGCTACTGTGGACAGCCAAGACGCCGGACGTCGGTAAGCGTGTTCTGCGTTCATATTCACGAGTACCTTAGCTATATCTATGGCCTCTCTGATTTTCCTCTTCAATGTGAGGGGTTGTTTTACAGTACAATGACTCCCTGGAAACATATCAGTTCGCCGCACTCTTTCCTGTGATCCGCCACTGCCGACATCGTATGCTGCCCCAACGGAATTTACCTCTCCTGCTCGGTTATCCATGTGTTAATCGGCCGCCCAGTTTCTCCAATGCACACTTGGCCTCACTCACAGCCGATTTCAGAGACTTCGGCATGTGCAAACCTATCGATTGGATCTTTCACTGAGCCAAGGACATCTCTTTTTTTTTTAATCAAAATGTCCACGGGTGTACTGCCGGTCTATAGTGTCCAACGGGCACAATATTTCGGCGATCATACATGTCGCCATCATCAGGTGAACTGACGAACTGAGCTCCTGGAAAAGCGTACGGACTTGCTCGGTCTCCGCACCATGCAATTAGCGAGGTTAGAGGTGCTTTTAAACGGTACAGCCGGGCGCCTGCAGGGTTATGAGGTCTGTGACCAACAGCTAAGTGTTGACTGGCACGCCGTTAATAAAGCAGTTGTGGGAGTGCGTGTTTACGACGGCAGCGCGCGCGGCTGTGGGGCGCGTTTAACAGCGAGCAGGGACCGCCGGAACGGCTTCCCGGGCCGTTACCGCCGCCCGCCTGCATAGCCAAGCAGCTGCCTACCGACCGCTGAGTTATGTGCATGTGCGGGACGCCATTAGCGCGCGCGCATTATAATCTCCCCGAAACAGTAAATCATACGGCTGTGCACGGACCATGACACTTCGTATGCTCGTTTTAAACTTTTTCTAGTGTAATGAATATTGCATTAAATTTCGGAACTGCAGCCGCGCAAATTAATACTCTGACTGCCGGCCATGTAAACCATTCCATCCCTTAGAATGCCGGACATTCTGCTTGCAGGAGTAACCCCAGCTGCACTTAGTTCCTTTATCTTCAGTCTGGCGTAAAGAATTGTCTGCTCTTTGAAATAAATCCAGAACTGAACACAGAGCATCTAAATCACTTACAACTACGACGCCAAGGGCCCAACTAAAATCTTCTCTACTTCGCAAACAGTCTGTAGAGTCACTACGATATGTTGCTGTGTCACCCCTCTGTCATAGTCACCCCTCAGTACTTTCGGGGAGAATAATTTGCGTGAAGCCATGTCCGTTGATTTACCTACTGAGTGAGCGGACTTCACTTTCTACCTGCCCCGGTTCATACAATGAATGCGACTAGTTGGACGATTTAGAAACTAAATAAAAGATCTGTACGCTGGTTTAGACACTAGGTTTACCAAGTAAGGTACTTAAGGTAGATCTAGCCCGTCAATAAACTTGATTCTGTTTTTAAAAGCACGAAAACAAAGATCACGTCAAATGACGTGATTGGCATTCTATAGAAACTTCCGTATCCCGTCAATTGACTTGATTGGCACTCGAAGTGTTAAATTTCTTCTCATATTTCGGCAGCGTATCGTCTGGCCATTTTCAGAATGACTCGGAAGATCTCCAAGAATGTGCAAGGCGCAGCCTTACGTGCCCACCGTGCCGTCACAACGTATGACCGTCACACATGCCGGTCGGCGGCCCCCCTTGCGAAAGCATTCAGGAATTACGCATTTTTTTTTTTTTTTAATCCACTGTAGGGCCGTGTGTGGCGGTCGCTACACATGACGAATTCTCTACAATTTCACGCCGCGGTGGGGTGGCCAAGCGCTCTAAAACCGTCGGCACACGGAACGTGTGTGTGAACGTGTGTGGTAAACTTGCCGAGACCAACGTGCGGCTGAACGCTTGGAGATGGCGCGACTTGTGCATACGAGGCGTGTGCCTCAACGAGATACACGCGACCGCTGCGCCCACGAGCGACAATTGTCGGCGGCATCAGGTTCTCAAATTCAAATGTTTGTAGAGTTTAAGGGACTTGACTGTGGGGTCATCAGTCCCTAAACTTACAAACCACTTATGAACTAACTAAGACTAAGGACGGCACAAACATTCATGCCCGAGGGGGATTCGGATCCCCGACCGTACTGGCGTACAGACTGACTGACGCGCCCCAGAAGTGCGGCCACCGCGGCCGGCGACGAGGTACCACCTCGCGCATCGTAGCATAGCGCCTCAATGCTCTCGGCCGCACCGCCGTGGCCATCAAGTTCTGGAATCACACTGTTTACGAAATCAAAAGAATGGAATTCCTGCTTTACCTCCATTAAATCGCTTATTTCTGCGCTTCTACATATGTGCGTTGTGTTTTGTCATAGAGGCCTACATAAGCAACAATAAGATATCTATGAACAAAAGACTCTTATAAAAGTTGCATGTTATGTCAATAAGTGCAGCGAATTATAAAATGTTTCATGAAAAACTGTGCGATGTAAAATTAGAAAAGGTCTTCACACGAGGCAAACGTTATTGCAACAATCTAGCTTTTCAGTAAAACTAAAGGTCATTCTTCCACAGTCATTGTTACTATTCAGTACAAAAATGTTAAGAACGTGTAAAATCCAATACGTGAAACAATAAAGAGCGTATTTTACTTTAAGTAAGGCGCAAGCTGTCCTGTTCATAAAACGATTCCAACAAATTCACTCCTCACAGGATGTTTACATAGCATCGAATATTATACAGTATACTTATATGAAATTTGTGGAAAAGTCTTGGAGTCTATCAGAAAACCCGAATAAAATAAGAAAAAATATCTGTTTCTGAGGAGCCTTGAACCAGCGCCGTGGGACATCTTCCATTTCACAAGCCACGATGTTGATCCCTGCACTATTTTTCTTTCTTCTTCTGGTAGAGATATATGCATTGCGGTCGTTGGTTCAGCTCGTTCTTCATTTTTCATTGAATATTCGGCTCTGCTCTTTCGTTAAAGAGGCCGTTTAGTCCCCGACCGGGCGCGCTGAGCCAGGCACCCGGGCACTACGGCTACTGACATACATGTGTCAGCTCGACGAAAGTATTAAACGTGTGTGTACACTAGTGGTAGACGGTTGCTGACGTGTAGTTACAACAAACGATGTAAAGAACAATTCGTGTTGATAAGTCTTTAGTCCGTCCGATTTGCCTTGAAACGGCAGATTACTGTAATACGAAAAAGTTTTAACCACGTATAAGACGTTTCCAGTCATTTATTCCAACAAATAGTACCTCTAATGGCCGGTATTCGAAAGATTCTCGATTTACTCACTTTTACTTGCTTTGAAATGTCATACATGTATTAGATCTAAGTTATATACATAAAACCCATGAAATACGACGGCCAATATGGCTTCTTTATCTCTCTGCCGGAAAGAGCTGCCCCTCCCCGGATAGCCACTCTTGTGACGTCGGTGGCGCTCTCCCACCTTACTGGTGATCGTTCAGACGCTCGTTGAGAATATCTGGCATGCGTGATACTGCCCGACACGATGGGAAAGCCTCGCCAACGGGCAGTTAGCACCAAGGCCTAGGAGAAAGACAGGCCCCAGCGCAGTCGTCATGCCACTTAAGCAAGGTAGTTCCGAGCCGGCGCGATCGCTAGCTCAGTGGCTGCCCGCTATGACGCAGTGGGCAGTGCCCCAGTTGCCGGCCAATCGGCTAGCGATCGCGCCGGCTCGGAACTACCTTGCTTAAGTGGCACGACGACTGCGCTGGGGCCTGTCTTTCTCGTAGGCCTCGGTTAGCACGTTGTGACGTCGAACACTCGTGACGTTGACCACAATCGTTCAGATACACGCTCCGTGTGCCGACAGCTTAAGGCGCCTTGCTGCGAAGCACGCGGTTGCTCCTCCTCGGAGATTCAAGTCCTCCCCCGGCATGTGTGTGTGTGTGTGTGTGTGTGTGTGTGTGTGTGTGTGTGTGTTGTCCTTAAGTTAGTTTAAGTTAAAGTACTTTGCAAGCCTAGGGACTGATAACCGCAGTCCCATAGATTTACAAACATTTGAACATTTTTTGCAGTTTCACTAGTGTCAGATACACTTACAAGGGGAACACCAAGTATGGTACCAACGAATTTTGATGAGTCACAGGTATGTTGTGCGGGAACTCCTCCAGACCACCAAGCTAAAAGTATTTGTTCCAATGCGCCTTAGTTTCCACAAAAATCGCGATCAAAGTCCAGCGCGTAACAGCTATACCTGTACTGAGTCATCAGGAGCACGTGAGCCATGGGGTTGGAACACTTGCGCGGAGTGACACTTGCGCGGAACCCGGGACCCTTGGGGCGACTAATATCTTTTCCTGGGTACAGGCACACCAAGAAGTCTAGCACTGCTGTTGTCAAGTTTCCACACTGTCAACATAACACGAAACTCAGTGAAATTGCACAACCCTTTCAAAGCTGAAGAGCAATATAGTAACTTGTTATAACTACATATGAATTCGTTGAGTGTTCCTCCTGAAAACAAAAAGGTATTTTAATAGTGATAATGTTTGTAGAGTTATTACGACATTCTTTGCTACTACAAGACGATGACTTTCCACAGTCATACCTCCTAAAAGCATATTATTCAGAACACTAAGCATATCAAGACACCTGCGCAAGCAATAAATATATTAGGCATCCTGCACAGATACGTTGATGTAATTGACCGCTATGTAGTTAACCCCACTATCACGCAACTTTCATCTCTTTAAAAATAGCTACTATGCTTTTTAATAGGAGACGCAACCTTAAACCTTCAATTAAAAAACGTTAATAATAAGTCAATGAGTATTTTACATACTTGAAGCGTTTATTTGTAGACCCCAAAACGATTTGGCTGTATTCGAATTAGAAATACATCTAAGAAATGTATCAAATACGGAATGTGTAAGGGAATGTCACACACCGAAAAATGCTAAAGATAAATTCTATTTTCTATCACCGGCATATAGAACCATTTTTACTCCGAACTTGGCATAAACCAACAGGGAGAAACAAATTGCAAGACTTCCAGGAAAAATGAAGCGAAATTGACAGCCAATAGTAGGTTATAAATTACATTGCCTGTTAACTGTATAAATATAAATTACGGAATATGCGGAACTCCTGTTCAGTACAGTCAAAAAGGTCTAAGGTAATAGACAGTGGTTTACAATCAGATATCCGTATCACTCTCCTCCTCAAGAAGTCTGTGTGAAGATTTATATTCAGAACATTCAAGAAATAGGTGTTGAAACTACAAGAATCAGCTCATTTACTCAGGAAGGGAATACGTTATGGCGCCCGTAAATTTGAATGGCTGTATCTCTTGTAGTAACATTAATTTTTTGATAAAAAGTTAAAATCCAATATACCAGAATTTTGTTTTTCTAAACTCAGTGCCAACTTTTTTTGTCGAAATTTTTGCAGGAAGTAGTCTTGACGTGATTTCATACTTCTATGCATTAATATTATCAAACATGTAATTTGTGTCACAAATTGCGCGGCCGGTCCGGTCGGATGTTCGAGTCCTTTCTCGGACATGGGTATGTTTCGATGACCTAAGTAGTTTGGCCGCATAAGACTACACATATACACGTAATTTATTTATTTCATCACCACATTTAAGTACTAATAATTAAAGAAACTTAAATGTAGAAATTTGAAATAAACACTGAAAACAAATGATTGGTATTTCTCATAAGATGAAAGCACACAACCGTTGAATTATGTCTTGTGAATGTACCTACAAAATCTGCCATATGAAAATTGTAGTGTGAGTCCCAAATTTGTTTTTTATGTAATAACATTAAAAACATATTAAAAATTGAGAACTCGAAAACCAGTGAAGTTATGGATTTGAAGCGTTTTGTGTTGCTAAATCTTTACATAGTAGACACGATTTTAAAATTTGGTTGCTATCGCCACAGAAGACGAAATGTTAAATTTTTTGGTGTAATCTTCGCCGTGTAGACTGTATGTTGTAGAAGTCTACGTCGAACCTCATTAGAATCATACCTCTGAGGAGAGAACGTTGTTTGCACTTCTCCTGCGTTTCCAGTCGCCGTGCTGTGCTACGTAACGACATCGTACCGTTCCACTTTACCGAGAGCTATATATGTATTGGTGTGATGTTTGTTCTTTCGAAATAAGACATCACACCAATATATGTATCATTTAGACGCAAAGATTCTGGGTTCTGTTTTCATCGCTAACGCGACTAACAACGTTAGACCTTGTGTGTAAACAGTTAAAGCTTATGAGTACCACTGGAAAAATGCATAAGTAACACCTGTTGTTTGAGACTTGAAGATGACCTGAAATTAGCCGAAATCGATATCTCATAATAAACTTAAGGTGTAGCTGTCTATATTTCATAATGCTATTCCTAACATATTTAAAAGCTTCTCAAAACCACCTACAAAAACCTTTATAATGAGATTGTATATAATTCCACGATCAAATTGTGTTTTAGTTATTTGTAGTAATACACCCAAAGATCTGCCCTTGCTTTTAGTGCGTTGATCAGCTGTTTATTTTAGAGGTATTACTAGGGACAGGAAAAATTCGCATTTGCGATAAATGCGAATATAGATGCGAATTCTGACTCAAAATGCAGTAAATCCGAAATTGTAGATAGCAACGGTTGCGCTCAATTCCGATTTCATCACATTCCTCTTCACATGGTGCTGTATTGTAAATCGAGTGATATTTGTATGACGTGTTTCTCCCTGTTGAATGAGACTGTGATATCTCCGGGCCGTTACTACAGCTCCAACTCGCTCGGTGGGCCTTCCCCTGAATACGGCACAGGTAGCGGCTGGAGGGCGTGGAGTAGGGGTGGTGTATCCCTACTTCTGGAACACCCTGTTCACTACCTGCAGCGTCCGGGTCGCCGCGCAAGTGTCTACAAATTCCCTTTCCGCGCAAGTGTCACTCCCCGCAAGTGTCACAAACTCGTGAGCCATCGTGGTATAATTAGCAAGGTGTTCGACTGTCACGCATACGACCCGAGTTCAAATCCTGCTATGATTTTTTTTTACCTTGTCTGACGATTGACTGTGTATAATTATATTCCTCATTTCTTACTGCAAAGATAAGTTATATCAGGTAATTACAGTTACATGTGAACGATATGCTACGAATGACTACCCGCCTGGCCGCAGTATAATAAGCCGCTGGGAAGCGTCAAGTGAACACACACTGCATTTGGCGGTGTAACAACAATAGGGCCGGGGACTGTAAATGCAGCTAACAAATGCTGGACAAATGTTACAGCTCATAACTACAGACGGTTTACTGATCTTTCAGTCGCCGTGAAAGTATGCTTTAAAATAAGGAATAAAATAAAATAATCGTGCGCAATACATATTGAGCAATTAACATAAGCTGTTATCATGACCAATTACTCAAGCATTAACATAAGAGTGGCTATTAAAGCATAAAATTAAGCACAATCAATCGTCGGACAAGTGAAAAAAAAAATGGTTCCAAGCGGGATTTGAACTCGGGTCGTATGCGTGACAGTCGAACACCTTACTAATTATACCACGATGGCTCACGTGCTCCTGATGACTCAGTACAGGTATAGCTGTTACGCGCTGGACTTTTGATCGCAGTTTTCGTGGAAACTAATGCGCATTGGAATAAATCCTTTTAGCTTGGTGGTCTGGAGGAGTTAATATACCTGCGACTCATCAAAATTCGTCGGTACCATACTTGGTGTTCTCTTTGTTAGTGTCGGTTTCCAGGCCTTGTCCAAATTAAAACTATTATCTCTGTTTATTAGTCTGCTAATCTAATTTCTATTGCTCCCTAAACAAGGAAATCCCAAAAGGAAGAGGTGGGTATATGCAGAGTGTATTTGAAATGAATGTTGAAAATTAGAGGGCTGGCGGAATGGGTCATAACAAGCGTACAGAGCGTACATAAGATAAAGTCCGGAACACATTCAGTTATTTATTGCACAGGAACCACACATGGCGAGTTCAGGTGCGGAGCGAGCTTTCTGTGCGCTGGAGTTCTACAAGAAAGTGTGTTACAGCTGTTCAACGGATGTTTAGAACCAAGTACAGTAACAAGCGAAAAACAAGAAAGGCTGTTACTACTGGCACAACGAATTCGTTATGACGGGTTGCTTGTGGCCGGCAAAAAGAAGTGGACGCCCCAGTGTGAGTGAAATCAATGTGGAACCCGACCGAGGGACATTCATAAGGACTCCTAAGAAATCGGTACGCCGTGCATCCCATAGACTGGAAATAGCTCCAATGAAAGTGTGGAAAGTCCTGCCACAGAAACTGTCTATGTAACCATTCAAATTGGAGCTAGTGTAGAAGCTCAATGACGACAACAAATACAAGTGTCTTTAGTTTTGTTCTTCGTTGCAACAATTAGATGAGGATGAGGATCGCATTGTTGATCGCTTAATTTTTAGAGACGAAGCCACGTTTCACCATAATAAGAAAGTTAACAAGCATAACTGTTGAATCTGGGGTGCAAAGGATCTACACAAATGCGCTGAATTTGTGCGTGATTTCCGACAGCCTTTTTGGGCCTTACTACGTCGAGAAGTCTACCGGCCATTCCTCTTCGCCGAGCCACTGTAACTGGAAAGTCCTACTTGGACATGTTCCAGCCTCTTGTTTCCCGGTACAGCACTCTGTATGGGTTTTGCCTGTCGACAAGCGCCGCTCCATGGAAAAGGAAAAAAAGAAAATAAAGAATCAGGGTTTCTCTTCAAAATGACAGATATAAGATATCTGTAAATGTTTTGCTCATGTGCAAAAAATAATTGAAAGTGTTTACGGAGTTCATGTACACCCTCTACTTCATATAGCAACTCATGTCCGCATCCCTTAGCGTACGGCGCTTGGCGTCGTTGAATAGCGTCTAGCGTCACCAAAAGGGTAGGCACACAACATGCCGTCCGGGTCGTTACAGTAGCGGGACCGCAGAGCAAGGTCTTTAACGTATTTGTGACATCAAGGCAAAAGAGGTGTTGGGTTGAAGCTTTATGACCTTTATTTGCAAACGCTGCAGTTCACATAGTTGCAGATATTCCAGGCGGGAGAACACTATGGTTTCCCGACATTTACTGGGATGTGATCACATCGCTTCTGGCCGTTCACATTCCTTTTTGATAGGTTTTGCATAGACAGTAGCACCTGTGCACACTGCAGGCTGACTCGCCCGGAGTCAGTTTATCATAAAACGGGGACACTCTTGTATTTGTTAATGTGTGGAGTGGACAGGAAATGGAGCGCTATTCTTGTACTGGAAGGACAGATATGCACTATGCTAGTACATTCAGCGATTTCCGAATCATCGTTGTTAGATCCACGCCCATTTACTGACAACCGCAGGTCTCTGAAAGACACAGGTTCAAATTCAAATGTTCAAATGTTTGTAAAGCTTATGGGACTTAACTGCAGCGTCCCCAAACTTACAAACTACTTATAACCTACCTTATACTAAAGACGGCACAAACATCCATGCCCGAGGGGGGATTCGAACCACCGACGGGACACGGCTTCGCGCATCGCAGCATTGCGCCCAATGCGCTCGGCCACTCCGCCGCGGCAGACACAGGTTCCCGTGAGGTAGGTTTCTGACTGGGACGTTCTCGTTATGGCGCATGTGTCACTTTAAGGCCTACTTCGAAACCCGATGTACTCATTTTGTGTTACAGGCGCGAAGGCATGACTGACGCGGACGTCAACGTACCGCGCGTACACCAGGCTTTGCAGATGAAGCGTCAACACTGCTTGCACACCCACGAATGCCTGACAAATGGGTGTAATCCATTCTACAATTCGGCGTATGTGGTATGAAGATGGTTTGCAGCCCCACCACCTTCAGAAGGTTCAAGCTTAAGTTAGGCGATTTTCTATGTCACATTGAATTCTGCCAATGGTTTTTGCAAAAGTGTTCCATTCAACCGCAATTTCCGAACTGTGTTGTTTTTACAGATGGTGCACTGTTTTCCCTCGCGCGAGAGGGTATCTTCACAGCGACAGTCAACATGTGTGGGCATGCGAAAATCTAAATCAAACGTTGAAATGTTTGTAAAGCTAAGGGATCAAAGTGTAGTGGTCATCAGTCCGTAGGCTTCGCTGTTAACAATTGGGTTGGCTTGGTAGGCGATAGTCTTACCGGCCCAAAAGTGTTCCCCGACGACTGAACGCAAACATCTACACCAACCTTTTTACAAGAAAGTCTCCAGAGTTTTGGAACACGTACCGCAGCAAATGTGGTACCGTACGATGGTGCATCTGCGCATTTTGCACATGCAGTGCGAATGCGTTTGGATGAAACCTCTGGTGAGAACTGGATAGGGTGCAATGGGCCGGTGGCATGACCTGCCTGCACGTTTCCCCGACTTGACGCCCGTTCATCTCATCTTCTGGGGCCACCTGAAATCTGTTGTCTACGAAACACGCATTGAGACTGATGAAGAGCTGATAGCGCGAATTATGGCAGCCTCCGATGCAATATACACTTTGCCAGGAGTGTTTGAAATACTGCGACAATCGCTGCAGCAGCGTTACAGTTAAGCAGGAGGACGTACTTTCGAGGACTTTATGTAACTGTTGTCAAATAACAGTTATAAAACTTCAAGCTACATCTACATCTATAAGGGATACTCTGCAAATCACATTTAAGTGCCTGGTAGAGGATTCATCGAACCACCATTATACTATATATCTCCAATTCACCATTCTCGAATAGCGCGCGGGAAGAAAGAACACCTGAATCTCTCCGTTCGCGCTCTGATTTCTCATATTTTATTCTGATGGTCATTTCTACCTATGTAGGTGGGAGTCAACAATATATTTACGCATTCGGAGGAGAATGTAGGCGATTGGAGTTTCGTAAGTAGCCCACGCCGCAGCGATAAGCGCCGTTGTTGTAATGATTCCCATCCCAGATCCTCTATAATTCCCGTAACGCTGTCTCTCCTATATCGTGACAATACGAAACGAGCTGTCATTCTATGGACTCTTTCGATGTCCTCCGTCAAACCCATCTGATAAGGATCCCACACTGGACAGCAATACTCAAAAAATCAACGGACAAGCGTAATGCAAGCAGTTTCTTTTGTAGTTCTGTTGCATGTTTTAAGGGTTCTGCCAATAAAACGCAGCCTCTGGTTCGCCTTTCCCACGACATTATCTACGTGTTCTTTCCACATTGAAGTAATAGTAATTCCTACGTATTTTGTGGAGTTTACGGCCTTCACTTTTGATTGATTTTATCTTGTAAAGTTTAACGGATTTCTTTTCGTACTCATGTGGACGACTTCACACTTCTCATTATTTAGAGTCAATTGCCAATTTTTACACCATACTGACATTCAGATCGTTCAGCAGTTGGTTTTGATCTTCAGATGATTTTACTAGACGGTAAATGACGGCGTCATCTGCAAACAACCTAAGAGAGCTACTTAGATTTTCTCCTAAATCATTTATGTAAATAAGGAACAGCAGAGGACGAATAACACTACCCTGTGGAAAGCCCGATATCACCCCTGTTTCAGTCGATGCCTTACCATCGATTACTACGAACTGTGTCCTCTCTGACAGAAAATCCCGTATCCAGTTGCAAATTTGGGGCGATATTCCATAACCACGCGATTTGATTGAAAGGTGTTTGTGAGGTATGGTGTCAAAAGCCTTCTGGAAATCAAGAAATACGGAGTCGATTTGCGAACCGTTGTTGATAGCATCCATCACTTCGTGTGAATAAAGAGCTAGTTGTGTTTCGCATGAAAAAAAAACTAAATCCGTGTTGGCCTTGGATCAATAGATTATTCTGTTCGAGGTAATTCATAATATTTGAATACAGGATATGTTCCAAAACCCTGCTGCAAATTGACGTCAATGGAATAGGCGTGTAGTTTAGTGGGTTACTACTACTGCCTTTCTTGAATATAGGTGTGATCTGTGCAAATTTCCAATCTGATTTCTCATTTACCCTGCTGCTACATAGACATTGAAGACATTCCCCTACAATTCCGCTATTGTGACGATTAGGATGGCACGTTGCGGGAAACGCTAAGTCGAATTAGAGCCGTAGAGTGCTACACTTGAGAAGCGTGTACTGCTGAATAACTTATGGCGACCGACTGGCCGAGTATTGACTTCCTTCGGCCGCGCTCACACCTCGCGGTCTCAGCCCCGCAGCGCCCTGGCGCGGCCACTCACACTATAACCAATTATACAGGTCAGCTCTCAAACTAATTACACCGGCCAGGTAACGTCCGTAAACTGATTACCATACAATCTGCTTACCGTTACACTAAATTTACCTGCCGTAATTCCATTGACTTCAGTTTCGTGGAAGCAGAACAGTAATGTCGTTAGCGCAACCACGGGGGCACATTTGAAGGCGACTAACGGGTGGCCAGCTATTGCGGCCCGTGCAGAGTGTTAATTACGGAGAGAATAGCAAACAGCACACAAAGCAGGCAAGAACAACAGTGTGCTGCCACGTAACACTCGACAGACAGAGCCTGGACGATGTAAGGTGATTAATGGCTGGCTGCCTGACAACAAAACAGCGTAATTATGCAAGACGAGTAGGTAAGTGCGCGGTTTACGGGTAACTTTCAGACATTACTCGGAAAGACGTAGTGTGTAAATAATACCACTATCTTCGTTGTTGTTGTTATTGGAGCGTTAGGGCGCTCAACATCGTGGTCATCAGCGCCCACACTCTCTTCGATATGACACGACTCATTTTCTTTTAAAATACTGAATGGATCTTGTAGAAACCACCTGAGCAAAGAAAAATGTAAAAGCCTCAGCCAGAAACAAGCTTCTGACCTCGTGAAACAATAGCAAAAGCAAGGAAAAAGGTAGGTCACATTTAAACACACACAAAATCCCCAACACTGCTAACATTTTATAGAAACTTGAAATTTAGATCGAATTTCAATGCGAGATTATTATAATAGTTTCCACAACGAAACCCTGCCACGTAATGTGGTAGAAAATACAAAGAAATCTGGTCATATGTAAAGTATACTGGCGGTAAAACACAATCAATACATTCACTATGCGATAGTAACGGTGACGTTACTGATAACAGTTCTGATAAAGCAGAATTACTGAAAACAGCTTTCCGAAATTTCTTCATGAAAGAAAACTAAGCAAATACCCTAAAAGTCGAATCAACGACAACCGCCAGCATGCCTAATTTCGAATTAGATATCCCTGGACTATTAAAGTACCATAAATCAGTAAACAAAAACAAGTCTTCCGGTACAGACTACAGTTAGATCCCTTTCAGAGTATGCTGATGCAATAGCGCCATGTCTAGCTATCATAAACTACTGATCGCTCAGCGAAAGATCAGTAACCAAACAATGGAAAGTTGCTCAGATCACTCCAATATTCAAGAAAGGCAATAGGGGTGATCCGAAAAATAACATGCACATACACTGACGTCGGTTTGTCGCAGCATTTTGGAACATACAATACTTAGAACATTATATTCTCTAAGAGAACGTCCTATTGACCCATACCTAATAGGGTTTCAGAAAGTATCGTTCTTGTGAAACACAGCAAATTTTTTACTCACATGAAGTGATGAGTGCTATCGAGAAGGGATCTCAAATCGATTCCATATTTCTAGGACACAGTAGATTGTAATTGACGGTAAGTCATCGAACAGAAGTGATATCTGGCTTTCCTCAGGGAAGTGTTACTATTCCTTATTTTTATAGCTCTCTTTGACTGTTCGCGAATGATGCTGTCACTTACCGGTTAGTAAAGTGACCAGAAGATCAAAATCAACTGCAAAATGATTTAGGTATCTGCATGGTGCAAAAATTGGCAATTTACCCTTAATAATGAGAAGTTGTGAAGTTAATATATATGACCACTAAAAGAAACCCGTCAGACTTCATGTACACGATAAATCGGTCAAAACTAAAGACAGTAAATACAACTAAATACTTAGGAGTAACAATTAAAAAAATCTTAAATTGGAAAGAACACACAGAAATGTTATAGGGGAAGCGAACCAAACACTATGTTTCGTTGGCAGAACACTTAGAAGACGCAACAGTTTTAGTAAAGAAACTGCTTACACCACACTTGTGCGTCCTATTCTGGAGTATTGTTGCGCGTTTTTGGATCTCCACCAAGTGGGACAGACAGACGATTCAGAGAAGGACATCTCGTTTTGTATTATCGCGATATAGTGGAGAGAGTACCACAGAAATGATTCACGAGTTGGATGCAAATCATTAAAAGAAAGGCGTTATTCGGTGCAGCTAGAACTATTTGCGAAAGTTCTGTCACCAACTTTCACTTTCGAATGCGAACATATCTTGTTAGCACCCGCCTACATAGGGAGGCATAATCATCACAATAAAATAACACTCAAAGCAATAAGAATTAGGTGCTCCTTTTTCCAGAGGGCTATCAGGGAACATTAAGCAATTAAATGTGATTTGTACTCAACCTATGCAGATGCCCAACGGGGTTATGGAAAAAAAAGTTTGTTTTTTTATCGTCGCCGCGTGATGTAATGGATATCGACGTCTGCGAACTCTACCGACCCGATGTCGATGCCCGTACTGTAAGGAGGTGCAGAGAGTGACAATTTTTAGCCAACTCCTCTGACTGCTAGCAAAGTGTAAGGCCGGCTGCATGGCTCTGTATGAAGCTGGTCGTTAAGCGTCGTACCGGCCGGATCCGTTACCGCGACTCGGTTCTTCTCTTATTCTGTTGGAAGCTGTGTCTCGCATGGTATGACTTTGGTTTCTACCACTGGTTGTCTCAACGGCGTTCTAGTGAATGCGAGGCTTGTTCACGCAGTCAGTGATCACAACTCCGTACTTAGATAGACACTGTGGGCTGATGCATTCACGTCAGAAAGATATATATTCCTGCTGATTGTCGTTGGTGTATCCCACTCTCCGTTGTGCTTGGAACTGTCGCGAAAACGCAATTTCGTAAATGAGCAACTAAGTCTTTGAAACAGAGTAGAATATGAATTTTATAGTGTCCTCTTAGGTTGCTGCCTAATCACATACATCGAAACTTCCACATATTTGGAAGAAAGCAGACAAGTATTTATCACAAGGAATGATATAAATTCCACTGTTACTCGTTTCTGCCGCAGTCAAATTTGCCGGCCGCGGTGGCCGAGGGGACTGAGGCGCTCGAGTCACGGTCTGCACGGCCACTACGGTCGGGGGTTCGAATCCTCCCTCGGACATGGTTATTTGTGCCGTCCTTAGAGTAAGTTAGTTCATAAGTAGTTTGTAAGTTTAGGGACTGATGACCCCGTAGTTAAGTCCCATAAGCTATACAAACATCCCGCAGTCAAATTTTAGGTTACTGCATACACATTCAGAAATCGCCTCATAATCGGAAAAAATTAGTCAAGCCGAATATTGTATGTCTAATCAGGGTTTCTGAGTCTCACAATGACATCAAACGTTTGGAACCGCACGAAAACACACTTGGAGTAACAGGCGATCATAAACAGGACAGTGGTGTGCGTCATTTCCATGCAAAACGTTGCACTGTAGCTCAAGTAACATTTTAACAGAGAGAAACAAAGTAACACGGTATCAATACCATAGAAAGGAAATTGTATGTAATTTAATGGCGTCAGTGTACCATTACAAATTCAGTTAGAAGCGCCGAAACTCTCTGCTTAAAATACACATATACCGCAGTACCACGCACCTGAAAGTGCTTATATTAGTCATCAAAGTGCAGATGAGGGGTTTCGAGGAAGTGGTTCAAACAAAAAGAGAGCGAGAGCTATAAACTTACAAACTACTTATGAACTAACTAAGGACGGCACAAATATCCATGCCCGAGGGGGGATTCGAACCCCCGACCGTAGTAGCCGCGCAGACCGTGACGGGAGCGCCTCAGTCCCCTCGGCCACCGCGGCCGGCTACACGAATTACATATTTCAAATAATGATGTCGGTATGTCAATGTTACACCCAGGCTTTCGCCAAGATTATTGCAGCACACTATTAACAATGTGCCACCCCCATGAACCACAGACATTGCCGAGGTGGGGTGGCTTGCGTGCCTCAACGATGCAGGTAGCCGTACCGTAGGTGCAACCACAACGGAGGGGTATCTGTGGAGAGGCCAGACAAACGTGTGGTTCCTGAAGAGGGGCAGCAGCCTTTTCAGTAGTTACAGGGGCAACAGTCTGGATGATTGACTGAGCTGGCCTTGTAACATCAGCTAATGTGCCTTTGCCATACGGTTACTGCGAACGGCTGAAAGCAAGGGGAAACTACAGCCGTTACTTTTCCCGAGGACATGCAGCTCTACTGTATGAAAATATGATGATGGCATCCTCTCGGGTAAAATATTCCGAAGGTAAAATAGTCCCCCATTCGAATCTCCGGGCGGGGACTACTCAGGAGGATGTTATCAGGAAAGACAATACTGGCATTCTACGGATCGGAGCGTGGAATGTTAGATCCCTTAATCGGGTAGGAAAATTAGAAAATTTAAAAAGGGAAATGGATAGGTTGAAGTTAGATATAGTGGGGATTAGTGAAGTTCGGTGGCAGGATGAACAGGATTTCTGGTCAGGTGAGTACAGGATTATAAATACAAAATCAGTTGGGGGTATCACAGGAGTAGGACTGATAATGAATAAGAAAATAGGAATGCGGGTAAACTACTATGAGCAGCACAGTGATCGCATTATCATTGTCAAGATAGATACGAAGCCAACACCGACAACAGTAGTACAGGTTTATATGCCAACTAGCTCTGCCGATGATGAGGATATAGAAGAAATATATGAGGAGCTAAAGGAAATTATTCAGACAGTTAAGGGAGAGGAAAACTTAATTGTGATGGGAGACTGGAATTCGGTATTAGGAAAAGGAAGAGAAGGAAAAACAGTAGGTGAATATGGACTGGGCAGAAGGAATGGAAGAGGAAGTCGCCGGGTAGAATTTTGCACGGAACATAATTTAATCATAACAAACACGTGGTTTAAGTATCACAAAAGAAGGTTGTATACTTGGAAGAGACCAGGAGACACTGGAAGGTATCAGATAGATTTTATAATGGTAAAACATAGATTCCGGAATCAGGTTATAAACTGCAAGACATACCCAGGGGCAGATATAGACTCTGAGCATAACTTGTTAGTCATGAACTGTAGGCTGAAACTGAAAAAAACTGCAGAAAGGTAGGAAAATAAGGAGATGGGACCTAGATAAATTGAAGGAAAGTGAAGTTCTGGTGAATTTCAGAGGGAGATTTAGGCAACAATTGGCAGAAACAGGGGGAAATAAAACAGTAGAAGAGGAATGGGTAGCATTGAGAGATGAAATAGTGAAGGCAGCAGAGGACAAAATAGGTAGAAAGGCAAGACCTACAAAAAATCCTTGGATGTCACAGGAAATACTAAATTTAATTGACGAAAGGAGAAAATATAAAAATGCAGTAAATGAAACAGACAAAATGAAGTACAGACGACTAAAAAATGAGATTGACAGGAAGTGCAAAACGGTTAAGCAGGAGTGGCTAGAAGCCAAATGCAAATCTGTAGAAGAATGTATAAGAAGGGGAAAAGTAGATACCGCCTACAGGAAAATCAGAGAGACATTTGGGGACAAGAAAAGCAATTCTACGAATATCAAGAACTCAGATGGGAAATCAGTTCTCAGCAAAGAAGGGAAGGCTGAAAGGTGGAAAGAGTACATAGAGCAGCTCTACAAAGGAAATGAACTGAGAGACGATGTTGTAGGAAGGGAAGAGGAAGTAGATCAAGATGAAATAGGAGATATTATACTGAGAGATGAATTTCACAGAGCCCTGAAAGACCTAGGTCGGAACAAGGCCCCAGGAGTAGATGACATACCCTCAGAGCTACTAAAGTCTCTGGGAGAGCCAGCCATGACAAAACTATTTGAACTGGTGTGTAGGATATATGAGACAGGTGAAATACCCTCAGACTTTAAGAAAAATGTAATAATCCCATTCCAAAGAAATCAGGTGCAGACAGGTGTGAAAATTACAGAACCATCAGTTTGATAAGTCATGGTTGCAAAATTTTAACACGAATTATCTACAGGAGAATGGAAAAGCTAGTAGAAGCTGACCTAGGGGAAGATCAGTTTGGATTCAGGAGGAACGTAGGAACCCGGGAGGCAATACTTACTTTACGTCTTATCTTAGAAGATAGATTAAGGAAAGGCAAATCTACATTTTTAGCCTTTGTAGATTTGGAGAAAGCGTTTAACAATGTTGACTGGACTACACTCTTTCAAATTCTGAAGTCAGCAGGGGTAAAATACAGGGAAAGGAGAGTTATCTACAACTTGTACAAAAGCCAGACCGCAGTTATTAGACTCGAAGGGCATGAAAGGGAAGCATCAGTTGGGAAGGGAGTAAGACAGGGTTGTAGCCTTTCTCCGATGTTATTCAATTTGTACATTGAGCAGGCGATGAAGGAAAGCAAGGAAAATTTTGGAATAGGAATTTAAAGTTCAGGGGGAAGAAATAAAAACATTGCGTTTTGCTGATGACATTGTAATTCTGTCAGAGACAGCGAACGACCTGGAAGAGCAGTTGAATGGAATGGACAGTGTGTTGAAGAGAGCGTACAAAATGAACATTAACAAGAGCAAAACAAAAATAATGGAATGCGGTCTTAGAAAATCAGGCGATGCTGAAGGAATTAGATTAGGTAACGAAACAGTGAAGGTGGTAGATGAGTTTTGTTACTTGGGTAGTAAAATAACATGCGATGGTCGCAGTACAGAGGATATAAAATGCAGAATGGCAATGGGAAGAAAAGCATTTTTGAAAAAGAGAAATTTGCTAACATCGAATATTAATTTAAGTGTAAGGAAGTCTTTTCTGAAGGCATTTGTGTGGAGTGTTGCCTTGTACGGGAGTGAAACATGGACGATAAGCAGTGCGGGCAGGAAGTGGATAGAGGCTTTTGAAATGTGGTGCTACAGAAGAATGCTGAAGATTAGGTGGGTAGATCACGTAACTAATGAAGAGGTACTGAACAGAATTGGCGAGAAAAGGAGTTTTTGGCATACCCTAACTAAAAGAAGGGATCGCTTGGTAGGACACATTCTTAGACATCGAGGAATCGTAAATTTAGCATTGGAGGGAAGTGTGTGGGGTAAAAATCGCAGAGGGAGGCCAAGAGACGCGTATAGTAAGCTGATTCAAAGAGATGTGGGTTGTCGTTGTTATGAGGAGATGAAAAGGCTTGCTCAGGATGGAGTAGGGTGGAGAGCTGCATCAAACCAGTCTCCGGACTGAAGACCATAACAACAACAACATTAACAATGTATTATAATTTCAAAAATTTCTCGAATTGTTTTTATAACTCAAAAGCATGTCTTTACAACTCTGAACATCACCTGAGGGCTTCCATAGTCATTTTGTCACTGCTGGCATTCTTCATTGTACTGCCCGCTATGGCCGCTCCTGTAACGTTGTCAGCACCTCTAGCACGGTGCCTCGGCGGGACAACATATACTCTCGTTTGTAGGCGATCCAACGTCCAGAAACACAGAGCAGATAAATAAACAGAACGTTCGCGATCCTATTAGGCACCATTTCTTGCAGGGATCGCCAGACGCCTACCCGGGCACGAAGTCAGCAGTCAGTGACTACGAAGAAGAAGCCTCAGCTATCTGAAGACATAAGAACAAAGACCGTCCGATACCGACCGAGTGAAGACCATACGCCGGCAAACCTCGAAGGACATTCAAACTATCTTCAAATAGCAACATTTGAGTACAGTGTAAGAATTCATACCAATTAACCTGTGCTGAAGAAGAAAGCTTTAATTTACAAGTCACTAACTGACATAAGAAGTGTTTTTTGGAAGTATTTAGTGCACCGTTCTGTTGTAACTGCAGACTGTGATATTATGTAGGTAAAAAATGGAGTCTATAAAGTTGTCGAAGCAAAGAATCTTATTAACAACATTCTTATTTTCGTGAGAGGAATGCGAGATGCCCTAACGTCTTCTGGTAAAGATAAGCGCTCGTTATTCGAGGGTGAAACATGTCTTTGGCACAAAATTATTAAGTTGTTAGTGGGTTGCTACTACGCACCAAAGATGTACAGGCGTGTAATAATATCATTGGTTCGTCTCGTAGAGGCCATTGTTTAGCCGGAGACGAACACTCCTCCAGTTTCTGGTGTCGTACAGAGATGTCTGATCCGCAGTGGCGACAGACACAGATTCCTATTCTGAAATTGTAAATAGTGAAATAGTCTGATCCGTGGGGACGGCAGACACTCATTGATATTATCTCTTTCCGCTATAAAGGTAAAGAAATTTTGTAATTTTGTAGCGATTTTGGGTAGCGAAAATTAACTTACCGAGTACGTATTGTTGTGAGATATTTTGTATAAGTAACCTTGAACTGAAAGTGTAAAATAGTTTGACAAGGATAGTCCACCATGTAGAAATTCGTATAATAATGTTTTAATTTCTCAATACTGAGTTAAGTAGTAGAATAATCTTCAGCTTTATTATTGTAGTTAGGAAGTATCATCTTACAATACTTTGATTTACAAGTGTAAAATCTGTGAAATTGCACATATTTCAAAGTTGCATAGCAAGATGTGTATTTTCGAGTGTACAGAAACCATATTAGAATTTGATTAGTGAGAAAGCAGGAAATTATTTTTCGTAAAGATTTCCATTATTGTCAACAGTCACCAAAGGGTTGCAAAGTTATAATTTTTATTTTCTGAATAAGTTTAATTTCAAGTTAATCAGATGCGTTATTAATAAAAATGTCAGATGCTTTAATTAAAAAAAATTGGCTATGTTGAACTTTCCAGAAACAATTAACTTGATCAATAACATTTCTAATGTAATCATCGTCATAAATGTGCAGTGACAATATTCACATCAGCGTGGTCTTTGAGCTGAATTTTATGTGGAGGCGCTGACCTCACTTAAGCTTGAGACGTTATCATTTTTCCTATAAAAGGCAAATGACAAGTTTGAAGTCGCATCCAGAAAGGAAGTACGCTTCTTTTTTTAACAATAAGAACATATGATTATAGGTGTGGTGTCTGTTCTTTCGGATATGTCCAACATAAGACACAATTGGTTAACATCGAAAGCTGTAAATTTACGGAATTAGAAATATTCAAATATTTAGATTGTTAAGAAAATTTCTGCTGAACCGGAATTCTAATCCTGATTTCTCCCTTGGAGCGAGTCCTGACAAAATTCTCAAATTTTCGCACTGTACGACAGAGGTGGCTCCTGACGATTACTTCCCCGTGATCTAATCTCTGACTATATTCCCGGAAGGGATCGGGCGTGTCTGGGCATGCACAGTAAAATCGTCATTCGCGTTATTGGAGACAACAACACTTTGTGGAGGCGTGTCTTACGGGAATATAATTGTGAGCAGGAGAAAATAATGAGGGGGTCATCGTAAGGTGCAATAATTCGAGAATTTGTGCAGGAATGGAAACATGTCTGGGTTAGGGATGGGGGTGTGAGGAGCGACGACTAGAGCGCACCGAGAATTTCTCGAGCAGTTGTGGAGAAGTGGCGCTGCGGTAGCCGGCCGCGGTGGCCGAGGAGACTGAGGCGCTTCAGTCACGGTCCGCACGGCCACTACGGTCGGGGGTTCGAATCCCCCCTCGGGCATGGATATTTGTGCCGTCCTAGTTCGTAAGTAGTTCATAAGTAGTTTGTAAGTTTAGGGACTGATGACCCGCAGTTAAGTCCCATAAGCTTTACAAACATTTGAACATTTGGCGCTGCGGTTAACTGGGGCAGCACGCAACGCCACGCGATGCGCTGCTGTTATTTGCAACGCTCGCAGCTCACTGTGATTATCATTTACACATGAGCATTGGATTTACGAAAACCAAAGTCACGGGGGATTTGAGATGTCTGTTGCAAAGCTCCGCAGTGTAGCAAAAAATACAACAGGCATGGTGAAATATTTAAATTTACACAATATCTCTAGAAGCAATCAGATACGTACACGGATACAAAGTGCAATCTTATATTAATAAAGTCCGACAAAATACCCAGCTATTTTGTACGTTATCTATTCAAACTACATTAAATGGAAATTCGGCGCCGCGCGGGAGTAGAGGAAGACCGGTTTTGAAGTCCCTCTGATCAGTCCTTCATGTACCTTACACTTAAAGTGACTCTCGCGCAAGGTTGTGGATATGTGTATTGCAAATCTAATGATGTATTCTACGTTACCATCAATGCCTGTATTCCACGTTAGTATAAATGCATACAACTGTACCATGAAAGTTGTAATGAGAGGATATAGCTTAATCGATGTGAGATATAGGAGATCAGAAGATGACGTTTGAGTAACGTCGAAACCGGTCATCCTAAAAAATAAGAAAATAAAAACGCGATATTGGCTGGAAACCTGTATAAATATATTTTGATTGAAAGGAAAAGTTGTGGACAATATCGAACTTAAACCATGTGCAACATCAATCCAAATTCGATATTAAGTTGTAGCTTCATATAGTGAGTGTGTTTAGTATTATACAGTTCCCTATTTTTTCTCAATGGCTATATTAACTTTTCTCCTGTCATTATGAAAAGTAAGCAGTTGCTCTACTACACAACATGATGGTCAATATAATGTAACTGAGAACAATATCGTCAGGAATATGATACATAGCCAGGTGCGCCCTGTGAGAAGAAGAGTTGACGTCATTCGAAAAAACATTTTAATGAATATACATTTCACTTTGTCAGCATTAGGCCTACAGTGAAGAAGGCAGCAAAATTATACTGAGATAAATAACTGGAAAAGTATCAGTAACAAAAGTATCGAGAACTTAACTAGCAAAAGTCGAAACAGTACTGAATGGGATCTTTATGTATGCCGGTTGTCGAAGGGAGCAGGTGGCACACGGCTTCGCTCCCTCCCGACATCGACTTTCCCACGGCGCGAGCGTTAATCTGCCGCAGGAAACTGTGCCTCGGCCACAACGCCACGCAGTGCAGGTCGCGTCAGCGTCGTACTGCGTGACAATTTGCGCGGCCTCATTAAAATACATCCGTTACGAAAACGCGTGCTGTGCCGTGTCACTACGCTAGTGCTATACGCGTCTCAATTTGCGCCTAGCCTTACAGATCGCGCGGCCTGACGCTTCGGAGGTTCGAATCCTCCCTCGAGAATGAATGTGTCTGTTTGTCCTTAGGTTACTTTAACTTAGTTTAAGTAGTTTGTAAGACTACGGACTGTGGACCAACATAGTTTGGTCCCATAGAATTACAAACATTTGAACATTCTGGAAATTCGGTAAAAAAAGGTTGGATAGAGACTGAAACAGTGCGGCAGTGTCGGAAAATTATAATTTATAATTTCGCTGCAATAACAAGCAGAATACATCAAAATTAAGACTATCCAAAAGTGTGAACGGAATGAGGACACAACAAACAATAGTCACTATTGTAGTTGTAAATTGTGGTGGCTGTGTTGAGAAAGTACCGGAACTTTAAGCTGAAATAAGGACGGAAGCTTAGGTACGTCATGCTAACTAATACTTTTACGCTATCCCCGAAATTTTTCTACGATTAGTAAATGTATGTAAGGACTTTTTGGGCGTAACATGTAGCATTTTACTGTTATGTAAGTAGGGAATGCATCAGTGGCGTAACTACGACTTGGCTTTGGGGGGGGGGGGGGGGATAGATTTGCTTGACGAGCAAAATTTTAGTCAGTTTCCAGACAGACTACCATCTAGCACTTCCGTTGAAGAAACTAATTCACTCCCATTCAATGAAAGTTTTCAATGTTTACGTTTACCAGATTGCTGTTATACGAATTCTTTTTTTTTTTTTTTTTTTTTTTTTTCGGGTTCTGGGAGGGGGGCGTTGTTCTACCCACCTCATCCCCTCCCCCCATAGTTACGCCACTGGAATGCATATTTGTTTTTGGTAACAATAAATTTCTTGATTCGTGTAAAATACGTGTTTTAATAATAGTGCTATAATGTTTGTGTTCTGCGTAGCATACTACTACTACTAATAATAATAATCCAGTTTGTTCCTTGCACGTATGGAAGACAACTATTACGACTGTTCTGCCGCAATGCTTCGCTGTAGAGTAGTTTCGTTCAGCCTCCAGAGAGCGCAGCACTGTCGAAAATTACTCGAGAATTTGCCTTAGCGTCGCACGTTTCTGGAGAGCGCTCGTAGCCCATCCCTAGTCTGGAAAGCCTAACTGATTATGGCGACAGCAGGCCCAAAGCGGGAAATCAGGGTTCGAATTACTATCCAATACCAATTCTGAACTTTGCTATTGAATCTATTTTAATGTCCTGTAACAGATTTTTTTAAATGTAGGGAAACTTAGTTAGCGGGTGTGGCTTGTAGTTGTCTATCAAGGAGGGGGTGGACGGGCCCTGCGGCGTCCGCGGCGTGTGGGCGTGAGCGTGGGTGGAGGCGGTGGCCGCTCAATACGCCAGGTGCCGGCCTCGCCTCGCCTCACCTGTTGCTGCGCTGCTCAGCTGGCGACCGCCGTCGAGGGCCGGCCGGCGGCGGCGCCGATAACATCGCCGTCTGCCGCTGCCCGCGCCCAGGCTCGATACACCCTCACAACCAACCTCTCCAGTGCCAGGTCGCATCTCTAGGCACAGTGACGTGCTGACTGTGATCACAGCACTGGTATTGGCTGCTAATGTCGGGTCTGCTTGTCTCCAAGTACACGGCCTGGCACCGAAGCGCCATCGGTGCGAAACACAGTCGGATAGTGGAACTTTTATTTTATTCTATTTTTCGGTCTCCGTTTCAACCTACCCTTAATCCTCAACGATGAGAGGAGTCGCCAGAAACCACACGTGGTTAGGATTCCACGTTGAATAGTAGTTCCCGTTTAAACGGTTGGTTAATTGGAATAGGTTAGGGACATGCAACTCGCTGAAACCGGACCCAGTAGAAAGACTTGCCCCAGACCATTGAGCCAAGAAAAATTATTATTATTATTATTAGGAACCGCACCCCAAGAATAGCCCTTCTACAGCTTGGTACACCGCTAAATCTTCCACAAAACTATCGGCCCATTCCACTGCTTAGCACGGTATACAAACTTCTAGGCCGGCCGCGGTGGCCGAGCGGTCTGCGGCGCCCCAGTCACAGTCTGCATGGCCGCTACGGTCGAGAGTTCGTATCCCCTCTCCGGCATGGATGTTTGTGTCGTCTTTAGTATAAGATAGTTCATAAGTAGTTTGTAAGTTTAGAGACTGAGGTCCCCGCAGTTAAGTCCCTTAAAACTAACAAACATTTGAACAAACTTCTAGAACGAGTACTACTAAAAAGGATCGCTCAGACAGTACTCACGACCATCCCACTAGAAGCAGCCGGCTTTCGCCCCAACTGAAGCTGTGCAGACCAAGTCCTGGCTTTTACAACGCATATTGAAGCAGGCTTTTAAATTAAAAAAACATATGTGACCTTTATTAACTTGTCAGTAGCCTATGTTACCGTCTGGAGACAAGGCCTACTCTATAAACCGACAAAAATAATTCCCCATCAAAAAGTGACAACGCTTATTGGTAACATCATTAGTAACAAAACATTCCAGGTCATCATGGAAAACAATAACCAGAAATTCCTTCAAATGTTTTTCATAAAACATTTTTTTATTAAATCCTTAAAATCGACTAGTTTCGTTCCAGGACCATAATCCTGAACCGCAACTAGTCGATTTTAAGGATTTAATAAAACAACTAATGGTTAAAGAAGTAATATTTTAAATACATGACCGCTCTTAGCATTCACCTTACCAAAACGTCCTTCGATATGGCTTACCTCAAGACTCAGTATTCGCGCCAACGCTTTTCACCCGATAGATTGCTGACATGCCAGAAACAGCTTGTACTAAATTTAGCTACGCTCATGATTGGTCCATTGCAACAAAGCACACTGATTTTGATACAAAGGAAGAAACCCTGACATCCGATCTGTCTGCCCTGGCAGCATACTCCCTTAAATGGAGGCTGAGACCTAATGCCACAAAGACAGAAGTGACTTCCTTCCATCTCAATAACAGACAATCGAAGAGAGCTCTGGAAGTATACTTTGACGACAAACGCCTCAATCGTAACAAGAAGCCCAGATACCTAGGAGCACGTTAGACAGAACCTTGTCATTTAAAACATACCTTACAAAAGAAGCTGCCAATGTGAAAACAAGAAATAGCCTGACCCATAATCACTGCGGATCAACAGCAACAGCTCTGACGACGTCTGCGTTGAGCCTCGTATACTCTGCGGCGGAGTACTGTGCATCAGTATGGTTAAACAGTTGCTCCGTCCAACAGGCCTCGAGAGGCCCTCCGGGTACTGAACGGCCGCCGTGTCATACTCTGCCAGAAGACGTCAACGGATGCGGTATGCAGGGAGACGTGGTCAGCGCCCCGCACTCCTGGCCGTTATGTCAGTCTTCGTGACCGGAGCAGCTTTATATATATATCCTCATTGCGGCTGACATCAACTCCTGGAGGAGAGAATGGCTCCAACATGTCTCATCAACGTACCACCTAATACCTTGTATCACTGAGGCAGTTCCTGGGTTTGATCAATCCCGCAAAATCTGGTCAAATTCTGAAGCGACTAAGAACAGGTGACGGGAGATGTGCTGACTCACTCTTCAAATAAAGAACGCTGTCTTCTCCAGCATGTGACTGTGGCGCGCTTAAGCAGACGATCCAACACATCAGAGAAAAATGCAGTGCCAGAGCGTTCAGTGGGGTCTTTAAAGAATTCCTCATGGCAACCGAAAAAGCCAGTGATTGTGTACACGGACTAGATGTTTGTCTGTGAATTCATGTAATGAAATATATGTAATGTAGAATAATGTAATGAGACACCGAAAAGTACTTAAATGTCATATGCTAAATAAAATAAATTAGGTGCTAATGACTCACACTGTGCATTGGGAAGTGACAAAAATGAGTCAAACTTCTATGGCAATGATTTTGAAACTGTGAGTCGGACCGTTCCCCGTCGGGGGTTCGAATCCTCCCTTGGGCATGGATGTTTGTGCCGTCTTTAGTATAAGCTAGTTGATAAGTAGTAAGTAAGCTTAGGGACTGATGACCTCGCAGTTAAGTCGCATAAGTTCAACAAACATTTGAACTGTGAGTAGGGACCCAAGGGCGGCGGAGTTCAGAGGGGAAGGGGACGGGGAAGTTTGGTGGAGCAACGAAATCTAGCTCGGTGGGTCACTGTCACAAGAGCAAGTATTTGCACCATTAAACAATCGGCGCACTACATATCTTAATACTAGGGGTTCTTTAATAGAAAAATGGACCTAAGCGAAATTTATTTGATGTTACAATAAAACATTTCTTATTTAATGTTCATTCTGATTAGAATGTAGATTATTGTATAATGCAGTATGATAACGATGAATAAGTGTCAAGTCTGTTTTCGGGAACTAATCGATAGGTAAATGAACAAGATGCAATAATTAATACTAAGAAATTAAGAAAAGATCTACTTCTTTACAAATTGTCTATACAGTGGGACGTTTCTTAATCAGAACAATTCGGATCTGAGTGATCGTTGAAAGCGAAACATTCATTATGTAATATATTTTTTTCTATCGGAAACCATGAAAAAATTCTATAACATGTTTTATTCCAAAAAACTTCAGGCAACAAATTACTAAAATACTCGATTTTAGCCATTTGAAAATGGTTTTAGAAAGCCTGCAAGTACGAGACCAGTAAATATAAATAACACTCCTACCAGTCACCATTTTTTATTTTGTTTAGCACGACGCGTTTTGGGAAATAATTCCCATTTTCAAGTGCGTTTTTGTGCTGTCCCATTTTAGTTGCGGTATTTGAGGGAGGTTTTGTATTATTTTTTTTATCTTTACTGCAATGATTAAATGCGCGAATTTCTGTTATTGGTCGGTCTTTATACATAGTAAAAGCCGAAATCTCTTGGAAAAATTTCTACTCACAGTTTCTTGATGGGCCATTTGTGTGAGATTCTACGTTACTCTACTGAACGTTGCAACCAATGTTTACAGACATGATGAAACTGTGTGATGTAAGTATTCAGTTTTGGATGACAGTTGCTCGGTGTGCCATAAGATTCCCGTACTTACTTGTCGGCAGCTAGCTGTGGCCCAACGAGAAATGAGCCAAGAAGAAGTTGTGCAGCGTTGATGGCGGCGCGCCGACTTGCCGGAGCGCTATCAGCTGGAGCGGCGAGCACAAAGGGACAGGGAGAGGCACTGTGTCTGCGTCCGAGGCGCGGCACAGCGGCAGCCAGTGATGGCAGCGCCTGGTATAGCAAGCGTGGGCGGCGGCACGCGACCGCCGCACCTCAGCAGCCCGCCCGCTCTGCGCCCGACCCGTACTGGGCGCCCCACTCATTCCTCTGCTGCACCACTCATTTTTCACGGCGCGTTTCATTACCCTCACAGTGGCACCTCTAATGCACTGTTTCCAACCTGTGGATCGCGGGGAGGGTGACACAGGGAGGGGGTCGATCACGGGAGGATGTACTTGCACCATGAAAGAATCAACCCAGTGCATCTCTGAATACTAACGTGCCTACGTGAAATTTATTTTACGTTAAAACTGGCTGAAAACCAGGCGTAGTCCGGGTACCTATTTTCTCCAGGCTTAAGTTAATCTCTCCTTCCATTTTCTCTCTCTCTCTCTCTCTCTCTCTCTCTCTGTCTCTCTCTCTCTCACTCTCTCTCTCTCTCTCTCTCTCTCTCTCTCTCTCTCTCTCCTAGTTACCTCTCTGTCTCCTTATCTTCTCCTCTCCTCCCTCTTAATTTCCTCTTCTCACCTCTTTCTGTTCATCTCGTCCTAACCCACCCTTTTGCCCCACTTGTACCTTTCCTTTCTTTTTCTCTGCCAATCACCTCCTCGTCCTTGTCGAACTCCTCCACCACCTCTCTATTCCACTGCCTCCTCCACCACTGAAATATTATATATATCTGTTAACTTTCACTGTGAACTGTCATCAGCATTTCAGCCCTTTCCTACGTCATGTGGTCGGCGCTGCCTTGCTGAGTTCTTCTCTTCCATAAATTTCTACCCGGTGCTGCTTCTCTGACCCATACTTTCTCCCGTAGCTCCCCTGCTACCGAGTCCTTCCATCTCGGTTTCGGTCTTCCTCTTATCCTTGATCATTCTAGGTCTTTAACTCTTCTCCCCACATAGTACTCCCCTCTTCTCTGCATGTGGCCATACCATCTTGGATCTTCTTCCCTATGGCTTCCACTTTCCCTGTTTCCCTGACGCACTCATTCCTTAGTCTATCCTTTCGTGTCACCCCACTCATCCACCTCAACATTTTCATTTCCCCCACTTCCATCTTTTTCTCTTGGGCTTTTTTAATTGCACAAATTTCTGCACTATACAGCACCGCAGGCCTCACCTCAGACTTGTAAACCTTTCCTTTGATTCTACAGCTTCCATTCTTATCACACAGTACTACTCTCAGTTTCCTCCACTTCATCCATCCACTATTTATCTGGTGCTTTATTTCGGCCTGTACTCCTCCTTTACTTTGCATGTAAGTAGTGCTTAAAATTTATTTCAAGGTACCCTGCGGCACGCAACGTATCAAATCGTAGGTAGACGGTGATATTCCTCTAGTTTGAAAGTTAAGTGTGCAAAATTTCATCAAGATCATAAAAATACCGTTCATGCTGTCGTAGTCCGCACGAAAAGTACCCTCAGCCTTGCACCATACAAAATTTTATTTAGACAGTGACTTTTCTCGCCGTGGTGGAATGGCGAGTGACCTACTGCATTGCCACGAAGCGAAAATCGAGTCCTCCCCCGTCCATGAATTTCTGTGTTGTCCTTAGGTTAGTTTAACTTAGTTTAAGTAGTTTGTAAAACTGGGGACTTATAACCTCCATAGATTTTGAAGCATTTGAATGTTTTCACTTTTCTCTGGTTTTGATGATCACTCCAACTGAATGAACGGTACGGTACCGCGTAAAATACGAACACATACAAAAACAATTTAATGCGTTAGACTACATAATTCCTTGACGACATGAATTATGATTTGATGAAGACGGAGATTGTTTCTCAATGCAGTGTGTTCACAACGAACAAACTGTTTTTGAGGAACCCACTGATAGGTAAATGAAGAAGATACAATAAGTAATTGTCAGAAAGCCGCGCGGTCTAAGGCGGCATGCTACGGACTAGGAGGCCGCTCCCGAGATAGGTTCGAGTCCTTCGTCGGGCGTCTGTGTGTTTGTTTGTTTGTGTGTGTGTGTGTGTGTGTGTGTGTGTGTGTGTGTTAACGTCTCCACGCGGACCGCGAAGATAAAGGTGGTTATTAGGGCGGTACATTGACGTGGCTCGACAGTTTATTGTAAGGTAACACCCAGTGCAATCTGAACGTTCAGTAGCAGACGTTCTGTCTCTTCCTCGGAGCAAAGACGACCAAAACGACTCTCCTGGACTGAATTTTAACGGCGAAGACTTCTGGCGACAATTAAACTACCAGAAATGAAAATTAGTACATCCATTCGACCATATAAGATGATAAATACTGTCTTGGGATACATGATTCCATGACTTTTCCATATGTTTATGCAGTTCGACAAGAGTTGCGGGTTGAGGAGTCACACTTATCAGTTGTCGTCCCAGTACACACACACGTGCTCGATTGCAGACAAGTTCAGAGACCGTGCTGACCAGGTAGTATCTTCCAGAGCGCGTTGAGTTTTACGCGCAGTGTTTGGGCAAACGTTATTCTTTTGAAACAACACATCACTGTGTTGCGAAAATGTCAAAGTAATGGGGCTTATAACATTCTACAGGTACCCATCGCTGGTCAGCGATCCTTCCACAAACACCAGAGGTGAGCGACAGTTGTAGGTTACCCCACCCCAGACCATAAGACCTGGAGTGGAGCCAGTGTATTTTGCACGAATGCACTCTACGAAAAAGCTCTTGGCATGTCTACGTCGTACGAGAAAACAACCGTCACCTGCGTGCACGCAGAAACTGCTTTCATCGCTGAAGACCACGGCAAGTGATCCTCTAAAACGGCACGGCTGTGGTGTGAGTGGAAGAAGGGCTAGAGGTGTGCGTGCCCGTAGTGCCGCTGCTAGGAACCAGTTGTCAACACAGTTCGTGTTGACACTCCAGCACTCACAAACATTCTTACGTGCACTGCTCGTAGCTGTACGATCTGCCACTGCTGCCCATACAATACGAGCATCTTGACGGACGTCTGCTCTGCGTGGACGTTCAGAACCACGTGTACGGGCGTGATTATTTCCACGTGACCATTGTAACTATCATCGTCACACAGCTGACGCAGGACGTACAACCCGTGTGGCGATTCCCACCACTCAGTATCTACAGTTCAACCACTCTGAAACTCGCAGAGTTGTCTGTCGGAAGGACGAGTGGCTCTCCGTGGCATGGCGCCTATTTGCTTCAGTAGTTGGTATCGCGCTGAGCTTTACTACCGTAAATCATTCTCTATTAAAGGGTACGCACAGACAGCACTCTGGCAGCTGAGTCGCGATGCTACCTGTGTCGGACGACATTTAAACCATTATCAGTACAGGTACAATCCCCCAGATGGCACCCGCTGTCACAGGCTCAAATACGATGCCGTCTCTCCAACTGTACTATTTTTCCCCCCGGTAGTGTATTTGGCTGGCAAGGGGAAGAGAAGTTCTATGAGTGCCGTACCGCTTGGAGGAGTAGTTGTGGCCGCAGCGCAGCAGCGGGTGGCCGCGCGGCTGAGCAGCTCCTCGCGGCACGGGCCACGGGCCCGGCTCCTCGGCCGTCCACTGCGCCAGGGCGTCCGCTAATTGGTCCAATTACCGGCTGCGGAGCCTCCCTGCCCACGGCCACGACACTGCCCGCACCTCCAGCCTAACAACCGACTGCCCGCACAAGTTTCTGGCGCCAACTTACACCAGCACACCACACCCAAGTGTTCTCTAACAACTGGCGACCTCCGTGCGGCTTCATTACTAAAAGAATAAGCACCGAATTTCATCCGTGTATCGAGAAAGATTGCGAACTTTAACGCATATCGTGGAACCCTTCTCACCGTGTCACAATACACGTTACCAACGAGTAGTTCATTGAATGGTAACTTCTTGATAACTCTTTATGCGTTACCAAAGTTCACGGCACTAGTTTCACTTGAAATTTGACCGTATTGGTTCGGTACATCAATGTCAACAGTAGGTTCATGATTGTCGGCAAGTTCGCTTTCATCACTGTCTAATTCTGATTCAGATGTAACTTGTTCCCCTTTGTCGCACAAAAGCTTACCTAGGATCGGCGTGGTTAACTTTTGAGGCACAGAACATAAAACCACTGAATGTCATGTGGAAACTGATTGAAATACTTTAAATGCATTATAAGGTAACGAAATAAGTTTATTAATTTTTTTTACATGTGCTTACAAATTACGGTAAGACTTCAATTGAAGCCACTGTGGCATACAATGACAATGCTCATAATACATATGAAAACACACAACATACCATGAATAGCCTCAAAATAACTACTTATGGAAAAGAATGAAACAATTCTTGCCAGATGACAAACATAAAACAACACCACATGTTTTACAATGCCATCTGGACGTATGAGGGGTCTTTTTCGTACTACAGTACGCACAACGTTTTGGAGGCTCGTGCTGCGGCATGTGTTTTGCTTCAGACTTTCTCTTCTCAATGGGCACCTGTAGTTTTAATCTCTTAGGGGGTGGTGTACTACATGATGGACCTGGTAAACGTGTCTTCAGCAATAATGTCAACAGTAGGTTTCATCATTGTCGGCAAGTTCGCTTTCATCACAGTCTAATTCGGATTCAGCTGTAACTTCGTCCAAAATTGCCAAAATTTCCTTCTCAGACAGAGTGTTCCTAGACACTGCGTTCTGGAGAGAAAAACTATAGGTTAGGTTTTAAGACGCATATTCAAGCACAGTTGCAGCATATGAAGCCACTATGCAAATGCGGATATTGTGTTAACTATATATATATATTGTTATGTGCAGTTGTCTACTTCAGAGTATATTTACAACATTTTCATACATAAATACATAGAAACATACTTTATATATGCTTAAGAAATGTTTACTGGCGTAAATTGAACAGCAGCCACTATAACTGATGCTAACACAAGTATTAGCAACTTTCTTATGACAAAAAAACAGACTCTGGACATAGTTATAAAACATTCTCACAGGTGGCAGCACTAAGCAGGACGGACAGTAGGTGGCTCCAGGTGAAACTACGAGTCAGTCGGCTGGAAAACAATAAAGCTAAGGCGAACGCAAATGAAACCACTATGCCTCAAAGGTTTCATCGAATTTCACCTTTCCTGTGCTTATAAAAATGCTGTTATTAGCTGAGCTTTAATCTCGGCCCAATGGACATATTTTGCAAAAGGAATTGGCCTGGGAGCCAACTCCGGTTTTATCGTTGATGTTTCTCTTATACACTGAAGAACCAAAGAAACTGGTATAGACATGCGTATGCAAACAGAGATATGTAAACATACAGAGGCCGGCGGTGCGGTCGGCAACGCCTATATGACAACAGATGTCTGCCGCAGGCTGCTACAATGGTAGGTTATCACGATTTATGAGAGATTGTGTGTGGTGTTACAGTCGGCACACTAGAGATGGGACACAACGTATCTGAAGTAGCAATCAAATGAGGATTTTTCGTATGAACATTTCACGAGTGCGCCGTGAATATAGGGACTCAAGTAAAACATCAAATCTCAGACAATCGCTGTGACAGGAGAACATCCTATAAGAACGGGACCAAAGGCGGACTGAAGAGAATCGTTCAACGTGACAGAAATGCAACACTTCTGAAAATTTCTGCGGATTTCGGTGCTCGGCTATCAAGTATCGGCGTGCCAACCATTCAACGAAACATGGTCCTAAAGCCTACTCTGTACCCTTGCTGACTGCAGGGCATAAAGCTTCATTTCTCTCCCGTCAACACCGACATTGGACTGTTGATGACTGGAAACATGTTGCCTGGTCTGATTAGTTTCGTTTCGTATTGTATCGAGCGGATGGACGTGTACAGGTATGGGGACACCTCAAAAATCCATGGACCCTGCATCTCAGCAAAGGACTGTTCAAGCTGGTGGAGGCTCCGTAATGGTGTGGGTCGTGTGCACCTGGAGTGATATGGGACCCCTGATAGTCTGGATACGTCTCTGACAGTTGACACGTACGTACGCATCCTGGCTGATCGCTTCATCCATTCATGTCCACTGTGCATTCCGACTGGTCCAGGATTGCAACACAGCGGCTAAACACTTCTGAATTTAAACACCTCCACTCGCCACCAGACTTGCGAGAGATAAACATTATTGGGTACGTCTGCGATGCTTTGCAATGTGCTGTTCAGAAGAGATCTCCACTCATCCGTACTCTTACCGATAGCCCTGTAGGATGAAAAGTGTCCGTTCCCTCCAATACTAATTCAGACATTAGTCGAGTCCACGCTACGTCGTGTCGCGGAGGCCGTACATGATATTAGACAGACATACCAGTTTCTTTGGGTCTTCAGTATAAATGTAGGATGTTTCCGTAAGAGTTGCAAAAATTTAACAAGACATGGAGAATGCTCTACAAAACAATTTGAGATACGGAACTTGAAATAAGAGAAGCCGGTGTAATGCGACATGGAAGTAAATTTGTCTACCGCTTAGTCCTGCTGTATGGTGTGTAAGGTCATCTCATCTGAATCCCCTTGATTATTTCCTACAGTGATATCTAAAATGACATGTGATCCAGATCCCAATGGATACGGAGATGCGAATTATTTCCCACAATTGTAGCTGCCTGTGATGTGATTCGAAACACACTAGGGATATTTGTCATGGTCCGTTCACAATCTTGTTCAACGATTCCATACTCGCATTGAGGTTGACGGCCGTCAGTTGCAGAAAGTTTCGTAAGATTCAGCGGAGCCCCGTATTTACCTAATGGTACGTGGTAGAGCGCCTGAGAATCATATCCAGACTGGTCGTCACACTGAGCCTCGCCGTTACCCGCATGGCGGATTCGAACCGTGTCTGGCAAACCTCTCCTTTCTGGTAGGCAGCGCCTTTAACCGCGCGGCTAACAGGGCGGACCTAGCTCAGAAGATAATTGCAATCGCAAACACTATCCAGACCTATGTAAATTTTGATTGAATTTAATTTTCCTACCACTCCAATACTGTCATCTCCAGGACAAATCAATGATGCCCATTCTGTTAGATATGTTGTCACTGAGGCCGTACTTACCAGAATTCGCAGTTCCTAGTAATCCACATCTGCCCTTCGCACATGCGACAGTGCACACGTGACTGTCACATGTGCGAAGATTAGATTAGATTAATACTTGTTTCATAGATCATATATACAACATTTCTTAACGATGTGGAGCATGTCAGTTTAGTAAATGTTGTCTATACATCACAATATTTAATTTTTTTATTTTAAGTTTTATCTGAAAATTCATCTAAAGTGTAGAAGGAGTTGCCATTCAGAAATTCCTTTAATTTCTTTTTCGATACTAGTTGGCTATCTGTCAGACTTTCGATGCTACTTCGTAAGTGACTGAAGACTTTTGTGGCAGCATAATTCACCCCTTTCTGTGCCAAAGTTAGATTTAACCTTGAATAGTGAACATCACCCTTTCTCCTAGTGTTGTAGCTATGCACACCATTACTTTTGATTTGGGTCGGATTGTTAATAAGAAATTTCATGAGTGAGTATATATATTGTGAAGCTACATAGAAGATCCCTAAATAAATGTCTGCAGGATGATCTTGGGTGGGTCCCAGCAATTACACGCTTTTGTGCAATGAATACCTTTTTACTCAATGTTGAATTACCCCCGAATATGATCCCATATGAAATTAGGCAATGTAAGCTAATTTACTGAGTGGATAATCAGGAGCCGCGCAGTTCTAGCCACCGTGTCAGGAACTCACGCCGCACGTTTGGGTCCTCCGTTGGGCATAGGTGTGCGTGTTGTCCTCAGGTTAGTTTACGTTAAGTAGTTTGTAAGCCTTGGGACTGATGACCACACAAGTTTGGTCGCAAAAATTTACAAACTTTTGATTTGATAACCACAAACCGCGATTTCTGGTAGGTACGTTCTCATTGATAACATATGTAACGGATGGACATCATTGATTTGGCCTGAAGATTACACTACTGGTGTGTCGAAACTGTTAGCAAAATTAAATGAAATTCAATTGAAACATAGAGCTGCCAGTATAATTTTTAATATATTTTTAATCACATATCTGTGTCAACTGGCCTTAAATAAAGGAAAGTCATCCACATGACTGCTAAAAGAAAACAGGTATATTTAAATTACATGATAAATCGGAAGAATCATAGAGTTTTGTTTTTAGATCTGTAGATGATCCGACGACTCGAAACTTTATATATATATATATATATATATATATATATTAGTTGTCATAAGAGAACACATGCAATCTTGTGGTACATAGATACGACTGGGGGAAAGCAGAATTTTGTTAATGAAAAGGCAATTTTTTTCTTCACAATGGTGGTCGTATTGTTAGTCATATAACATATACATTGCAATGACGATAACCACATATTTTGTAACATGCATACTATGTCGCAATTTTACATTCACTGCTATATGCAACTAACATTTTCTAGTGACAAACATTATCCGGATGCAGTCTACTACAGCAGCGTTTTAGAACCAAAATGACCGCCACCGTATAGGATCACGGTAGCGAGACCAGACCTCTCCTATATAGACCTTGACCACGATGAGCAGCATGTTCCGTAGGATGTAGCAGGTCGTTTCAGAGCGTACAGTGCCTGGATAGACAGTGTGGTGCCGCACAAGTCTGAACTGCGCGCCACGTACTTTCGCTGCGCGCCGCCATGCAAGCACGGCGCGGCGTTCTTACGTCAGCCACGAGCGCCCTCTGCTGCAACTTCGCTCGTGGCCACCACTGAACTGCATCGGTCACTTGGGATTAGGACAGGCACTAGGAAAGTCTCTCATCAGTAGGCAGGGCTCTATCTACTTCAACTATGTATCTGATTTCCACTAGACTTAATTTAACAAAGCCAAGTATTGTACTCTCTCTCTCTCTCTTCGAAATATATCTTGTTCTAATCTAGCTTAGTGTTTCTAGTTTCCTGCTGTCCCCATGGCTGGTCACCTCGGACTCTGTACCCGCACACGCAGGCATCCTATTTCCGTGCGTCGGTGTCTCTATTCGGCCACCGACACCTATGTCAACCGGCGGAAACGAGACACAAAGGACAGCACGTCTGGCGTTCGCCACGTTGGCACAACGCGTCCCGTGTGAGGACGGCTTTGGGACGTGGCCGGTGTTGGCTGGACGCAGCGCAGCGCTTAAAGGAGAAAGCGCGGGTGCGCGGATCGATCTGCGCGGCCGTGTCCGCGTGTTTTTCTTGGGCGGCGCCTGCGGCGGCGCGGCTAAGGACAAAGCGCGGCCCACTTGCCGCATTACGCCGCGGTGGCCGAGGGCTGCGCCCGCTCAAAGGGGCCGCCGCAGCCGCCGCCCCCGCCGCCCACCTGCTGCCGCCCACGCGCCAGGTGCTCTCTGGAGAGAGCGCCCGCCTCCCGACACCGTCAATGGCAAGCGTCTCCACGTTTTCGAGTATGTCTCTCCCCGTCCTCTTTCACGCCGTGAATACCTCCAGCAAATTACGGAATCATATTCACTCGCTCACTGAGAATCGCGTCGAGTGGAACTTCGCGACGCTTCGTGTATCTGGAGCTACAGGTAATTTCTTAGTGCTTTTCGTGTGCCGTGTGACGCGAAGTGATAATACCGATGCGGATAGCACGTGAGAAGCGAAAGGGCACTACATCGTGGTGCATCTACATCTACATAGATACTCTACGAATCACATTCAAGTGCCTGGCAGAGGGTTCATTAACCACTTTCATAACTTTTCTCTACCGTTCCATTCTCTAATAGAGCGCGGGAAGAAAGAACACCTAAATCGTTCCGTTTTCAATCTGATTTATCTTATTTTAGTGGGATGATCATGTCTCCCTAAGTAGGTGGGTGCTAGCAAAATATTTTCACATTCAGAAGTAAAAAGTCGGTGATTGAAACTTCGCAAAGAGATCACGCCGCAATGAATAATGTCTTTCTATTAGTGATTTCTGTGGTGTCGCACAAGTCTAAAGTGCGCGACACCTACTTTCGCCGCGCGCCGCCATGCACGCACGGCGCGGCGTTCTTACGACGTCAGCCACGAGCGCCCTCTGCTGCAATCCTGCTCGTGGCCACCACTGAACAACATCGTTCACTTGGGACGGAGATAGGAACCAGTTAGCACTTAGGAATCAGATAGGCACCAGTTAAGACTTGGCTATCGGATAGGCACTAGGAATCATCAGTAGGCAGGCCACTAACTAATCTATGTATCAGCGTTCTGCAGTCATGAAACTTATGAAAGATAAGGATTGTAATCTTTCTATGAAATATATATCTCGTTCTAATTTACTCTTGTGTTTCTAGTTTCTGCTGTCCCACTGGCTGGTCACCTCCGTACCTGCACAAGCGTGCATCCTTTATTCCTGTGTCGGTCTCCTTCTACTCGGCCACCGACACCTACGACGGAAGCGAGACACAAAAGTGGCAACGAGGCTGGGACACAAAAATTTCCACCCCAATTCGTGCAACATTTCCGTGACGCTTTCCCCCCGTAACGTGATAAAACAAATCGAGCTGCCCTTCTCTGAACCTTCTCAATGTCTTCCGTCAGTCCCACCTGGTGAGGGTCCCACAAGGGGCAACAGTACTCCAGGAGAGGACGCACAAGTGTGATGTAGGCAGTCTCTTTGGTGGAGCTGGTGCATAGACGGTGTTCCGGTCTGTACAAAATACTTCTCACAGGGATGGAAGCAGGAGGAAGATTATAGTCCGATTAAAATGACTCGATTTTGACGTTTGTCACGTGCCGCGACACTTATCAAGTAGACAGCTTGCCACTTCGCAAACTGACAATTATGCAAGAAGTCGCATAATCACTAGAGATGATAGCCTACGCTGGTTGGTGGTCGTAGCCATGGAGACATGTAACCCAGGCTAGGAAGAGCTATCAACATCCTGGTTACATTGTGCCACAAAACCATATGACGATTGCACCAGTCAAACTACCTGCTTCTCAAGGCGAATCTAGCGAGGAACTCGACAGTTCTTATCAATGGGGTGCCTGTCATTCGGAGTAGGCACGCACGATATCTAGGATTTATTCTCGATGAGCGATGGAACTTCTCGGCCCATGTGGCCACGGTGGCTGAGCGGTCATTGATGGCATTACATCGGCTTGCTGGGATTGGGCATCGGAGGTTTCGCCTCCCACCTGATCTCATTAAGCTAGACCACAACAGCATACTGACATCCTCATGCGCTATGGGTTCGAAAGCTGGGCACACACGTTCACTCGGTGGCGCCGGCCATGGCAATCAGTAAAACTAAACACCCTGTTGCACTCGATAGGGGCTTATATAACCACGCCAGGCGGAGCTCTCGTGCCCTGATGGGGCTCTACCACCTGGATATTAAGATCAAAGAACAGGTACTGGGCAAAGAAAGGGAACCAAGATAACGCCAATGAAATCTTGGGGACCCCTCTTGAGGACCGGGCCTCGGAGAGCGGAAGAAATCTGGCAGGAACAAGGGGAAACGGATGAACCAGGCTAATTGACCTATGAGCTACTGCGAGTATGCGGGAAAGATTAACGATGAAGCACTTTGGGCCAAACTGTGGGTTGATACATTTCCTCATACGCCATGTCCCCTATCCGGCGTACTTATGTCGGTTTAGGAGAAGAGCGACGCCTGGATGCGACTGTGGATCTGGAGTAGGTACAACCGAACATGTCGTGTATTAGTGGCCAACATACGACGAAACCAACTACCTAATTTTGACACTTATTCTCTGATTCGACAAGCTGACACCTTCAAGATTGTCAATAGTCTTACAGATCAATGCTCAACGATAATATTATGTCTTTCGTTATTATAATTTATGTAAAAGCTCCATTAATATGAACGATTTGAGTGCATGGCTGTGTTGTGCCTCTAACTCAGCAACCCTTTCAAGAATTCCACGAGAAACCGTTTGCTTTGAGAGACATACGCCTTCAGATGCCACTAATTCATTTTGAACTATGCATTGCGCTACCGTTACTAACCACAATTTAACTACAGGAGTATAACCAAGAGTTATGGCGGCAAAGCGAGAAGCTTTGTCAATAGCTTATTTTAAATTATCAGTGAGCGAACTTCTTGATTTTAAACCCTTGTCCTAACTTAACTAAATGTGATGTAAAATGTAGCTGACGAAACGGCGGTCAGCAATCAACAGGAGGACTATAAACTTGATCGCTTTGTACACAGCGGTTAAATGCTACGGACACTGGCAAAATTAAAAAAAAAAAAATGTTTGTAAATCTATCCGACCAAACTGCGTGGTCATCAGTCCATAGCTTACAAACTACTTAAACCTAGGTAAACTAACCTACGGACAAACACACACACCCATGCCCCAGGGAGGACTCGAACATCGACGGCGAGCAACCGCGCGCTCCGCAGCGAGGTGCTTTAGACCGCTCGGCTACTCCACCGCAGCAGTCCGTACCTTATAAAGTACTTTGTCAACTAACCTAAGGAGAACACACACACACACACACACACACACACACACACACACACATATTCATTCTCCAGAAGGACTCGAACCTCCGACGGCGACCAACCGCGCGCTACGCAGCGAGGCGCCTTAGACCGATCGGCTACTCCATCGCAGCGCTACGGGCAAAGCGAGACAGAAAAAATATAAGTTACAGTGGTGAAAACAAACTCACGACTGGTTACTTGAAACTACCCTCACACTAACTACAAAGTAGGCTGATCCTCCAACAGGCTGCTCCACGAGCTGGAGCGCACACGAGCGTTCACTGCCCCAGCTCCGAGCTGCGGCGGTGGGGGAACCTGACGTCACGCAAGCGAGTAATCCGCAGGTGAAAGTAAACCAACGCGCTCCTTCAGTTTTCGTCAATGTGGACTTCTGGCAACAACAAAAATGTCTAGTCGCGAAAGCCCAGTGCCTGCTTCTTTAAAGAACTGTATCTCTTCACTGGCAGAAACTGACGTCCAAAATGTCTAATATGCCACAATATTGTTCTTAGCGAAAAAGATTCAGTGTACAGCAGCATTACAATCGTCTCCACGTAGTAGATTACGATCGAGTAGAAGGGGATGCTCGCAAGGAACAGATGAATGATACTGAAGAAAATGAAAATGAAGCTCTAATTCGTGCAAGATACAAACTACCTCTCATCATAGCAGTGTCTGGCACACCATTTTTCCCTCGTAACTGTAGTTAAATCGTGGTTAGTAACGGTAGCATAATGCATAGTTCAAAATAAATTAGTGGCTTCTGAAGCCGAATCTCTCTCAAAGCAAACGATTTCACATCTAATTCTCGTCATGGGCCCTGATTTAGAGGCACAACACAGTAATGAACTCAAATCGTTGATATTAAGCGAGCTTTTACATTAATTATAATAACGAAAGACATAATATTATCGATGAGCATTAATCTGGTGTCAAGTGTCCCGCATTCTCATGTATAAAAAGGCAGTCGCAGTTATCGCAATTTCAGAAACAACTTTGTCCGTGGAGGTAGTTGGAATGTATGTGGCAGATTCTCGTGGTGACACAGCCCAGCCAGCTGCCTCACTTGCACATACGCTCGCCGCAGCCGTGTGCCCCATGCGACAGTGGCACACGGACGAGGAGTAGTGCCCTGCGAGCATTTGAGCGCTCACTAGCTCACGGGGGAGCGCGCGGTCTGCAACAGCCTGAACTAGGGGCTACGCGGCCTGCCGTGTTACGAACCAAGCACCAATCCTGCGAGCCACTACATAGCTGGTTTTAAACGACACAGGCACATTCCAAAGAAGAAGAAGAAGAAAAAAATACCCTCATAGGATAAAAACTAACGAGAAGACCCTACGGGTATCAGATTTTAGAATTTTTTGATATTTATGGTACATGAAGTTCAGAACTCAAATAATAATTCGCCAAGGCCATTCGACGCAACTCTCCAAAAATTCTCGAGAAAATCGACTTTGAAGTTTTGCAAGTAATCGTAAGTGCCAATCATTGAATAAATTGCAGCATCTGTCGTTGTAGATCAGGTACTACGTGTCATGGCTAAGCCCGCCTGGCCAGACGGCTGAATGCCCTCTGTAATAAACAAGCTGAACCAAGAACATATCGAACAAACACTATCAACGACCGCAAGGAATAGCTCTACCCATAGAACAGATAAAAGAAATGTTTGTAAAGCCATGGGACCAAACTGCAGTAGTCATCAGTCCTTAGCAGTCCTTAGACTTACAAACTACTTAAACCTACTTTTGCTGAGGACACATACACCCATGTGTGAGGATGGACTCGAACCTCCGACGGGGAGCAACCGCGCGCTCCGCAGCAAGTCGCCTTAAGGCTGTGTTTATATCCTGCGTTCTTCAGCTGCGGAGGAATTTCATCGGTTTGGCAGTGCGCCGTTTCTCATAAGGCAGTGTGGGACCTGTCCGCCGGCCGCGGTGGCCGAGGAGACTGAGGCGCTTCAGTCACGGTCTGCACGGTACTACGGTCGGGGGTTCGAATCCCCCCTCGGGCATGGATATTTGTGTCGTCCTTAGTCTTAGTTAGTTCATAAGTAGTTTGTAAGTTTAGGGACTGATGACCCCGTAGTTAAGTCCCATAAGCTTAACAAACGTTTGAACGTTTTTGGGACCTGTCCATAGGCGCGGATGCGGCGGCGGCCCCTCCGGACTTCCGCTGCGGCTTCAAACTACCTGCGGCTGCACTTCCAAAGCGATGCGGCAGTGCGGTGCCGCAGCGGCGTCTGTTTACACAGCGGCTTATGAGGCTAGAACCACGCGCCCTTTTTTTAGTGCAGACAACTGTCATCCTGCCGTCGTCCTCCCAGTACTTGCTAGAGCAGCTCGCGGGCTCCACAGTTTTAGTAGCTTGTAGGTGGCACAATTATTCAACGATTCTGGTTATTTACATCAAAATAAAGTTATTGTTTCATAATTTTAGACGCTGTGTTGATAATACTATTAAAACTCACTGCAAACGTTTTACATCACACTGTTAAGCTAAAAACACAATATTGTTTATACATATATATCCATATTTCCCTCAGTCACAGCTCGACAGATTTGGCTGTTCATTTTAATTTTATTTTCTTTCATTTATTTATTTAGCGTCTTCGTAATTTTCAGGACAAGGTTTGTATGAAAGTTTTGGAAAATCTGCCGGAAAACTTGAAAAATTTCAATTTTCTCTTCTGTTACTATCGCATACATATCTTTAGAATTGTTCTGATTTCGATGAAATTTTACGTCCTAGACCTCCAGAACAAGAAGAAGGCCACTGTCTGTATAAATTTCCGTACATAGCATTGTGTAGGGCACTTTACGTATGGACTTTAACAAAATCTTTAGTTTTGATCTTGATGAATTCTTGCATACTTGACGTTTAAACCAAAAAGAAGCTCACTAACGGAATTAGGACAAAATCTACATTTTTACTCTGATCTTCATAATCTTGAAATTTACGAAATTAACATGAAGTTATCAGGAAGGTTGGCACATGTACTTGGGTATTTTTTCAGGGAGGTGTTTCAAAATTTCCATGTGCATCTTTGTACATTTTTTTAAACAAACGCATTTCTGGATAAATATAAAATTAATAAGTAAAACATTTAAAAAATTATACAAAATGTTCTTGAAAAGCTTTATGCGCATCTTTGTACTTAATAAAATGAAGCTGCTGGGTTGTGTTGCGCCAGTGGCCAAGTCAAATTAACGCCACTACATTCACTGGTTCCCAGAAATGATCCAGAGTCAATACATTTTTTACTAATATCCAGAAATACAAAAATTGCTTTAAACAAGACGTCATTTGGCGAAACGAAAGTTATTAGAGCTAATTTAAAGCTTACTTTCAAGGTAAGTAAAATTGGCAACAATCTTTTACCATCATGTTGAGTCGGTTATGAACAGAGAGAGATGGGGGGGGGGGGGGGGGAGATACACAGAGATACGGAAGGGATGAGAAGATGGGAAGAGAGGGAAGGCAAGGAATTAAAGAGATATCTACAATTCCCATGTATATTTAACAATTGCGAAGCATTGCCAGGTTCGCTAGTGTTTTATAGATAAGGCTAAGACATCGCTCACATTTTTGCATTCCTGTAAAAACGATGATAGATGAAAAAAGCGATAGTTCAATTTAGCTTAAGGTATCTGCAATAATTTAGTTTGCGTCTTCTATTCAAGCTTAAAAGTCAGCTTTCGTGATAATGACACACTTTTTAAAATTTGTAAATGATCATTCATAATTCTGATTCGCAACGCAGATTTACGTTTAAGATACACGGTAGTCTAATCAGTATATCATGACAAAACAGTCCAGACCTGCAGAACAAATGAAATGCTTTTGCCGGTGCAAGTTGCTGACCTTTAGCCTGAACACATAATTCTCATTGTCTTCTGTAATCGCTGAAGATAACATCTCCCACATAGAAAAGCACAAACCTTGAAATAGTTCTCGATACAATAATATGCAACTGCGAACATCATGGAAGTGACAAAACAGTTGGCGGTACTGATCTCTCCCGCCAGGTAGGAACAGGGTCCGCAAGGTCACTGTTGCCGAACTGTGTGCTATGTAGTGATCTGTGGATCCTCCACATAATTGCAACGGTTTATCCGCAGCGGAGGAACCGCAGTCTGTAGATGCAGCCTAAAGCGCTCAGCAACAACCACGCGGCAGTGAAATGTCCCAACTACAATTGGGCGTTCAAAGTGTGTCAAGATCCGTCGTGAAGGGGTAAAATATGTGGGCAACCTTTTCACATGAATCGCCAAAGCACGATTCCCAGCTGTGACAATGCACCATCCTTTTATACCTTGCAGTAGTGATACTACCGCCATCTGTATTACGTATGTCAGCTTGATGTACGTTTTGGACGGCTTCGTATGACGGGTACATTTGCTTAATGATCTGATGGGCACTTGGAAGCCGTGCGGTTTGGAGCGGCATGTCGTGGATTGCACGGCTGCTCCTGTAGGTGTTTCGAGTGTGTGTGTGTGTGTGTGTGTGTGTGTGTGTGTGTGTGTGGTATCAAATGATCAAAAATGTTTGTATAGTCTATGGGACTTAACTACGGGGTTATCAGTCCCTAAACTTACAAACTACTTATGAACTACTTAAGAACTAGGACGGCACAAATAACCATGCCCGAGGGGGGATTCGAGCCCCCGACCGTAGTGGCCGTGCAGACCGTGACTGGAGCGCCTTAGTCTCCTCGGCCACCACGGCCGGCTGTGTGGTATCATAAGTTAGTTTAATTAGATTGTATTTCTAGGGACTGATGACCTAAGCAGTTTGATCCCTTAGGTTATCAAAGCTTTGAATATCACTTTAATACAAATAAACAAGCCCTGAGGCGGGTTTTCGTCTCGAATATGTCAAAGACAGTAATGATAAATCTGAAGCAATGAATTAAATTTTGTGATGCGGCCGGGAATCGAACCAGGACCTCCATGCTTACTAGGCAGACGTCTTCCCGTTAGACCACCACACCACTAACGGTTAAGGCTCCTCGGAATAGTCTAAGTGCCGGCCGGGGTGGCCGAGGAGACTGAGGCGCTCCAGTCACGGTATGTACGGCCACGATGGTCGGGGGTTGGAATGCCCCCCTCGGGCATGGATATTTGTGCCGCCCTTAGGATAAGCTAGTTGATAAGCAGTTTGTAAGTTTAGGGACTGATGACCCCGTAGTTGAGTCCCAATTATAAACATTTGAACATTTGAATAGTCTAAGTACGATTTACCTCCACGTCACAAACTTTAATTCACCTTCCGTCTCAGGGATTGTTCCAATATGTCCATTGCCGACGTGCTATTCCGCTGCATGGAGAGCCTTGGCAGCAGTAGCAATTATCTTTGGAATACAGAAGTTGAATTAAAGTTTGTGATGTAGAGGGAAATCGTACTTGGGCTATTCTGAGGCGCCTTAACCGTTAGTGGTGTGGTGGTGTAACGGCAAGACATCTGCCTAGTAAGCATGGAGGTCCGGGTTCGATTCCCGGCCGCATCACAAATTTTAATTCTATGCTTCAGATTTATGATCAAATGTTTGTTTAGCTTATGGGACTTAACTACGGGGTCATCAGTCCCTAAACTGACAAACTACTTATGATGTAGCTAATACTAAGGACGGCACAAATATCCATGCCCGAGGGGGAATTCGAACCCCCGACCGTAGTGGCCCTGCAGACCGAGACTGGATCGCCTCAGTCCCCTCGGCCGGCTTCAGATTTATCATTAAAACTTTGAACATTTGGCAGTTGGGAGATGTGAACAGATCAGAAATGTATTGCTTCGACTGCATCTCGTCTGCTTTAGTACATTTAAAGCTGTATATATCTCTTTGTTAAAGACTGAAAATTCCTCTCAAAATTCAAAAGCTTAAGACAATTGTAAGGGGAAATTCTGACCTGCCGACAGTTTGGCTAGGCCTGGATCCATGAACGTAATCCGAGACACTGATTTCAGAAGACGACAGAAATGGCAGTGACAAAACACTGCCGCCACACAGGACTCGACCTTACGCTACGACAGTAGCTACCGCTGGTCGTCAGAATACCTGAGCAGGCTTGCGCCGCCGCCGCAGGCAGTGAAAGGTGACTTAATGAAAAGCGAGCGCCGGGCCGCTTTTAATATAAAGGCGAACCTGCGGCCTCTCCCCCGTGGAAATGTTTAGTGGCGGCTTGGCGGCCGGCCGCGGGCTTTTTTTTATGAGGGACGAGCCTCCCGGGAGCCGTAAAGCGCGCTGTGATTGCCAAAACAAACACGGCCGAGGCACGGTAATCGGCAGCGCCGGCGCGCCCCCCGCCCCTGCAATCACTGCCTAATGCGTCGCACTTCTCCCCCAACTGCCGCCCCGACCGGTCACATTTTGAACCGTAATCTGCCGCAGCTTTGTGATAGCATCCGCGCGCTTTTCGGCGTTACGTACGAGCTGGAAACGGCTTTCCAATCTCGTTACCTGCCCATCGCTTCCCCTTTCCGCTGCAATCTCGCTGATACGAGCGGCGAGTGGTGGCTGCGGTTCTGCACGCTTCACTGGTCTATTCGGCGAAGGTGCGAAGAGATCGCCACTACTAGGCAAGCAGTGGTGCGGTGACAGCTGGACCAAAGTGCAGTCCCGAGTGCTTGATAATACCATGAATACAATCGTAGAATATTTTATTTACCCCTCATATTGTCAATGGCAAAAGAATCAGTCGGAACTTCCATCACGGGCTGCAAAAGCTGTACACGTCTGCGTGTTCTCATTACAACACACATGAATATTGTCGCACAAGATGTAATCGTCTGTGTGTTCTCGTTATCACATGTAGAAACAGTTGCAGCACAAGCTGTACAGGAATGAGTGTTCTGACTACCACACGTAGAAACAGTTGCCACACAAGCTGTAGCAAAAAAATGTTCAAATGTTTGTAAATCTATCGGACCAAACTGCGTGGTCATCAGTCCGTAGCTTACAAATTACTTAAACCTAGGTAAACTAAGCTAAGGACAACACACACACCCATGCCCCAGGGAGGACTCGAACCTCCACGGCGAGCAACCGCGCGCTCCGCAGCGAGACGCTTTAGACCGCTCGGCTATTCCACCGCGGCAAGCTGTAGCTGTTCTGATTATAACACGTAGAAACAGCTGCCGCACGGGAATGACCGCGCGGTCAGAACCACCATGTTAGAATTGCGCGGCCTCTCCCGTCCGAGGTTCGAGTCCTCCCTAGATCATGAGTGTTCAAAAATGTTCAAATGTTTGTTAAGCTTAAGGGACTTAACTGCGGGGTCATCAGTCCCTAAACTTACAAATTACTTATAAACTAACTTATAGTAAAGACAACACATACATCCATGCCTGAGGGAGCATTCGAACCCCTAACAGGAAATATCCTAGAAACAACAATCTAGTTCTTAATTAAAATCACTTAACACATCGTGTAAGGAAAACATACGGCTCAGGGTGATTGAAAATGAAAAGAAAACAACCGATTAGACAGCTAGAATGATATTTTACTGATTTTTTTAATGAAAATATGATGAAAACGTAAGTTTATTCGAAATTGTGTACTTCTCGCTCTCACATAGTAACTGGCCAACGAACATTACATCATACACGACTGGTTTCGGGCAGTTCGAAACGCATCATTGGTGTACACCCGTAAATGGTAAGCACCGAGGCCACCACAGACTGTCAGCGTTAGGCGTTGTTCTCTACGTACGTAAGACTCGCGCGTTATGTTTTACGGTTATAGACCTGATGACAGGCTTTGAATTGTCCGCAACCGGTCGTGTATCATTCAATAAAAATTACTGCAACTCAAGTGGATACTTTATTTTTTAACAAATAAATTAAATTTTTTAAAAAAAATTATAAATCTTTGTCTCTCATCTGTGTAGACGGCCTACGGATATCTTTTGGTGCATGCCGGAGAGTGCTTAGACCACCGTTATCATCCCTCCCTTCCTGTTCCATTCTCGACTGACGCGAGAGAAAAGTACGGTCGTTACGTGTCAATGTAGACTTGAATTCCTCTTCTCTTACCGCCATAATATTTTGTCTGAAGTACGTGCTCGGAAATTATTTTTGATCTAATCCTTACTCAGCATAATGCTTTTCAGAATAGTAGACACCTCCGTGTTGCACCTTTCAGCAAGCTAAACGAGCTCGTGTCTACGGCCAAGCAGTCGGTGCAGATTGCTGGACTGTGGTGCGCTGCTGCTGACAACGGCCGAACGAAGTCATAGCCCGGCGGCGGCTGACAGTGGGAACGGGCCTGATACCGCAGCTGACATCGTGGGCTGTTGCTTCAAACTGTGCTCCATGCGATTAAGGATTACTCCCCTGACTATACCTCAGACGGGATTCCATAATGAGCAGCCCAGATACGAGTTGTTTGAACAATTCTTTGGTGATCGCCGCTGATGCACTTGGGGCAGTGTTTAAGACGAAGGGCATAATGAAGCGTGGGAAGTTTACTATGTCTTCTGATGTAAGTTAACGGCAATTGGCACGTAATTACGTTGCCGAGAGTGCCGGGACTTTGTTGTTGTTGTTGTTGTTGTTGTTAGGAGTTGGAGGGGACTAAACAGCTCGGTCATGTCCCCTGTTCCAAGCGAAGAATTAACAAAGGCTAAAAAAACAAAATAACACATACAGAGAAAAGCCATAAAATGTACAGAGCTACATTGAACAGGTTCCCAACACACAAGGGAGGACACACAGGAAGAGGAAACCGAGTCAGAACTGAACTAAAACTTGAAAGCAGGATACTGTGGCTGGCTGACCACAAAGATAATAAAGGATGAGCCAGCCATCCTGCTCACACTACAATCACTCGACTATCGGAAAACGACTTAAACGTGGTGGTGAGAAAATTGAAATGAGCGTATGGCTTTCTTGGCCGGGAGATCCCTTACGGGATTGTTCGGCCGCCTTAGTGTAAGTCTTTTTAGTTGACGCCGCGTGGGCGACTTACGTGCCAATGATGATGAGATGATGATGATTAGGACAACACATAACACCCAGTCCCCTGCCGGGAATCGAAGCCGGGCCTCCTGCGTGGTAGTAAGCGACGCTGGCACTGAGCTACGGAGGCGGACGTGGTGGTGAGGCGGGGACCTGCCACTTCAGATGAGGGTAGCCACCTCGAAATAGAATGGTAAAAGCCAGCTGCACGAATAAAATCTAAAACACTGTCCGTCACAGAGGCATCGTCCTAAGAAGTAAAGGTACCGCAGCAGGCAGATTAAAAGACTGCCGCAAGGCGACTAAAAGTGAAAGTGTGGTGCTTTGGATGATTACTCTTTACTGTGGGACTGACTTACGTGAAAAGGCCGTATCCACATTCTCCTTATCTACGCGCACTTGGAATTGTGACTTTGTGATTGATCGTAGACTAGTTTTTAGTTCACAATTGAAGGTAACTTGAAATCTAAATGGATTTTACTGTGTCGGATTATATGGTAACCATTGTGGCATATGGAGATTCGTTAAACAAAATATTAAATTTCGACAAGATATACACAGCTTGCACCGAAAACTGTGCGCAAGGCACCATTAAAACCAATCAGCTTAGAGTTTAAACGATGTTGCCACGAAATAAAAGCACCCTTGAGTTTTAACTAAAGTCTTGTATAACGAATATCAATTTGTCACAATGATTACAATACAATCTGAAGGCATATAGGGGCAGAATTACGTGTGAACCGCCAATGACTTGTATAGAGCCACACAGTTTAGTCAATTTGTATATCAAGTTATCTTCATTTGTTAAGTAAAAAATAGTCTATCATTAAAGTTGCAATTCCAAGTATACATGGATAAGAATAGAATGTGAACGGCCTTTTCACATGAATCACTTCCACAGTAAAGATAAATAGTCTAAAGCACCAAACTTTCACGTGTTAACACGAAATTTACTTCTTACGGATTTGCAAATGTCAATTTAAAGGTAGTCAATTACGTGTAAACTGCCATACACAGAAATCTTGGGAAATTATGTTATGATAATACCTTAATATGACCTGAAACAAAGGCATAATATTTGTATGTTACTGCCAAGGTTTACCGAATGGCATAATATTTGTATGTTACTGCCAAGGTTTACCGAATGGCAAAATTTGTTTCAGAATAATACGTTTAGTTGCCTTTGTTAAATTCTGACATGAGTGACTTAAGCAGAGACCTCCGTAATATGTTTTTCCGAAATATTGGCTATATTAATAAATCGACATAGTTTGTTTCTGTTATTTGGGTACCTGCACCTTACCGCGCCCTAACCTAACTTTGGCGGTAGCCTGAGTAGTTCAACAGTGAAGTACCCAGAAATGATGTTACGGTATAACGGTGTTTTTCTGGTTAGAGTACGGGATAGATGTTTTATTTATGGACGGATTAGCTGCCATAGGTACTGAGACAATCAGTAAGCAGTTTGGCGCCCACAACATCAGTTTCCTAGTGATCACAACTGTTTTACTTATATTTCAAAAATATATACTTTGTACAGAGAAGATGTGTAGCAGAGTTGTTTCATACATGTACGTAAGACCATATCAGGCTGCATGATCTGCCGAAAACAGGCACACTGCCAAAACCCGTCAGATATGTATTACTTATCAATTAAAGGAAGATCGCATCAGTATCTGGAGAATATAATTAGTCTCAGTACAGTTTTTATTCTGTTATCATTCTCAACAGTTCCTATACTGAAAAAGCGATGCTACGCCTTAAAATATAGCTGTAATAGATTCAACATGCGAAGGTCAATCACATACAAGTAATAAGTGTTTTGCAGGAACATAATCCAATTACGTTCTTTTAAAGTAGTTATTATAAATTGTTGGCTATATTTAGCCTAACACGAAACCGAAAAACAGCTTTCGCAACTGTTTCTTAGTTGCGAGCAAGGAGCGTATAGTGTTAGTGAACGTTATGCTTCTATGCAGTTCCTATAGCTTTAAATTTGGAAGGCTGTACAGTTCTCTAGTTGACTTCTTCCTGAGTTCTTTATTGACACAATTATGATTACATAAATGTAGTTGTGGTGTCGCACAAGTCCAAAGTGTGCGCCACCTACTTTCGCCGCGCGCCGCCATGCAGGCACGGCGCGGCGTTCTTACGACAACAGCCACGAGCGCCCTCTGCTACAACTCCGCTCGTGGCCACCACTGAACGACTTCGTTCACTTGGGACTGAGATAGGAACCAGTTAACACTTCGGAATCAGATAGGCACCAGTGAAGACTTGGCTATTGGACAGGCACTAGGCAGGCCTCTAGCTCAACTATGTATCAGCATTCTGCCGTACTGAGCTATGTAAAAGTTAAGTATTGTATAAATTCTGTGCAATATATATCTCGTTCTAATTTACTCTAGTGTTTCTAGTTTCTGCTGTCCCACTGGCTGGTCACCTCCTACCTGCACAAGCGTGCATCCTTTATTCCTGAGTAGGTCTCTTTCTACTCGGCCACCGACACCTACGACGAAAACGAGACACAAAAGTGGCGACGAGGCTGGGACACAAAAGTGGTAAACCGCTTAGAAGTTTCAGAAAACGAAAAAAAATGTTATC